>VXBR01003621.1:621138-1006139 GCA_013400215.1 Cisticola juncidis | reverse complement strand
GGCCACAGGGATGTCCTGGACTCCGACAACTTTTCTCTGACCAAGAGTAGTGTTCGGATTGGGCAGCTGATGCACTACGATTATTCCAGCCACAAGTACGTTTTCTCCATCAGCAATAACTTCAGGTCTCTGCTTCCTGACGTGTCTCCCATCCTGAACAAGCACTACAACATCTTTGCTGTGGCTGGCAACAGCGGGATCCTGACCGGGAGCCAGTGTGGGCAGGAGATTGGTAAATCAGATTTTGTCTTTCAGTGCAATTTTGCTCCAACAGAGGCTTTCCAGAAATTTTTTTTTTTAAATATCCAGAAATATCCAGCAATAATAAATAATAGAATAATAAATAAACTTAATAAACTTAACAGAATCTTGCACCACCACAACACCGTCTAACATAAATACAATGGTCTCAATCCTCAGCCCATGTAAATCAGCATTGCTCCATCTGGGGCAGGTTTACAGCCCCCATCAGTCAGCAGGTACAGAGCAGCCATCACAGAATAGCCTGTGATCAGCCAAGTTCTCTGTTTAAAATTCAGTTTTACATTTTAGAAGAAAATTGAAGCCATAACACAGATTCCTGTTTGTGTCCTTGCCTCCAGAAAGGCAACTCCAAAGCAGCTGCTGGCAGCTGGTCAGACAGTATGAAAATCCACTGGAACTATATATGTAGATATTTTCATGCTGTCTGGAAGGGTCAAGGCTTGGCTGCTCCAAGGGAAGGTGTTTCAAGGCAAGCATTAATGCAACATTCTGTTTACAGGGGGGTGACTCAGCCACAGAAATATGTGCTTTTTATCACACATTTCTAATTCTGTAAAAAAAAACCCAAAAAAACCAAAAAAAACAAAAAAAAGAAAAACAAACAAACAAACAAACAAAAAAAAACTCCACCAAGTTTAGGGGACTTCAGCCTGCTTATTCCACAGCTCAAATTCTCCAGCCCAAAGATGTTTATCTCAGATGTTTTAACCAATGTCAAACTGCATGGACTAAAGGTTTTCCAAGAATATATATTTTCGTTGGGAAATACAATGCCTGTGTTGCTGTGAAATGGACCCCACAGTGTGATTTAAGTGATGGTGTCCCAGTACATGCATGGAAAATGATGAGGAAGTTGAAAATTTTGCAAAGATTTTGCTCAAGCCTGACTTTACAGACAAAGTTTGCTGTACACCCAGCGCCCAAGGCCGGGAGGGAAAGCTCCAGAGGGGATGCAGAGCAGCTCCAGAGGGGATTTGTGCGCTGGGCACTGAGGAATGCAGGGCTGCAGGGCTACAGGGCTGCAGGGCTGCAGCGCTCGGACTCACCCGGGGTCAGCTGAGGTGAAGAGCAGCGGGGGCCACGCTGGCTCAGGCTCCTCCTGCCCTCTCTTAATCAGGATCAACCCAAAACCTCATCCCAGCGCCGGGGCTGCCCCCTCCTCTCGCTTCAGCCCCGGGCGGGGGATTTCCACCGCCTCCCCGGGTTTTTAAGGGGAGACATCTGCGAGCTCCAGCTCTCCCCGGCTCGCTCGGGTTCGTGTTGGAGCAGGCTCAGCCCGGGAGACCCGGCAGGCTGGAGCCGGGAGCAGCCTGGAGGTGCCCGCCCTGGATGGATGTGAAAAACCCCTCTTGGGAGGATGGCACCGGGCTGTGGCACTGAGCAAAGCCAGCCGAGCTGCCTCACACCCCGAACAGGCCACCAGCCATGCCCTGAGCAGCATCCAGAGCCGTGGCGGGGATGATCCGCGCATTCAGAAGGGAAGGAGCATCTCCCATCCCTGCCCCGGCGCTAAGCGGCTTTCCTGGGAAGGCAGCCGCCGGCAGCTCCTCGTAGGAGAGGAAAGGTGGCATGGAAAACCCTGTCACCTTTCTCAAGGCTTCCTCACGAGGAGAGAGAGTCAGCACTTTATCATATCGCTGGCGGAAACTCCTTAAAAGCTCCTTAATCAGCCCGTGGTATCAGGGAGTTCCTGTGCCGGCGGCTGGTTGGGTCTGGGTGACACCATCGCCTTCGTTCTGTCACATGGAAGAAGTTTCCATGTAAATCACAGCAAAATAGGGAGTTTGCCTGACTGCCCGGCGGGCTGGGGGCAGAGGGAGGTGGAGAGGGGACACTCATGCCACACAGGATTTGTTTGTCATGTCCTGAAGGGAGTGAGAGGCTCTGGACGAGCTGCATTTCTGCAGGTCTCACCTCCAAAGCATTCTCTGTTCCCTGCTCCCTGTGCCATGGCTGGTGGGAGGAGGATGGGAACTCTTCTTGGAGAAAAGTTTCTCAGCATCTGAAACAACCACTCCAGGTATTGCCCCCACCAGCACCCATCGTGCTGCACAGCTCACAGCCAGGGAAGATGGAGTTTTCCTCTTTTCTCTTGACCAGAACTCTCACAAGAGCCTTTTCCTGTAAGATTTTCTCTTCTGTGAGCTGTGTCTCAGGTACCACCACCATGACAGCTCCACCTCATCCTCCTCCCTGCACCAGGGCTCCCAACCATGGCACTGGGGCCCTGAGGGTCAGATAAGGACCTCTTATCCATTTCATGCCAAGAGCAGAGGCTGAGTTAAAGTTTTTAGACACTAAAATTATTGTTTAATTAGGTAGCTAACCCAGCTGTTTATTCAGCTGAGAAACCTGCTTCCCCCAGTGTTTGGGCCAAGACCAGGCAAAGCCAAGCCAGACTCCCCAGGTAGGAGGGGCATCAAAACCTGAGGTTCAGGACTTCTCCTCACTGCTCCCCTCCTCAGGGCTGTGCCCCCATCCCTTGTTCAACCCCACCTGCTGCTCATCCCTCCCAGAGCTGCCAATCCTGCCTGTGGCACAGCTTCCACCTCCTCTCTCTCAGCCCCCAGCACATCTCTCCTCCCACCCCCCAAAATCCTTCCCCTGGCAGGAATATGCATCATGCAGCTTGGGGCTTTTCCTTAAACACAGGGGTGCCCCTGAGTGCACCCACATCTGCTGTTATGGATATAAAAGCAGCTGTACAGATGTATGTGCACTCATGGGAATACAGTCATATAATACAGGGACTTGTTTCTCCCAAAAGTGTCCAGAAAAGAGCTACCTGGGACTGCCTGCTGCTGACCTTTTCCTCATCTTTACCCCCACACATGCAGGGGAGACTTCCACAGGCAATAACAACTGGAAATAGATTTCTGATGAAGTCTAAATTAAGAATATTTTCCTCTGCTTAGGCAGGCATTTGACAGTATAATTCTTAAATAGACTTTATTGCTATTAAATTTAATACCCATGAAGGATTACATATCTGCTTCATTGCAAATCTGACAGGATTAGGAGAGTGGTATCTGCTTAGTGTTCTTAAAACATCAAACAATAACAAAGCCCTTAGCAAGAAACCTTTTCTGAGGGCTGTAAAATGCCAAGGGTCCAGGGAATTGCACCATGCCAGGAAATTGGATGGTGTGCCCTTTGAGGAGCTCCACATTCCAGCTGCCAAGGCACATGGTGACAAAGACACAGCCGCTGTGTCTGCACCCAAATACTCCAAATTCTGCTCCCTGGCACTGTAAAAACACTGGCTTCAAGCCAGGCAGCTGGCTGGAGGAGCAGGAGCTCTTTCTCCACAGGGTGAGAAACTCTGGGATTTGGGGTGAAAATATTATTTGTAACATTTACATTGCAAGCAATAATTGTTTGGGGTTGCACTGTTTATAATGATCTCACTCTATCTCAGAGATATATATGGAAAGAAGGGCAGGGTCTCTATGGATTTGTAGGGGGGATGTTAAATCCTTTTTAGAGCAGGAGGCACAGGCCAGGATGAGATGAGCCAGGCTGGCTCCAGCCTTCCTGGAATGGCGAGGGATTGGCACAAGGCCCTTTTAGGGATCTGTCTCTTTAAAATGATCCTCAGTTTCTCAAAAGAGGCTGAAAGTCAATATTATTTGCTCTAATTAATGGCTTCACCAGCTCAGGCACCAGCCTTAGGCAAATCCACCCCAAAAATCCCCTGGAATAAACACTACCACTTTGATGATAGCTAGGAGGTGACTTGCCTTGCGTTACAGTAAATTGCCATGTGGGAAGAGCAAACCAGCCTTGCCACTTCCCTGCTCCCCCTGGAAATCTCCTGTGCAGGCTGGGATCCTCCACCCTCCATCTCCAAGGAGCTGGGACAGTGTCCTGCGACTCAGAGCCATCACTGCCAGGCTCTGAAGCACCACATGTACAGGTACAGGGGCAGGGAAGCCTATTTTTGGTTTAGCTGCTGTTAGAGTGACTCCAGCATTTACAAAGATGGATTAGCTCTGGATAGTTCCTGGCATAGGAGTTTGGCACTAAAAACCCTAGGAAAAAAGCACTTGAATTAAAGCAATTGTGGGGATTTTTATATTATCATTATTATTGTGTTTTCCTTGTTACAGCTCCAGGGAAGAGAGCATGCATGGCAGGAAGGCTGGAGGCACCTCTACAGGCAGAGCTGATCTGCACAAGGTGAATGACAACAAAATCCTCTCTGGTGGGCACAGAGAGGATTCACCCATCTCCAGCACGATATGATAGCCAGGAATCCTTGGAAATCTCATTTTCTGCTACAAAGAGGGAAGAAAGAAGAGCTTAGAAAAGAAAAACTACTCTAAGAGTTGCCTTTAAAACTCCAGTAGCAGATAGAAATGTAATCTCTGGCTACTTCACCTCCACAGCTCAGTTCAAATTCCTCCTAACTGTTTCCTTTACATCAAAGACACAGAAACTTGAAAAAAAAAAAAAAATCAAAGCAGCAAACAAATCATGAAGGAAAAAGAGCTTCTTAAAGCAGCGAGTGAGCCAGACCTCCATTTGCTTAAGGAGAGCCCGCAGCCAGAGCCCTGCAATTGCTTACTAAAAGATGGGCTCACATGGGAAGGCTCTCAGCTAAATCCTCTGCCTCAAAACCCACACCTAGGCTCAGGTGAGCCTGGTTTAAAGCCTCGCTTCCAAACTGAGCTGCTTGCACTGAAAAACAGCTGGGGGCACAGGAGAAGATCCAGAGTCATTGCCAGGGGCTGGGAAAGGGGTCAGGCACCTTGCCAGGGGTTCCCAGTGGCTGAACCTCACCCACAATTACCCAGCCCCAATTAACCTGGTGGGAATTAAAAGTTTCCATGAATAGAATTTCCATGAATAGACCCCAGGGTGGGAGGATGTCACTGTGTCACAGGTTTGAATCATCTGCTCAATACGAGATCACAGCATCAGTCAAGAGTAAATATTTCCATCCTCATCTCAGATTTGTTGTCATTGGAGGTTGATGTGAGTGCACGAGGACCCATGGCCACCTAACATAGGATCACAGAACCACAGAATGGTTTGGATTAGAAGGGACCTTAAAGATTATCTAGTTCCAGCTCCCTGCCATGGGCAGGGACACCTTCCACAATCCCAATTGCTCCAAGCCCCATCCAGCCTGGCCTGGAACACTTCTAGAGGTGTGGAATCCATCTGTTTGGGTACCTCACCACCCTCACAGTCAAGAATTCCCTCTTAATATCCAATCTCACCCTGCCCTCCTTCAATTTTAAAGCCATTCCCCCTTGTCCCATCACTCCAGGTCAGGTCCTTGTCCAAAGTCCCTCCCCACCTCTCTTGTCAGCCCCCTTTATGTACTGCAAAATTCAGTAAAATCTCCCCAAAACCTTCTGTTTTCCTGGCTGAAAAACCCCAACCCTCTCAGCCTGTCAACATGAGCCCCAGCAGGTTTTTTTTCCCCAGATGGCCTAGTGGGAAGCAGCCCTCAGAATCAGTGGGTAATTCATTAGCAGCCCTCAGTAATAAACACCACACAGCGTTTGCGGGACTGATGGGCCTGGCAGTGAGCAGTGCCCTCCTGGGGAGTTTCCTTTGCATTAAGTGCTTCTGACACTAATGCTGGTGCCTAAGCAAACACATTAGGATGACTAAAACACCGGGGCTGCTAGGAATCACAGGGCTGCTAGGAATCACAGGGCACGGGCAGGAAATGCATTGGCAGAGCAGGAGGAGAGGAAAGCAATGTGCTTTTGTTTTTAAGGCTGGCCTTTGCATGGGTGCCTTGGGGTCTGTGAGGTGCCTGTGGGTGAGGCTACAACACTTCCTCACAACACTTCTTTGTTATTTATGAAGCAGACCTAAATATTCTGCATTAAAAAGTCACATATGTGGATTATGCTCATGTGAAGAGTAATTGGATTTGATTGTGCTCTTTGCAGATACAGGAAGTAAACCCATAGCCTGCACACTGCAAGGATAGCTAAAAGGAGAAGAAATTCAGCTTCATTGCCCATATTTCCCAGTGCTGCCACACAGCACTAAAGGTTTCATTGCTCAGATCTGCAGCCCAGATATTCCCGTTTGGAAGAACCTGAGATTCCGGGGATTACAAAGGATGCGTGGGAGTGCTAGGCAGATCTCCATGCTGAAGATGAAAAAGACTCTCACAGAAATACTTAATGGCCTTTGAAGCAAGAATAAAGCACAAGGATATTTTTAGCAGCCAGCCTGCACTTGCCAACACCTGCATGTGCTGATGGCAGAGGCTCCCCAGGGTCGACACCCAGCACCTCTCGCTGCCGCTCCGCTCCAGAGAGAGAAATGAGAAAAGGAGGAAACACACACTTGGCTGAAAGAGGGAGCGTACCCCCACCAAAGGATCCCTGAAAAAGCACATCTGAAACACCTCAAGGATGATGATTCCCCTTCTGCCAACCTGTTTGTGCTTCAAAGATGCCCCCCTGGAGCACCGAAGGTTGCATGGTGGGAATATCCCCTAGGACGTGAAAAGAACCATGGTGGGATTTATCCATCAAGACTTCACAAGCTCCCTCCTTTGCCCACCTCTTCTCTTGATTAAGGACATGGTATCTCCAACTAGATTCTCTGTTTTGGACTTCTCTCTGGAAAGCCACGTGGTGGCTGTTGCCCCAAGACATCAGCACTACCCAGCTATGGAAATGCTGAAGCGATGCCAGTTAAAATTTCTTTGGAGCTCACACTTCAAAGCATCATAAAAATACAGAGTGGTTCAGTGTTTTGCATGTTTGCCTACCACTCCAAAGAATGGTTTAGGAGCAGGCTGATAAGTGGGGCTTTGTAATTATCCTGTGTGTTTTTCCTCTCACCCCATCTGCCATTAGTTTCCTTAGGAACAGGCACACACACTGGAGCTAAGCATTTTCCCATGAAAAACTACCAACACCAGATTGTGTTCTTAGGAAATTACTTGTTTTTACTTGTTTGGTTTTTTGACATTAAAAATCTGTAGGGTCTGAATTTTCAAGTAATCTTATTGTATAAGAATTCTCCCAAGCCAGTAATAACATTTTTGAAGGAACCAGTCATGGAAAACATGTTTCTCAGAACTGTTCTCAGGACAAGAAATTTCCTAGGCAAATCCAAAACTCAGGAGAAAAAAAAAAAAAAAGGGGAAAAATTGAAGCCAAGGAGTTTGGGAGTTTGGGATAAAGGGATGGCTGGAACTGCTGTTTAAGAGTGATAAATGGGAATTTAATAAGTTTCTACCCCTACTAAGAGGATTTTCCTGCTTTACCACGATGGCCAGCTGTTGTGGTTTAGATTACAAAGGGTCATCTAACATGGAAATAAAATTATCAGTTTATAGGGCCATGCAAATCAACACACCACTATTCATCAGCTTTCCAGCTCGAAGAGAAAGTCCAGGATGATTTTCCTGGTTGCCCAGAGAAGCTGTGGGTGCACAGTCCCTGGAATTGTTCAAGGTCAGGCTGGGTGGGGCTTGGAGCAACCTGGTCTAGTAGAACCCATAGCAGGGGGTTGGAACTGGGTGATCTCTGCCTCCCTTCTAACCCAACCCATTCACATGAAAAATACATTTTGCTGACAGGGTCATATCTCTTCATCCTCCTATTAGAAGGGGAGACATGAGTTTTGTCTCTGCTAAGGCTTGTGTATGCAGTAAAAGCCCTTCTGTCAACAGGCACCAAGGAAACGAGCTGGATACATCCCAACTAAACCATGCAGGATGAAATCCACCACCTCACAGTCTGCTGGATTATTGCCTGCTTGAGCTCAGGAGCAGGGTCTGTGACCAGGGCTCGAGGGAGAAAGGAATCACATCACCCTTGATGTGCAAACCAAATCCTTTTGGTTTGCCTTTGCTCCTGCCACTGTGCTTTGTACTCACTGTGCTCCTTTCCATGGAGAGAGGACCCTCTTCTCTGTCAGGTCATCCTCACTCTGCACTCTGATCCAAAGAAAATTTGTCTACACAAGGAGAAGAAATGTTAAAAAAATTAAAAATATTTCACACCTACCAAGGGCTGTAAAGAGCAGCATCAACTTGATAACTACTATTCACTAGTAGCAGTGATGATTTACTGATTTTTTTCAGAAAACAGCTTAATTTAGAGCTAGTCTGACATAGATCTTTCTTTTCCCCTGTATTTATTGCTGCTGCTCAAAGTCTTTCACTGTGATCTGTGGGCATGTTCCACAGCTGAGCGTGCAATGAGCATGGTTGTCCTGGCTTATTCACTTACCAAGGGGGATCTTTGTAACAGGAGGCCAAGGGCAATTCCAATCCCATTCTGAAAAGCTGCATTTCATTCAGACATCCTTTGAGGAGCAGAGCTTCTCCATCATCTGAAGCTATTGCCTTAATCTAAATTGTTGATTCAATTGCTTTCCATGAATTTAGCACTTAAAGGGATTAGAGCACAAAAAGCTTTAATTTTCCTTCTGACCTTTTAGCATCATCAAATGAAAGTTTGGACATCAGTAAAGGGATTTTAAGTCAATAATTGTTTTGTACTGACTGTTTGTGAGCCAAACACCATCCCTGCCCTAATCCTTGCTCCCTGTATGGAGCAGAGTCATCTGCTGCAGTCTTCTGGGTTTGGCTTCACAGCAGCCTTGCCAACAGGACAGAACTTGCAAACAAGGCAAGAGAGCAGTGATCCAAATAAAAATTGCAGAGACGAGGCTGCTCTGCTGGAGCCCCAGCAAGTCCTCTAAATGGGCTGTTGCTGAAATCCTGACCTTGTTTGCTCTTGGGCTGCTGAGCTGCTGCCTACCCTCTAGCCAAGATTAATTAATTCTCATATTGACGTGTCGAGCAGCAGCCATGAAACCATAAAACAGGCAGAAAGCTGTCGGCATCCTGTAAAACTTGAGGAGGAGACAGGGAATCAACACGTAGGGATTTACAGAGTGGCGTGCCAAGCTCACACAGCTTTAATCTCAAGTTGTGTTGCCTGAAAAGAGGCAGATCAGGTACCTCATTCTGGGCTGTTACCTTGGGCAAGAGTTAATGGATTTGCACAGGCAGAAAGCAAGCACAAGTGAAAGGACAGTAGCTGAGGAAACCAGATCCTTATGCCTTTGATGTCTCTTCTCTTACACCAGGTAAGAAGCTGAGCTGAGAAGGCTGCCTTTGGCAGACAGGTTTAGTTACAGTGATGGGCTGTAGGTTTAGATTTCCTTTTCACTCCCAGTCTCCTCCCTGGCCCTGTGTTGGTTTCCAGTTCTGTCACTTCATACAGTGGCAGTGACATTGCTGGAGGAATAACAACTATTTTAGAGTGCTGTGGTTTATGCTCATGGAGGAGATAGAGGGGAAAGCCAAACATCTGTGCAAGTAGCAGGAAGGCTGGAAGGAGCTCCTGGGGCAGGAGCCTCCCATCTCCATCCCCTCAAAGGAAAAGGTCCATGGGGTGGTGCAGCACTTGGCTATGCTGGGGTTGGGGTGGGTGGCTGTGGGAGCCACAGTGGGGCTGTGACAAGGACCCCAGGCTGCCCACCAGGCTGACTCCACTTCCTCCCTTCTGCTTTTGCAGGTCTGTTCTCTGCCTCCTGGGAGGGAACCGGCTCTTGCGACATCTCTGCACTTTCCAGCACAATGAGCCCCTGTCAGAAGCCCTCACTTGCTCCAGGAGGAAAGCACAGGGAAACCACAGACAAGAACAGTGGTGTTGCAACACCACTGTGCTGTCACAAGTCATCTTGGCTAAAAATAAGCTGCCTCTAAACAACCTTCAGACTCACTTTCACCAAATGCTGTAAGGAGGCCGCCCATCAAGAGCACAAATAACTTCAGAAACTCTGGAGGGTTTCATTTTTTTGTCTCTCTATTGAGGGTAGTCCCCCCAAGCCCTCTGCTGATCCTCTATCCTGACCAAGTACCCTGGAGCACCTGTGGCTTCTCCACAAGCTCCTCAATGTGAAAGTTTTTCTCCCTGCTCTCCTCACTTCAGGGTTCTCTTGGAGCCCCAGGCGGGCAAATACCCACGTGGGGACAGGAACAACCCTCACCTTTGCTCTGAGCTGAGCTGAAGAGCCCTCTGAGCTCTGGTTCTCAGCTCACCCATCATGTTTTGTGGGGATATGCAAGCTCTGCACAGCTTTGCAGGGAGTGAGGAACCAGCCTTGCGGAAAGCCGCCCGCCCGCGGACAAAAGGCAGCAACAAAGCCCAGAGAGCTGTTTTGTCTGAGCCAGGACTGCTCCATCTCCGGCCTCTGCTGGTGCTGGCAGCAGTGCAAAGGCAGGGTCTCTTTCTCAGCTGATCTTGCTCCAGTCTTGGAGGTTATCTGAAGTTCAGATCTCCCCCCTGCCCTGTGTGTGTGAGGGTGTTGTGCGATAGCTGCCCTGAAGCGCAGCCACACGTGGTCCTGCTGCTTGAAAAGCTGTGCTAGGCAGGCTCCTGTCAGCTCCTCACCTTTAAAACAAGCTGGGGAGAGTGAATCTGTCCCACGATGCTCCCAAGGACACTTTTGCCAAGTGGCTCTGTGCACATCAGACCCAGTCTCACTGCAGCAGCTGCATCCCCTGTGACCAGGACAACAGCTCAGCTTCAGAGTGTGTCTTACTTAGGCAAGATCTTCCCTCCCTGCCCCACACACTTTCTTTCCATTATTTTCCAGCTCTGTGAGAAACACAAAGAGCCTGGAAACAAAAAGTTAGATCTTTTTTCCCTCCCTCTCTCCCAAATGCAGGGGTGAGCTGCAGCCTCTCCCACAGGGCTCAGTGGGCTGACTTTGGTACCTCCTCAGTCCTGCCATCCTGCAGACCTGCATGAGACACCAGGATGTGGTCTGGAAAGTTTGCCAATCTAAAATTGATCAGGGGGACAGCACAGCCCCGGCACCAACCCCAGCTCCAGCACATGCTCATGAACCCCATCAACAGCAGCAGAGACCCCATTACCCTTCACCCTGCCTGCTTTGCTTCAAAATAGCCACACACTTAGCCCACAGTGTCACTGAGCCATGCCCAGGAGGAAATTCCCCACCCTTTATGCTCCTGGTTTGCCTTCTGGCCTGTTAAGAGGAGTTGGACCAAGCAAGGGGACAGCCCATGGGGCTGGAGGGCAGGTCAGGCTCCCCACACTGCCCAGGCAGCCCTGCTCCCTGGAGAGGAGACCTGCAGTCCTCCCTGGAGCCTGTGGTGACTGTCCTGTCCTCAGAGCTGGCTGCAGAATTATGGGGAGAGCTGGAAAAGAAAATACCCCTGGCTCTTATTCTGCCCTTATGGATCATGTCCCTGTTACCAGCACAGAGCAGCAGTGGGACAAACAAGGGTGGGACATGCAAGGGTGGGACATGCAAGGGTGGGACATGCCCAGGGTTCAGCACAGCACCCAGGAAGCCTTACACAGGGTACCAAGTTTCAAACAGGACCAAATCATGGAAATGTTTTGATTCAGAGATACAAAACTACTTCTAAGTCAGAGCAAATATATTGCTGATGCTCCTTCATCCAAGGGTTACATTTTTAGACCAGCTCAGCATGACACCTCACAGGGACCCTGCTGGGTGAGGGCAGAACATTTTCCAGTGCACAGATCTCTCTCTTATGCAGGGCTTTGGGGCTGCCAGTGGGATCATTTGCTGCTTTGTCAAGAGTTCCTCACCAGAGCCCCTCTCAGGACTGCTTAGCAGGGAGTAGCACTGTGCTGAGGAGTGTGGGGTGCCAGAACAAGGCCAGACCACCTCCAAACACTGATGCAAATCCCAACTGGAGCAGGCACAGGCATGAGCTGAGCTCATGTGAACCAAACAAAAAGGAGTTTTGACTGGGACTTAGTGAGTGGCAAGCACAGGATGCACTCCAGCTCCTTGTAACAAACCATCTCAGCTCCAACCCTGTGGAGAGGTTTGTGCCCACAGAAATTGCTGAGGAGCCCTAGGTACAGAAATCTCTGGGCAGATCAGTGTGACCAGTGTAGAATCACAGAATGGGTTGGGTTGGAAGAGATTTTAAAGATCATCTTGTTCCAATCCCCTGCTAAGGGCAGGGACCCCTTCCACTATCCCAGGTTGCTCCAAGCCCCATCCAGCCTGACCTGGAACACCTCCAGGGATGAGGCAGCCACAGCTTCTCTGGCACCTGTGCCAGGGCCTCACCACCTTCACAGGAAAGAATTTCTTCCTAATCTCCAACCTAAAACCATTCTTTTTCAGCTAGGGAAGCTTGGGTTTCTGTATTTTTTCCATCAGCCTGATTTTCTCTGTTTCTGCATAAATGCTTAACATACTTCTGAAATGGCCTTTTCAAATTTTCCATTTTGAATAAAATCTGGAGGGTAAAATAAGGAAAAAGAATTTAAAAGAAAAAAAAAGTTGCACGTAGCCAAAAGAGAGTAAATTGCTGGTAATTGCTGGTATAGAGGGTTTGTGCTGAATCATTGTTTCATTTGGCTCTTCCTTATGTCAATACCCCCTGTGCTTTTAAGGCTGCATTAAAAATATAAAAAAGGACCCAGACAAGGACAAGGACAGCTCAGGCCAAACTTTCATGCTGTTGAATTGGTCAAATATACAAAGCAGCTGCTTTAATGTCCAGAATCAATATTTTCACATCAGGGCACTGCACAAAACACAAACCAGAGAAATCGGGGAGGTTTTGACAGGATTTTATTTGGAAAGTCCTGGCTGGGCTGAGGTGGCCTGGAAGGATGGGCTGGCAAGGAGTCAAGGCTGCAGGAAGCCTTTACAGAACCTTTGTGCAAGGAAAGATCCAAGTCTTTTACAGCTTTGCAGCTGTATGGGCCAAAGTGGAATTTACTGGGCTACAACCATTTTCCACTGGATCTACTGGGAGCTGCAGCTGCTGCTCTGCAGGATAAATTTGATTGTGTGGTGACATGAATTTCCTCACATGAAGAAAACCATTTCCCTGCCTGGTTTACGTGTCCTGAAATACACCAAGAAGGGAAAGCCATGCCAGATGGTGCAGAGCAGATAGGAACCCCATGGTTTGCACCCCACATTCTCCTCCTGGCTGACTGCACTGCTGAATAAATGGTGCTGCAGGGATGACAAGCTGGGATGCTGCTGCTTGGAGAGTAAATTACTGCTTTGTGAGTGAAAGCAGCAAGGTCTGTTCATCAGATATAACTTGTTCCTATCAGGATGGAGAACCTCAAGCTTCTCTCCACAAAAGCAAAATTTGTGAAGCAATTCATGCCAGGGAGTCATTACATTTTTGATCAAAGAGTATTTAAGATTAATAGAGGATCTCTCCATATACAACATGTATATGCACATGAATACCTTGTCTCAGCTGCTGTGTAGCTCCAGGAGATGGGAAGGTGGGGCAGCAGTAGGAAAAGCTGGATTCATCCAGACAGCACACAGACAGCTGGCTTCTGAGGGGAAAAAAGAAAGAAAGTGGTTTGAAGAAGAATTTCTTCCTAATCTCCAACTGGCACAGGCTGCCCACAGAAGCTGTGGATGCCTCATCCCTGGAAGTGTTCAAGGTCAGGCTGGATGGGGGCTGAGCAACCTGAGGTGTCCCTGCCCATGGCAGGGCATTGAAATGAGTTGCTCTTCAAGGTCCCTTCCAACCCAAACCATTCCATGAAAACTCTAAATAAAACCAGTATCAAAAAAAGAAATCCCCAAGATGCAAAAAGGAGGCTCAGTGATGCAGTGCTGGGCTGGATTTGTCTTTAGTTTTTAGAGATTCTCTCTTATTAGTTCAAATTAGAAATTGAGAGAAGTCCTTGAAAATAAAATTACAATGAACTCTACGAGCAAACTCACTTGATCAGAACTTTCCAGGGTTTGCTGTTGCCTGGACATGTAGGGCCAGGCTCTCCAGCTGCCTCAATCATCCTTGCCAGGGAGGGAAGACACCAGGGAGGGAAGTCAGGGACAGAACAAATCCCTCCAGGCCACTGCTGAAACCCCCACTGGAAATCACCGTGCTGTGAGGGTGATCCAGTGGCTCAGGCAGAGCAAGGAAGGCAGGAAGGAGCCACAAACACACCCCCAGATACTCCCCAGGAAGGCAGAGGAGCTCATCTCCCCAGCCTGAGACACCTCAGCACATCCTATTTATGCAGCCTGCATCCCAAAATTGAGCTTTAATGAGCCACAGCACAAACACAGGGGTGCAGTGAACTGACCCACAGGGAGGGAGCCTCACCCTGCTCAGGCTCCCCTATGGCTGTGTGGGGCAGCCAACTCCGTGGTGTGGGGCAGGGGGGGAGAATTGTGGCCCCTCGTGAGATCCAGGCCCCAATGGCAGGGTTTGGATGCTGCAGGGTGTGAGCACAGCCCTGGAAACATCTGCACATCTGCACAGCCCTGGAAACATCTGCACAGCCCTGGAAACATCTGCACAGCCCTGGAAACATCTGCTCCACACCCCAGCCTTGGCATCTCAGGGCAATGGCTGCACCCACCCAGCTGGGAACTCCCTGTGTGGCATCACCTGGTTTAGAGCCACGTCCAGAATTTGGGCATCCTCTAGCTGGGATGGTTTCTAAATCTCAGGAGGGCAGCCATGAATTGTGCTCCTGAAGACCTCATCCCTCTTGATCTGCAGAGGGGAGGAAAATGAGGCACTGGGAATACCCAAATTCATGGTGTTAAGGCTCATTTCAGGATGGGATGAGCCTTTGGGATACTCTCACCTCACACCCCAGGCCCCAGAGCACACTGGGGAGCCTCCAGGATGCTGTGGAGGGCCAGGATGTCCCAGGAGAGATTTAACTGGAGTGGGCAGGTATCAGAAATGTGCTGGGTGCTGCAGCTCTCTCCCCCTGGGACAGTGAAATGGAGCTCTTAGTCAGCCCTGCTGAGTGCTTGGGAAGGCAGTGGGGATGCTGAGCCTGCCTCGCTCACAGGGAGGAAAACCTGGAAACAGAGCCTGGAAATGCCCAGCGGGTCAGGAGACGAACCCTGGTGTGCCAGGAAGTGGAAGGGTGAAGTAGAACAAGCTCTGATAAGAAGGGCCATGTCACCAGAACAAATATTGAGTGATTCAGCAGTAACTGACCCAGGAAGGGGTAAAGGGCACTCCTGGCCATGTTTGGCTCCTTGGCTGAGGTGGTGCAGCAGCCTCAGAGGAGGAGGAGCAGCAAAGGCCACGAGTGGGAGCTCCTCCTGTCACTGCAGCACCTGCTTGGCTTCCAAAGCTGGAGCCCCAAACAAAATCAAATCTGGGCTTCTCCCAGCTCAAAAGATTCCTCTCTCTGTGGTAGGCTTGGGTCTCCATCCCACAGTCCTTGGTATCAGCTGCCAGGACTGACAGCCGAGCTGTTTGCTGAGTGCACTGGTGGACAAACACTGCCAAGCCCATATCCCTGCACCAGGGATGCTGCAGCAAACACAGCCCCCTCCCAGCCAGGGCCATGCCAAGAGGCAACTAAATGTCCCCTCAGTCTGTGTTATTTGTGACTTGAGAGCAGGTCTGCCTTTGGCCCTCATTTCACAGTGCCAGGGCCACCCCCACAATGCTCACACCTCCTCAGCCCTGGGCCTGGCAGCTGGGTCAGTGGCCAGCGTGGCTGTTGCCTTTTTTATCCCTAAATCCCTGCAGCAGGTGGTCAGGAGAGGGCTCACTCATTCTCTTCCCGTGGGATGCACTGGGAAGGGTCACACCTTGCTCAGGCTTTGGAAAGCTGAGAGTGTTTCAGGTCTCAGACAGGTTTTCCATTGGCATCACCAGGAAAACAGGCCTGGAGTCCAGGCTGAGCTGCCACCTTCAGAAATTCAGGCCTCTTGATGAGACCTAGAGCTGCAACGTAAGAAAACAAACAGGAAAACACCAACCCAACCCCAGCCCCTCCCAAAGACATGACCCAAAGTTTACTTCTGAAAACCCAGGCTCTCACCCCATATCTAAACCATGGGTGTGCTTCCTGCTGGCTCCCCTCACCCTGAGCATGGCTGTCCTTCCACAATACTGGGAGACAGCTCTTCATCTTCATCTTCATCTTCACCTTCATCTTCACCTTCATCTTCATCTTCATCTTTCCAAGCAGAGACAGATGCCAGCTGGGGATCTCCGACATGCAGGACCCCACAGTTTCAGCCCTGTTGCTCTTGGGCTGTCACAGATGGGCCACGGCTCAGAGGAAGGCTGGCAGGACACCTCTGGTACCTGTGGAAAACCGGCAAAGTTTGTGGGAAAAACAGGCAACAAAAATGGTGGTGGGTCCTATGGGAAGAGCAGGAACAGCTCCCTGTGCTCAGAGTGCCCCTCTCTTTCCATGGAAAAGGAGAGTGTCTGGCCCCACTACTGTGCTGAGCACAGGGAAGCACTGCTCTCCCCACCAGGGATGGAGAGGTGGCCATGCCACCACCAAAAGTGACATTGAAACCACTGGCAACACTGTGCTCACACCACAGCAAAGACATCCCTGCCCAGCTGGGCAGAGCTGTGCTTATTTACACCACCCCCATTGCTGACTGAGCACCCCAGTAGCTCGGCAGGGCAGGTGAATGAACAACAAATAACCCCCCAAATACAAAACACATGCTCAAAGAATGATTAAATCAACTTTTCAGAGGCCACATTGGTAATTTTTCCTTGGTACAATGCTGCTCCTCCCCAGACAGGGAGCTGAAACTGCAGCAGTGGATCACAAATGGGCAAAAAGACAAAAGGAGGAGGATGAATAAGACAATGCCCAGATCCTGCAGTATAGAGAGAGGTGTGTGTGTGGGCTGGCTTGGCTGAACAGGGATTTGCAAAGACTTGTCCAGTGATTGACCAACCTGCAAGTGCAAAGGTGCAGCTGAACATGACCTGCTGACAAGGCCAGATGGAAATTCCCTCAGAGATCTGCAGTTACTGGCTAAGAATTAGGGGGGGGAAATGAACAGAAGATTTTACTGCTGCTGTAGAGCACATTGCATGGGAAAAAAATGCTTCCCCATCAGCATAAGGGAAATATCATGGGTTGGAGCAACCTGGTCTAGCAGAAGGTGTCCTTGCCCATGGCAGGGGGTTTGGAACAAGATGATCCTCAAGGTCCCTTGAGGATCCCAAACCATTCTGTGATCCCATGAAAACATAAAATATTTGTCACAGGCTTCTTGCCACAGGCACTTGCTGCTGATTTAACTCTAAATCAAGGTGCTGTGCTCCACCTACAGTGTCCCTGGCCCTTGGGAAGTCAGGGAGCAGAACACCAGGGACCTGCCAGGAAAGCCAAGAGCTTTGGCTGCCCCTCCAGAGCCTGGTGAGGAGCTGCTACCCTGTCACAGGACCATGACTGCCCGGACACCACGGGCACTTTCCCTGCCCGCGCCCCAGCCCCGGCAGTGCAAGAGCTGTGGTTCATTGCATCATCCCCACTCCACCCCCTGGAGCAGGTCCCCATCAGCCCCAAACCTGCCAGCTTCCCCTGGGGCATCCTCACCAGCTGCTCCCAGCCAGCTGAGAGGAGCTGGGGAAATGCTTGCCCTGTGTCACAGAAAATACCCAATATTTCAAATCATTTCCTGCTCACAGGGCATGTCAAAATTAAGACCTTTTCCAGTACCTGGTGAGCAGCACCAGTTCCTGGTATTCTCCTGAGACAGAATCCCAGAATCCCTGCTCCAAGCCCTCTGTGCCAGCTCCTGCAAGCTTGCAAAGACTCGCCCCAGAGGGATGGGGTTGAAGGGTTTGGGAGTGCCTGGAAAAGGCTGCTATGGACATGTACTCAGCTTTACCCATCACAAGCAAGGGGATCTTACTGGGATTCCCAGGACACCAGAAATGGAGCAATTAGCCTCTGAGGAAAGGATGGAGATGGGAAGGTTTAAGGTCAGGGTGGTTGTTTCTCAGCCCCAAGCCTGACACAGCTCAAGAAACATTTGGATAAGGCTCTCAGGCATCTGGTGGGATTCTTGGGGTTGCCTGTGCAGGGCCATGAGTTGGGCTTGGATGATCCTTGTGGGTCCCTCCCAGCTCAGGATATTCTATGCTTCTATGAAAGTGGAGCCTGAATGTTCCCAGAAATGTCTCAGCAACACTGTCAGGGAAAAGCTGCTCCAAAACAGTCACTCCCCTTGGGCTGGAGAGCAACCAGAGTCATTGCATCCCCATTTCCATGGCCACCCCTGTCCTTCCCCTGGCCTGGGACGCCCTGGAGAGCTCCCTGTTCTCCTGCCCTCTGCAGCAGGGTGGCCTGTGGCTCTGCCACCATCCTGACACACCAAAGTCCTACAAGCAGATGCAACTGCATGTTAATATAAAGTCATCAAGAGCTTTTGGCCTGAAGGTTCCATGAAATCTGAAGGGAAGAGGTGTCAGAGCCAGCTGAGCACCTTGGACACCCACCCTTGTCTCAGGGCATGGGGAGAGAGGGAGTGAAGCCATCCCTGGGCATCACTGCATGACACCCACAGTTTTTCAGCCCTTCCTTTGTGGGCTTTTCTATTTTTGACCTTCTGTCTAATCACATAAGCTGCTTTCCAGAGCAACTACAGCCTCTGCAGCTTTTATTGACTTCCTCTGAAAATATGACTGAGGAGTGCCAGGAGGGAGATGCCAGAGCCACGCTCACTTTGATGTGGTTTATCTACCTGGATGGTTCATGGGCTTCAAATAATGCCAGGCAGGCAGCTGGGCAAGTGAGGGGCTGGCAGTGCCCAGCTGGCATCTTGAGACTCAGAGCAAAATACATGGTTAAAGCAAGAGCTGTGTGCCTACAGCTCTCTCCACACAGCAGAGACAGAACTAGAAAGCCAAATCACCTTCCACTTCACCATAAACACTGGGTGTTGGGTTTTAAGGAGCATCTCCCCGTGACCTCAGTGACACCATTTCATGCATGGTGGCAGGGAAGGGAGCCCAAAGGTGAAAAGGCTTAATTAGGAATACTTCAAGCTGATTAGCATGGCCCATATACAAGGTGACCTGCATCTACTATCACTTAGCATGGTAATGACTAAGTACAGTATGTGGTTTCAATATCTCCCTAATGCTAAAGCTAAATGCATCCATAACCCTAACCCTCTAATTGACTGATTCTAAATATGATAGATTAGCTTTCCATCTCATTATATGTATCTAATCAGGGGATGAGGGCACCCTTGGACATTTGGTTTTTTCATCTCTACTGTCCTACAACAGCAATTAAAAGAAAAATTACTTCTCTACTCAAGTTTGTTGCAGGCTTATCTTGTGCCCTATCTCAGAACATACTGGGTTTAGTTTATGATGGTCATAAAAACAAGCTGCAGAACTCTGCTTTCTATCTTGGTGGACACCAAGATGTAGAAGCTCAGATGTTGCCTGTGTGATCCTTTTCTGATGACCCTAAATCAGCAGAGGGCTCCTGCTGCCTGTGGTCATCACTCCATAAACAGCTGTCTCAGGGAGAGCAGTGTCTAGAATGGAAAGGCTGGGAGCAAGGAGCAGGGAAGGTCTAGCTTAGGGTTCAACCACCCTTTCTCAGCTAAAATGTTCATTTAAATATTGTGTAAATGAGGGTGGTCCTGTGCAGGGCCAGGAGTTGGACCCAATGATCCTTGTGGGTCCCAACAACTCAGGATATATTCTGTAATTCTGTGCTTAAGAGAAACTTCCTGATTCCAGTCTCAGCTGCCTTTTCCTACATTGCCCAAGCCCAAGGACCTGCACACCAGGCAGGCTCCACTCCCCCAGGAGCTGCTCAGATGGCCCCAGCCTGAGTGCACAGGTGGGTGGAGGACTAAGGCAAAGTCCCTGAGTGACCTCAAGTGCCTCTTGCAGCCCAGCTGAGCACTAAGAAGCTTTCTGCATTAAGGCTTTCACTCCAGGCCTGGGTAGCTCCAGGCAACTCCTTGCTCACGCCCTGTCTCTGCCTAGAAACCAGTCTCCAAGGCAGGACACCATGGGCCACACGCCTGGTGTGGAACTCCAGGTGCTCCAAACCCATTTTTTGGGGCCCTAAATCAGCACTGGAGGAGTCCTTGGGATACACTCATGCCCCACCAAAACTGTGAGACACCGATATCAAGTCATCCTGAAAATTTGGCCACCACCACCAGGCTCCCTGGTACCTCCCTCTGTCTCAGGGGACACATCCCATCTTGCTGAGAGGAGAGGGCATCCATCCATCCATCCATCCATCCATCCATCCATCCATCCATCCATCCATCCATCCCTCCACCCCCTCTGCCCAGGCCTGGCTAAATGGGAGGGAAGAGGAGGTCGACAGCTCTTTGACCAAGATGCTCTCAGAGGAACTGAGGACCACCCACCTCTAACAATTGTTAGGCCATGGGTGCTTTGTTTCCCCTATGTTTCACCAAATACAGAGGCCGTGGAGCCAAAATAAAAGCTGGATACCTTTACAGTCACCCTGGCTGCTCCAGCCTATCTGCAGGCACAGAGTAATTGACCACGTGCAGACGAACTGTAATTGTGTCATTTTTCCACTCAAGCACCCCAGGACTGATTGCAGGTTGGGGATTTTCCATGGCAGACAAATTACCAGACTCCACCAAAATAGCTGAGAGACAGCCCCATTTTGGGTTACAACATCTTCACCAGATGGGCACCAGCAGAAGTCTCCATTGTGTGCACAAGAGATTCAGGGCCACAGTAAATTGGTGCACTGGAAAGAAAATTAAAGGAGTTGGGGTAACAGATGAGAGAAGGCATCCCAAACTGGCAGAGGAAACTCTTGCTCATTGTAAGCAGAAATAAAAGAGCCTTTGGTCACCAGGGTCTAATTTAGACACAGGCTCAACGTGGCAATTTCCAGGGTCTGCAGAGAGCCCTGGTGAAACTTGGGGATGAAGGTTCCCACAAGTGCAGGGATTTTTGTTGAAGTCCAGGCCTAGCTGAACATGCTCAAAGGTCCCACTTGCCTTTTTTTTCTGAAGTTAAAATTCGGTTTTAAACACTGAGATTAGCATTTGAAAGGGGACACTGTTCCTGTGACATAGGCCTCACTTGTTCCATTTCCTCAGGCAGCTGGAGGCAGGTTTTCCCCACTGCCCAGGGAAGTGGCAGAAGCACCAAGCTGTTCAAAACCACCAACAAGCCTTCCCCTTGGAGAAGGGGTTGATGATGAGTGAGACTAAAGGGCCCGAGAAGAGGCAAGCAGGAAGGCTGCCCAAGGAGAGCAACATGTCCAGATACGTCTGTCAGATAACAATGCCTCAGCTCAAGCCCTTCCCAGAGCTTAAAAATAATGATGACTCAATTCCAGGTGAAATACTCACCTGTAACGCTGCCCTCCTGCCTCAGTCAGGTTTGAGCTACTGATGGTGCTGCCATTGTTCCAAAGTGGGGAGACAGCAACATCCCAGAAGCTGGAGGAGACATTGGCCAGAGTAATTTGCAAACCCAAGAACCCATTCTTGGGATAAACGTGACATTGAGTCTCATTTAAGAAGAAAACTGTGGTTAGCACCAATCCCTAACAAAGCTCTTGATACCCTGTTTCTTCCAGACAGCATTTGGGAAAAGAAAGCCAGGCTCTTGTGCAGGAGGCATCTCTGGGCAGCAGACAGGCCTGTAATGACTGGGAGGTCTGGAACTGCTTCCCGTCTGGGTCTAGCAGGAGATAAGACTGAGATACATGAGATTGCTGAGATTGCCTCTCACTCCCAGCTGAACTACAGCACACCTTGGCCAGCCTCCAAAAAGGGCTCATTAGCAGCTCCTGCACTGTTCTTCTCCTGGCAGATGTGGTGGGTGTACTGGTGGTGTTGAAGTCCTTGCAGTGGTTTGAAGATCTGGAGATCCTGTTCCTGGAATCAAGTGAGGTTCCATTTAAGAAATGTGGTTTTAGTTGTTACTGTTGTAGAAAAACTGAGGCCCTGACCCCAGTCCACATTAAATGGTTAGAAATGAGAGACCACTGATGAATGAACACCTTATTTGAAGGAGGGGGAAGGGGCACTGGAGCAACCGAGTCACCAGTTTTGAGCAATCCTGAACTCACTGCTAAAATCTCTCAACTCCACTTCTATAAGCCCTGCTGCCAACAACAGCTGTGGGAGCTCAGAGCTGGAGCAGAACTGACACCATGGGCAAGTTAAAACTGTTTCAGGGCTAACTTCACACTGACAGGTTCCTTGGGGGAGCCTACACAGGGGAGACTTTGTCTTTGTCTGGACCAAGCTCATTTCAAGCATCCTTTTTGAGATGAAAGGGTTTGGGGATGTTCCTTTGCAATTCTGCCCGGCAGCTTTTTGCCACAACACCTTGTAACTCTCACATAACTCTCACAAGCCTGAGGCCTGTGGTCCCCAAGCCTCTTGGCTCAAACTGCCCTCGTGCAGGTCTTCCCCTCCATGGATGTGTGGATGGGGCAGAAATGGTGACTCTTGCGTGCCTTCGCTGCCTGCAAGCGGCCTGAGGCACCTCTAAAATATGGTGCAGCTTCTCAGTCACAGCCCAGAGCCGTGACCCCATTTCTGAGGACACTGCCCTCTCTCCTCTGTTTTTCAGCTTCTATTAAAGGCACGAGAAGGGGACAGCCTGGCCTTCTCCCTCAGCTGCCAGTCATGCACATGGACATCACTGGGACACTGGCTGCACCAAAGTCCCCGTGAGAGGACACCAAGGTTGCCAACCACCAACACTGCTCCTTTTCCTTCTTGCTTTTTGAATTCCTGCTCTTCCCTCAGGCCTGGCTCCATCAGCAGGACACTTCCAGGCCATGGCAGCCTGAGGGATGATGTGCTGTGCCCGAGGGAAGGCAGGACAGGCAGTGTGGGCTGCAGAGGGTGACAGGTTGTGCAAGGGCTGATGCACGTGTCCAGAAATGCTGCTGGACAAGCCCTACACACAGTGATTACACAGCACATAAATGCCTTCCCCAGCCTTCCTCTCTTCTCCTTCCTCACTCCTGTGCCCTGCTCTGTGGGTTTGGAGACAAGGAGGCAAGGGACCACACTGTGGTGACTGTACATAAACAATAGGAAGAGATGGAAAAACACAGAAATCCTATGCCTGTTCACAGTTTTATCACCCACCTCTTGGTGTTGGCATTTTTTTCCATGCTCCAGTGCCTGGCTTCACATCAATTCATAGACCTCAGCTTTCATCTAAAAAAATTATAATTGCACAACATTCCAGCTCCTATTGATGTGGAGAAGTGAAAGTCAAGATCCAAAATATTCGTAATGCAGATGTTAAAAAAAAAGGGGGAAGAAAAAAAGAAAGAAAAGGACTTTGACGTTTATTATTTTGGAAAGCTCTTGATTCCTGAGTGAGCTGTGATTTTCAGACAACCTGACTCATCATTTCTGAATGCTTTGGTTTGGCAGCCCTGTATGTATTTAGTAATAAAACCCCTGACTTGCAGCTTCCAATGAGGATCCTAATGGCATGATAAGAGAGATTTTCATCTCATTCATGTCATTTCTAAATATCAGGACATTTCCTTAGTGGGAAGAATTGTAAAAGCTGTGAAATGTTCTCCTAGGGGAGGAGCAGAAACCTTCTGGCTACACGCTTGAGCAGCTGAACAAACCAAGGGAGAGAGGCAGCAGTGAACAGCTCTTCCCTTTCTGGCCAAGGGACAGAGCAGATGATCCCAGACATGTTTTCCTCTTCACTGCTCCTGGCTCTGGGCTTTGCTAATCAAGTCCATTGCCATACCACAGCCACTCTCCAATCTGACTGGAGAAAGAGCAGCTTCTGTAGGAGAAGAATGCAGCTCTAAGGGAAAAACTACTGTTGCAAACCATCCAGGACTTCCCAAGCAGTGAGGAACCTGTGCCAGTCCTTGAGAATGCATTCAAAGCATCCTCAGCCAGCAGTCAGAATTGAATTTTTTACCTTAAAATCCCTTGGGCACTGGAAGTCTGTGAGGTTCTTTTTCCATTGCCTATCAAGCAGCGGTATTAAGAACTATGTCTTTGGCAGCCCAGCCAGCACGAGTAGCTGCAAGATGATTTTCATCTCTTCATCCCAGACCATCTGCTTCTTACCTTAACATTCAAAGGCCTTGAAGGAGAGGTAGGCCACTGAATTTTATAGCTAGATTTCATGAACCTCTTTGAAAATGAAAGGATTGCACCGAACACAAATTTACAGACATCAAAGGGACCTTCTTTTTTCATGCAAGCCCTAAAAGCAGTGCAAAGGGAACTAATTACAATTTGCTCAATTGCCAGTTTTCACACTGGAGGGCATACAAGCATTTTATGCTTTAAACCTTACAAACTTGTGGCTGCCAGCTTAATATACTTCTAAAGCCAGAAGCAAATTAATAGACTAAAACCATCCTGCATCCACTGAGGCAAGCAATGAAGCCAAAAAAGCTGGCAGGTAGCTCCTGGAAAATTCTTGGGCCTTTTTTGCACCCTTGCTTTTTTCTTTAATAAATCAATATTTCTTTACATATTCAATGGCAGTGCAAACACTAATCCAGCTTTTTCAAAAGCAAAGCTGTTGCATTGATACTTTTTATTGAGCTGATCTTCATCCATACTGCTGACAGTCTCAGGGAACACAACTGAAATGGCAGCTCCTCATAAAAAGTATGGGAGAGTTCAGGGACCTTGGCCAAATGTGGCTGACTCAGGATCTGCTGACTCCAGAGGCTGAAAGCACCACACAGACATATGAGTGCCAGGCAGGCAATGGAGGGGAAGAGCTGCCCTGAATTATAAATCAGGATCCAGGTGAAAACTCTGAAAATCAAGAAAATTCCTGTATAGCAGAACCTTCAGCTTCCAAGTCCAATCACAGATCTGCCCAGGAATTTGCACCATGGGTGATGGAAGGGTGCAGTGACCCTGATGCCACTTTAAATTAATGAAAAGTGAAGCTGGGGGAAAAAAACCCCTTTGTCATTTGAACCCTGCCCCATTAAGCCAACAAACCCTGGGCCACAGCAGGTACTGGCTGGCCACAGTGAGAGCTTTCCTGCTCCCCAAAATATCATCTTATATTCTCCAGAGATGTACAAGCTCTCTGGTTTGCAGTTCACAACAATCCTAACAGACCACTCCCAGAGATAACAGCTCCCACTCTCCAAGCTTTCAGGACACAGATTGGTGGGTATTTATATGAAATATGATATAATAGTGACACACCAATAAAGCTCTCCAAAGGTGACTACTGCACATTCTTCATGCTGTCAGCAACGTAAACTCTCATTTCCTGGGGCCATGGAAATGGTATCACATTTTAATGCTGAAGGGAACACTGTGGCATTATCTTCTGCAGCAGGAACTGTTCCATAAGGTCTCCTGAGCCCCAAAGAGTAACACAACCAGTGAAACCCTGGGATGATACCACTGTGCTGGCAAAAAAAAAAAAAAAAGAAAAAAAGAAAAAAGAAAAAAGAAAAGGAAAAAAAAGTTGTATCACTTACTGTTCTCCAGCACTGATCACCACGGAAGGAGAGACTGCTCACAATCCTTGAGAGTGGGAGAGTCAAAAAGCCACCAACACAAAACTCAGACAGTTTTGGGGCTCCCACTCTTGGTGGCCAACTTAGCTGCAGTTACACCTTGCCAAGTGAGCACTGCTGCAGTTGTAATCCCAGGAAATTGAGTAGGAATTGGAGTGAGGAATTACCTTGGGTCATGTCTGCACAGGACAGGTGAACACCACGTGTCACCCACACGTGAACAAGGTGCCACAGTGGGCCCCTCATGCAAGTGCATCTATCCCTGTAATGTTTATTCCCATATGGGAAAGCAACTCAAGCCAGCCTGCACTGATGGTTCTTGGATCATTTTTCTGGGAAACTGCTCTTTTTCTCATGCCTGTGAAACACAGCCTGTCCTTCTTTTCCTCTCCTGCCCAGGTTTGGAGGAGCTGGGTACCTACACACCAGCAAAGGGATGGGCTGCAGCGTGGCCAGAAGGTGGCCATGGAAGGGCAGGGAGGTCAGAGAAGAAAAGGGGGAACTGGTGGAATACACAGGCACAAAGACAAGAAGAGTCTCAAAAAGGGTAACTGAGCCTCTGCCCCACCTGTCAGACAGTTCAGAGATGCTTCAGAGGTAGAAGTGACTCAGTCAAGTAGAGGGGATCAGAGTGGGAAGGAATAATTCTTGCATGTACATCTCAGCATTGATTTCTTCTTTCTAACTTGGTTTCAGAGCAGGTGAGCACGTGCAGACCAAGGGTCTGGGCTGTAATGGGGGTTGTATCTCTGTAATTTCCATGCCCAAGGCTCCTGCTTCCCTACACAACCTCCACAGCTGCAATAGGGCAAGGTCTGTGCAGAACTGTCCCTCCTGCACCTCACCCTGCTCTCAAGTTAAAGTGTGTGAGGAGCCCTACACAAACATCACCAGTTTTGCAAGAGGTTAGAAATCCTTCTCCAGGAATTCATATCTGCCCAAGGAAGAGGCTATAAACCTGTCATACAGCTTCAAGCCCAGCACAGAGTGCAAAGGTGTGCCAAGGAGCTACAAAAATCATCCAACTTTGAGGAAAAGCACAGAACCATCTCCCAGAGCATCTGGGTTCTAAAATCTCCACTGAAAAATTATCTCAGTCTGCCTGTGGCAGAAGCTTGAAGATGCAACTGATGAGAAGTGCCCTGTGAGTAATGAGCTCTTAAACCCAAACCAAGTCATTCTGTATCTTTAGATAAGGTTTATCACTCTCATGGGAGAAAAGCTGTCCTTTTGTGTTACCTGTGGGTTGACAACTCTGCTTTCAAGCAGCTCGTCAGCTCTGCAGCTCCCATCACAATAATGCTACAAATAATTTAAGTGCTACCACTTTCGATCAAAATTTTAATGAGGCACTAAACCCACAAAAGGGGCTCTGTGTAACATAATTAAATAGAAAGGGCCTAAATAAACAGTACAACAAGTTACATTATAGTTGAAAACAGCTGGGAGGCAAAGAAAGGAGCATTGAAGATGCATGGTGTAAAAAGGCATTTCACAGAATGCAAACACTAAAACTTTTCAACACACACAAAGAGTGAAACACTACAAGCACATGACTTCCCTTTGATTTGGAAGAATCTGTGTGGGGCACAGGGCATTTGTTTTTTTTTCCTTCTTCTGGTCAGCACAATTAAATATTTCACACGGGAACCCAAACAGTGTCAAAGAGGGCCATTTGTGCTTCGGAAAGAAATAAATACTGCAGGAAACAGGCAAAGTCAGTAGGAACATCTGGTTCAGTCAGGCCATGGGATGGCAGATCACATCTCCAAAACGCTGGACAGTGCTGGGACTCCAAAAGAGTCTTGCAAACAATCAGCATAGTAACAAGTCTGTTTGGCTCAGGGCTGCAAGATGCTTGTTTCATGCTCATGCCAACTCCTCGAATCCACTGCAAGTGGTGACATTCAGGCTGAGCCAACCAGCTCAGCATCCAGTGCTCTGTCTGCATCAGCTATTTACAATATCATGTTTGTTCCACCTCTGTCAATATTTGATCCAAGAGCTGCAGAAGTTCTACAAACACAGGAAGGTTTCAATTTCACATTAAGGTAACACTGACAGTGGTGCTGCTGTATCGTGCAAGTCAGTGCACTGCTACTCCTTGAGAATGAAATTACTGGTAAACTTGGTTTTCATTTGATTTCCTTCCAGTCCTCTCAGCAACCTTTCTCCAGAGCCACAGCTATTGCTGCAGTTCTGGGCTGGTGAATGAAAAGTTTCTAAATTCATCTTGGTTTATCATTGGAAGGATCTCTTCTTCAATGGGGGTCAGGATGGGCTCTTCTTTTATAAAATCTGGATCAAAGTTGCTCACGTCATCTTTGGATTTCTGTCAAATGGAAAACACAAAGGAAAGACACGTCAAAAGCATGTATCACCTGCCTGATCCCTGCTCTTCATCTGAGTGCACTGAACCATCATTTCCATAACCCAGGCTGAGCTGACTGAGAGCTTCTTCTGGCCTTGGGCTGTGAGCAGCTGCCCCCACAGAGCAAAGCCCTTTCCAGCCTCTGCAGGTTTCTGACAGGGAACCCCATCTCAAACTGAACTGACAGCAGCTCTGGGGGCTTCCCTGGCCATGAGTCAGTCCCTCCCCTCAGTGGCAGCACAGACCCCGTGCAGTTATCAGCTGTGCTCCAGCTGGCTGACTCCGCACAGTCCCTCCTTATCTGCAGGGTTTTGGGGAGAGGGTGGAGGACATTCCTCCTAGTGCCAGCCATTAAACTTGCACAATACTGAATTACTGGGCCGTGGGAAGACAAATGGCTGGCCTCCAGGGGCTGGATTCCTTGCTGTGTGCCACAGAGTGGGGCTGCTTAGAATGCACACACACAAACTGGGTTTGTGGCACATTTTCATGAGGCGCGTGTTTTTCCTGCACCCAGAGCAAGACATTTTATTGACATTGAGGTCAATAAAATTTATTGACATTGAAGTCTAACATTCCCAGATCCAGCCCAGCTCATGCCAGACTGAGCAGACTCCCTTAGCCTTTGATTCAGGCTAAGGGGCAACTCAGGATTCTGCTTTTGGGCTGTCACACCTTCCCAAGTACCTGACCTGCACCCAGTGTTCAGGGAGCAGGACTGGGTGGGCCACTGCCACTGAGAGCTTGCAGAGTGACCACAGCAGGAGACAAGCCACCCCAGGCAGTAATTTGAAAGACAAGGAAGCCACAGTGACGACCCTGGAAGGGCTGCCCATGAAGAGCAGTGCTCTTCTCTCACAGAACATCCTTAGGGCTGTGTGGCACCACTGGGGACAGGGCCAGCACTGTGTCCTGTGCAGCCTCTCTGCCATTTGAAGCACTCACTGACAGTGGCCTGAGCAGGGAGCCCTGTGCTGGGTGCTGACCACACAGAGAGACAAGGGAGACACAGCCCTGCTGTGGAGGGGTAGATGAAGTGAGCAGGATGAGGATTATTTACTCTTTTTTATCTTTGGGGCAAGCCAAAGGGTACCTGGGTGCCTAACCTGCTGCAGCTGCTTTTACAAATCTGCACCTTTTCCCTGAGCTGCCTTTGAAAATCCAACCTGGAGGGTGAAAGAGGTGGCTGACCAGGTGGCAAACAGCAGCCAAGCCAGGGCCAGAGGCCTCACTTCCCTTCCTTCACCTCTTCCCTGTCTCGTGGGAATAAACCTGCTTACATGTTGTGGTGTGGGTTTTTGCTTTGAGTTTTCAGGCTAGCTTTCTATTTCATTTGTGTGTTATGATTTAAATTATACATGCTGTTAAGTGTCAATTCTCTGTATCCCTGCCTCTGTTTCTAGAGCCTTCCTTGCCAATCTTCCCTCACTGGATGTATCATTTGCTGTTGTGTATCATTACACTGCCTTTGTTATTCCCACTGGATTATTTTCTGTATTCCCCACCTTAGATTCCTCCCTCTGTGTATCCTCATTGGTTGCTTGCATTGTGCCACCCCTTCTATAAAACCCACTGCCCGAGCCCTGCTCAGCTTCTTGGGGTCTTTAGTTCTTTGAGTTCAGTTCCTCAATAAATCTCCTCAGTTCACCCCAAGACCCATCTCGTCTCTGCTTCACCTCTGTGCCCCAGACAGGCATTGCTGAGAGCATCAGAGTCCCTGTGGGGATGTGAGAGCTCCCCAGGGGGAAGGTGTGGCACCCCAATGCTGCCTTGCATGTCCTTGGAAATGCACACCACAACACTTACAGAGCCCAGATCTCCCCAGAGACGCCCTCCCCCAGCCCCCTGCCCACGTACGATGCGGGGCCTGAACGGGGGCTCCATCTGCCGCTGGTTCAGCAGGTCCCAGTCCAGCTCCTTGAAGTAGGGGTGCCGCAGGATCGCGCTCTCGCCGCCCTGCCCGGCGCTGCCCAGCCGCATCGCGGGGTTCTTCGTCATGAACTGCAAAACACACAGGGCTGTTTGTCCCCTCCCCTCCACGGCCATGGCACAGGCACCCAGCAGCAGCCACACAAAGGCTTGTCCTCAGCCTTCCTGTTGAACCCGGGTGCTGGCCGCGTTTCTCAGGTTCCTGGTAATGGAACCACGTGCAGGGAACTTGACTCGCTCCCCAGAGGAAGAAGTGGGGCTGTGCTTCCCCCTGGTCCTTTTGCTTTTGGTGAAATCCCTGATGACCACAGCAAGAGAGTCGGATTGCATCATTTGCAATATTACAAATATTGCCCAGTGTGTTTGGTCATTATTTGTTTCTGTACTAATTTCTCAGGAGTACGAGCTCGCTCCCCAACGCTGCCCAGCAGCCAGCCAGGCCTTGGCCTGGAGTCAGTCCTGAGCTGTGCCTTTTTCCTAAACCTCCCCGTGCTGAAGCACTGCCAGATGCCTACGCTTCCCTTCCTGTCATCTCAGGAAACAGAGGAAAATGGGCAAGGCTCTGGCTTTTCGAGCCCTCTGACCCTGAGCTGATGAGAGCAGACAGGTGACTGTCTCCTCTCTCGCTGCTAAAACACCAATAAAGGATTCCATTTTGTAGCATTCTTATCCTGCTGCCAGCAGAAAGAAATCTCAAACCTCAGCCAAAGGGCCCTGACTTGCCAGGGAGCAATTAGGAAAGCCATACATCACACAGATGGTGTGAGAGGGCCCTGGTGGGTGCCCTTCAAATGATGAAGTGTGAATATTGTGTATATTCTTAAAGGGGAGGAGGAGAATCCTTTCCCCAGGAAGGAAAAGAGCTGGTTGGCTTGTTAATTTAGGATTATAGTTCTTAAAAAATCAGTAATAAACAATCTTTCCCCTTCCCTCGCGTATTTCCAATTCACTGGAGAAACCAGGCTATGTTTAAACTGGGAAAATAGCTGCTTTTATTTGCCTATTGAAACAGCAGCATAAAGCAAGCTGCACTCCGGTGGAGGTGTCCAGACGATTTCCTGGAAGATGAAAGAGCATTATGTTCAGCAAACAGCTGAACCAGCCAAACCAGACAATCGGTCACTGTTTCGGGAATGGCCAAGTCTGCTGCATCCCAGCAATGGGGAAATGAAAAGAGGGGAGGTGTGGTGAGAGAACAACCTCATTCTGACTGCAGGAGCCTTTCACAAGGTACAAACCCTCCTAGGACAAGTGGATAAAAGGTCTAGTCATTCCCCATCTAGAGAGAAGGTGGAGAGGAGAAAGATGACTGCCTGATTAATAGAATTCTCCCCAACACCCCACTCTGAGGGGGCTACAGGGGCAAAGCAGATGGGACATCTTTAGCTGACACCTTGCAGGACCCCAGACTGCGCTGGCATCAGCACAACCCCCCCAGCTCCACCCTGAGCCCTCTGAGGTCATGCGCTGCCACAGGATTCCCCAGAGCAGAACTGTTTTCCAGCATTCCACCCAAACCATCAGCAGAAAGAGCTGCCAGGTGCACCCAGATTCGTACAAGGAGTCACCAGGACAGGAATAAAGCCCAGAAGAGCTCTGGGCTCTTCCCATGCCCCTCTGGACTCTTCAGCCCTGGTGATGCAACATTCCCAGGGTCAGGTCCAAGGATGAGCAGAACTTCTGTGTCTCCCCAACCCTCCCAGCCTGTTCTTCTCCCTTTCTACCAGCACAACTTCAACACGATTTCTTTCCCAAGAGGCTGCCCCAGCTTTTCTGTGGGATAGTGATATCCCCAGAAACAGCTTGGTTTCCAAACAAGAAATGGGTCAAACCAAAATCTCTGAGAGACTTGGTTCAGACAAGCCTTTGCAAGACTTGGATTAGGCTTCTTTGTTTTGCAAAACAGACCAGAAACCTCCTGGCAGCCCTGTCTTTCTCTAGAAATCCATTCTTTGTCCCCACAGATGGGTATCTGCAGTTCACTAGCTCTTATTTGCATTGCTGGAACACCTAGAAAGCTCAAACAAGACCAGAGCTGGCTGGTGCTGGGAATGGTATAGACCAAAACATTCCAAAAAGACAAGAAAAAATGGAGAAAAGATCTGGGAATACATCATATGTCTCCTGGCCCCTGCCCTGCCACCACCTCCATTACACCACGAACCTTCTGTTAAATGTGGAAAGCAAAAAAATAATCATGAAAGTAAATAAACTCTGAAAAGGACTGGCAACACTTTTGCTTGGGTTCCCATTCATACCCAACCATATAAGACCAAAACCTGAACCCAATTGCCCATTTCCAGACCAGTTCAGAGCCCTGGGATATAAAAGTGTGTTTACATTCCTATTTGTTTATTCCATGTGATGCCAAAACTGCACCAAGCAAAGGCACCCAAAGCAACAAGTGAAGAACCAACATAAATTCATTCCTGGCTGCTTAAAACATCCTTTTTGTTGGGACAATGAGGATTAGGCAAAGGCCATCCCTTAAGGGGGGCTGTTTTGAGATCTGAGAGAGGAAGCAATTCAAACCAAAACTGTTCAAATTCAAGTGGCCAGCTCTGGTTTGTCCATTGGACCCAGACATTGGGAAACCTCAGCTGGTAACTCTAGGCACCATCCACCCCACAATGGGTGCCCAAAGGAGCCAGGAGAAGAGTGATGGATTCAAATTCATCCACTGCTGGAGCACATTCCCAAGGTTGGCTCCTGAAACCAAGGCCAGGCTTCCACAAAAGTCCTCTGAAATATTCCTTGCCTCCAACAGGAATGAGCTGACTACACTCAGTGCTGCTGCCTCTCTGTCTGTGTAAAAACAGGGCTGTGAAACACAAGGGGCTGCAGTTACCCACAGCATCATAAATCACTCTGGAGAGGACTCTCTGAGCCTCTTTCCCAGGTACTGGAAGCATCCAAAGCAGGCTAGCAGGACCTTGAAAGTGAATTACAGACCATGCACTCTACCAAGAGTATGAACACAATGTGAAGAGGCTCCCCTTTCATGGCAGTCAACTCACACTTGTCTGCTTCAGCAAAAAATGTGGCACAGGTTGCCCAGAAAATGCCTCATCCCTGAAAGAACTCAAGTCTGGATGGGGCTCTGAGCAATGTGAAGCATAGCCCTGTACTCTGGCTTGGCACACCATGCCAGGTTACCCAGCCTGTGCAGGCACACACACCTCTGCACCCAGGGGCTGTGATGGAAAACCACGGGCTGTCCATGGCTGCTCCTCCCTGACATAAAATATCCTGGTGAATTCTGGAGGCAGCAGGTCTGTCACAGCCTGGTGAAGGGTTTCTCTGGGAGGAGGCTCCAGTCTTTATCTGGGCTGGAAAGCAGGAGTGCAAGTGATGACTCCAACAGAGACAGCACTGATGTTCTGTACTGGGGCAGTTGCCTGCTTGGCTGTAAGAGGTATATAAAATGACAGAATGAAATTTTTGAAGCCTGCTTCCACTAAAATGAATAACAAAGCCTCTCAAACACTACTTGATTCACCAGGAATCATTGCCCTGACAGAGAAATGGATGAATTTTCAGTTTGTGTTGCCCAGCAGGCAGAAAAACCCAAAAGACTCCAATGACCTCTCAAAGACTCCAAAACCCATGAATCCTGCTTCCTCCCTGCCTGAGGCAGCACTGACATTTCTGTGCTGCAGCAGGGCAGCATCTGGCAGACCATTTCTGCTGGCACCTCCAGCAAAGCAAAGAGCTCGAGATTTCTAAAAAACCTAATTACAAACTCAGCCTCCATCTCTGAAATGAGTTATCTGCAGCCCATGCCCTGTCCTGAGCATGTGAGAGGCTCATGTGCAGCAGCAGGGGGATGTGCTGAGACTGCACAGACACTGTGCTCTGCACACACAGGGGAAAGGTTTCCTGAAGTGTAGCTCCTCTTCCCTGTGATCCCCTTGGCTGCACTCAGAAACAGCTGGAAAATGTCTTACAAACTGCTGGATGCTCCTGGCATTCCTGGGAAGGCCACAGTTTGACACTTGCCTCACAGGTTTGATAGCCCTCAATGTCCTTCCAAGGACAACCCTCCAATGCAGGTGGTGAGAGATGTTCAGCAAAAAGTTTTTTGTGGAAAGTGAAATGTCATCTGCTAATGCTTAATTATCTCTATTTTTCCACAATAACCATGAATGCAGCACAAACCTCAGCCTCTGGCACACAGATGAAGAAATGAAGAAACAAAAAAGAAAAAAAAATTAACAGTAACAACAACAAGGCAAACCACAGAAGCTCCTGAGCAAAAAGAAACCCAAATCCAAGACGCCTCCCAGCAAAAGCAATAGCAAAGCTATCAAGCTCAAACCTGAACCAGGCTGTCAAGCCCTTGCTCTGTGACCACATCCAGCCATGGGAAACAATCCCATTCCCAGGGTAAGGAGTCCTTGGGAGCATCCTCAGACTGGGATCCTTTGGGCTACACCAGTTTGCTGAGCAGCAAACTGGAGCAGGGCTCTCCCTGACCTCAGCTAACCCTCCCAGCAGCATCGCAGCCAAAACCAGCAGCTGCCATGAGCCAAACCATGACTTCACAAGATCATTTGAAAACCTTTACTGAGAGAAAATGCAGCAAGCCATGACAAGAAATTAAAAGCTGTGGATTAGTCCACAGAGGGCCCATGAAGCTACAAGGAAAAAATGCTGCCACAGCAGTGCCAGCCATTGGGGGAAATCTGTGTCAGCCCTGGGAGCTCAGCCTGCAGCAGGTGAGGGGGATCTGTGCTGGTCCTCCCTTTACCCACGGCTCAGACCACACTGGAAAGGTCTCCAGGGCTCCCAGGACACTGGGCAAGGCTGCAGTGGACTCCTCCAGTGCTGCTCACATGCAGCATTGCAACTTCTGTCTAGGGCTGAGTCTGCAAATCAGTCTAACAGCCTGGGAGTCACTGTGGGGATGTTTGCACAAAGCAGCCACTTCCTTGCACTAATTTCCTTGAATTACAAGTTTCCTTTCTCAATACTGGAATCCCTGATTGGTTTTACATAACTGATGAATGTGTTATTTGCATCAGGACAATTAATTTCATGAGTATCATAGATTACATGAAATTGCATCACATCCTAGGAAAACATTAACAAGGCTCAATCCTGTCACAGGAGTGCTGCACTTCAGGAAGAGAAATACAACTTTCTGCTCAGCCAGTTCCTTCACACTGTCAGCCATCTGGACAAGAAAGAAATCATTCTTTCTTGTACTAAAGAACCTTTCAGACACACCAGTTCCCACCAGGACTCTGGTGTATTTACCCTGTAAGAGAAAGCCTGTGTCCCAGCAGCTCATCTTTCAAACACAAGCAGAGAGGGAGGATACTCCCAATCATACAGAGACCAGGGAAAATTCATCATTTTATTCTGCCAGGAGCCCAAGGACAGCCTGTCACAGCCAGGATGGCAGTACCTCAGTGTCACCTCCCCTGCATCACACCCTGTGCCTCACAGGGCCCCTACTCAAACTGTGGCAGTGTAACAGTCAAGTCAAACTGTTAAAGGAATGGAAGATTTCCCTGTTCATGGTTTTAAAATTTGCCTGTTGGTGCTTCTCCCATGCTGGATCCAAAGTGAAGAGGAGCAGCAGCAGCAGCTCAGGTGATTAATGCCCCACAGCCTCTCCTCCAGTAGGGAGGGAGAGCAGGAGATCAGGAGATACCCAAGGTGCTTCTCTTCATTAAGATTCATGAGCTAAACTAACAGGGCAGAAATTAACTGGAAAGGAAATAAGATTTCTCAAAGATTCATTTGATCTGAGACAAAAGGGAATCATTATATAAATAGAGCAATTACTCTAATTAAGGCTTCCCTCCATGAATCTCTCAACTGAATGCTGCAGCTGCTGAAAACAGTTTGGCTGCCTATTATGTAAGGCAAACAAACCCAGGGTCTGGGGTGTCATTAGCCCTCAAAAAAAGAAGAAGAAAGATGATTCTATGGCTCTGTCTGTTAATGCCTGTATTATTAATGACTGGAAGCCAGGAATCTTTCTTTCTTTTTTTTTCTTTTTTAATAAAAAGCTGCTCATTCTGAGCTAGAATTGTCTTTTGCTCTCCTGGGCAAGGCTCCCATCAGCCTCCATCCCAGTCCTGCCAGGTGATGCTCACAAATGTGCCTCATTTCCCCATGCAAGAGCAATCCAGGGCTTGCACACACGAGGGGGTTCCAGGAGGTGAGGGAGGCAGCACAGCCCAGTTCCACTGCAAGGTGTGCTCAGAGAGGTGTCCCATGGGAGTCCCTGTGCTCAGAGAGGTGTCCCATGGGAGTCCCTGTGCTCAGAGAGGTGTCCCATGGGAGTCCCTGTGCTCAGAGAGGTGTCCCATGGCAGTCCCTGTACTCAGGGCAGCTCAGCCATGCCTGGCTGTGGGTGTGACCCTGGAAGCTGGAATCCCCCTGACCTTCTCTGGGCACTGAGCTGCTCAGAGCAGGCCTGGAGCCACTCCCCAAAATGCCACCCAAATGCCTCTCCCAAATGCCACCCCTGTTTCATCTGGGGATTTGCTCTGACTGCAGACATCAGAGGCCACGTGGTGTTTCTGCTCCTCTCCTGCACACAGAGGGATCAACTGCTGGAAGCCCTGACTTCTACCAGGGCAATTGTTGTGGTGCTGAGCCAGGATGTGACCCCACAGGCTGTGGGTACCCCCACACTGCAGTCCTGGCCACACAAAACTGGGAGCAGGTGAAATCCTTCAGTGCAAAGCACAGTGCCAGGGTTCAGAAGTACAAGATTGCCCTGAAAGCATTTTAAGGAGAGGGGGGAGGAAGAGACAGAGTGTGAAATATCTGTTATCTCCTTTTCCAGATAAAAAGGGGAAAGGAGGTGAAAATAAGTCTTCAGCCCAGCTCCCTAAAAGCCAGAAGGCTGTAACAATAAGCATGACAGCAGTCACATGTCCAGTGTGCCAGCCCCAGGCAAGAAGGACAAAATGTCAGTGCAGTTATTAAGCAGATAAATTTGATCTCGCTTTCCCCTGGTGCAGGAATGGCTGCTTGATGCTGCCCAGACAGAGCTTGAGGGAACAAGAAGGATTAACTGGATTGCAAACAGTGCTGAGCAAGACAACAGCCAAATAAACCAAGGTGGGCTGACTAGCAAAATAAACCCAGGTGGATAGAGCAACTCCCATGTGGGACAGACACATCTGGCTCCAGATCTCCCCATGGTGTGAACTGATGAGACTTTGCTGACTGCCACAGTGAAATGTCTGAATAGCTACAAACCTCCTCACTGTGCTAAAACCTACTGTATCCTCACCTCTCCCCACTCATCAACAACTAACTCATCAACACTAAGGCAGAATAAAAAGGCCACAAGTATCAAGTGCACTGGTCCCCTGAGGATAACTAGTGATTTTTGACACTTCTGCCTTTGGTACTTCTCTAATGAGTAATAATAAGTAGACACTAATTTCAGTCACTGGCTATGTGGAATACTTGACAAAGGTTTTAGCCAGGGTGACACCCCAGAAAGTTTTGCTTTCAGAACTGAGGAGTCACCAGCTGCAGGGGCTGCTCAGACAATATCAAAATCCTGCTGCTGGTTTTCAATTACCACAGCCAGGCTACAGGTACAGCATGGGACATGCAGGTCCATTGCTAAATCAATACATCAGTGAGAGGAGCACAAACACAAAGGCAAAATGAGCATCACATTTATTAACAGACTGGGAGCATGATCCTGCTCTCGTTTTAAGCAGGAGTAGAATCTCCCTTGGGTTGCAGGGGAAAACAATTAATCCTTTTCTGATAGTCCTGTCAAGAGGAACTGGGAAGCTGTTACACAGCCCTGGGTGGTCTATTTACATAGGGTCATGTACAAAGGGGACTAAAGTGCCCTGAACAAACCTGTAAAGTCCAATTAAGAAAAAAGAAAACACTTCAAAGGAGCTTTTCTTGAAGTCCTGGTTATATTTCAATTCTTTTAATTTTAGAGTTCCTGAAAAGACAGAGCATGTCATAAAGTTCAAAGCTGGAGGGACGAGTAAGACCTGAAGCCCTGGATAGCTCAGTCAGAGTTTTGTTACCTCCACCACAGTGTGAAGACCTCCCAGTGAGATGGGCTGGCCCCTTCTGCCAGGGGCTGCACAGCCAGAGCTGGCCCCATCATACAGCAACCAATCCCAAATCCAGGCTGGACACAGGTTCCCAAGGGAATCCTTAGGATTTGCCTCAAGACTGGATTTTAATAGACATCACCAAACCCCTTTTATGGGTCTTCAATATCAGTTTAGCCATGGCAGAGCTGAGCCTGGGCCACAAGTCTTAGGCTCAGACATGAGAGTTGCTCCTTCCTGAGCACCAGGGAGTAAGGAGGAAAAAAAGATGGGGAAGACAACGTTGGCACTGTGAATACACCTTCATTTTCCCCCATTCCTGGCAGGAAAGAGGAGGATGAGTCACAATGGGCTGGTTTAGGAACTTTTTCTGAAATGAATCTGAGTGCATGCTGCAGACTTTAACCAGAAGCCAATCTCAGCCTGTTGGAAAGGCAAAGGTAAAAGACCTAATGACTATTTCAAGATGAATTTGGCCTTGACAAGCTCTATACAGATATCTGTAGTCTTCTTTCAGAGTGAACTATTCAGAAGCATGGGGCTATCACTCTGGGGAAGAGAAGAGCTTGAGAAAGAGGTGTGATCAAACAACAGAAGAGGTTAAAATCACTAGGGAAAGCTGTTTGCTGTTTGAGAATTAGGAGGGAAAGAGTCAGAGACAGCAGGTTACAGATGTGGATGTAAGGGCAAAAGAGGTAAGAAGGCAGCCTGTGGTGGGGCACAGCCCTGTCACCTCACCAGGGTGTGTTTATGGCAGAAATGGCCTAGGCAAGAGATCTTTTAGAACTGCAGAATTCCTCCCCAGCTGGGAAACAACAGGCTCCAGAGCCCTGCTTTTGCAGCAGTGGTTGTGGAGCCAAACAGGAAATGCAAGATGAAAGCATTTCTGAAAAATAAAATAAAGGAAAAATGTGTACACAGATCCAGCACGGAGCTTCACAGAGATTTAAATATCAGCCTCATGCTGAAAGCCAAAGCTTAATCCAATTGTGCAAAAGAATTTAAGGAGACTGCCAACTCTGACAAGATGCCAAGGAGATTCATTTATTGGCATTTGAAGGCACTTTTAATATCTATCTGCCTCTTGTTAGCAGGCTCCTCAGCTCTGAGGACAAAGCAATGAGCTCATCCAGATCCCTCTCTGATTTCAGTGGGTCCACCACCGTGCTGTCCCTTTTCCTTTTGAACTTTGCCTAAAAAATACATCTGGCTCATCCAGACACAACTTCATTCTGTTTATTCCAGCACTGAATGTGAAACTGATTATCTGCTTTTTGCTGTCACTCGGAAAGGAAGAACCTGGCCCAGATCTGCAGGATACAAGTGCAAAGAGGAGACACAACTTGTGCAGAGTGACACAAGGGCACCATCAGCATCTGGCTGCCTCTTTTCACTCCTTGGAGGTGTTCAGGAGAGGGCTGGGAAGCACAAACCCTGGGGTTTGTTTGAGTTTACACAGGGGCCAAACTGACTGCCCAGGACTTAGGGAAAAGGTGAGGCACGAAGGCAGCAGAAAGCACAGATGTTATGAGTGATGTGCTGAGGGAGGAGGCACCTCTGTGGTATCTGAGCTGCTGACAGCAACTTCTGACCTTCCCCTGTCCAGAGGAGCTCAACCCCAAACAACTACAGTGTATGAACAGAATAAACTTCTCCAAAGTCCAGAGGACCTCACCCTCCTGCTGATGTCAGGGGTGAGCAGCTGCAGCAAGCAGGCAGCTGGGATCATCCACACCTCTCCTGAATTCAGACATCCTCGTCAGCACTTTGGAAACAGCCCTTTCCCCTGCACTCCTCTGACACAGGAGAATGTTTGCTTTGATTATGTTAAAAAATCTGCCTCTAAGTCCTTCTGCTGTAAGAGCTCCATCCCTTTGCCTGCTCTCCTCATCAAGGCATTTTCAATTTGCCCACAGTGGTGGGGCCAGTCTGGTTCAGCACAGAGCCCTCACCATCCACCAAGCCTTTCTAAAAAACTGGGGGGTCCTCACTGAGGGTTTGGGACTCAGGGTGGCACCTTTAGGGTGGGCAGTTCACTGCTCAGTGCTCACTTTGCTTCCTCTCCCTCAGTAAGCCACGGATGAAGTGTACCAGAGAATTTTCTCTTTTATTTGTATGTGGACACCTCCTGTACTTAAAGGAAGCTCATAAAAAAGAGGGAGAAGGACTTTTTACACAAGGGGACAAGGGGAACAGTTTATAGCTGAGAGGAGAGATATAGACTGGCCATAAGGAAGAAATTCTTGACCATGGGGTGGTAAGGCACTGGCATAGGATGCCCAGAGAAGCTGTGAATTACACCTGGAAGTGTTCAAGGCCAGGTTGGGCAGGGCTTGGAGCAACCTGGTCTGGTGGAAGATTTCCCTATCCATGGCAGAGGTTTGGAATTGGATGGTATTTACAGTCCCTTCCAACTAAACCATTCTGTGATCTCTCCAATCTTTTATTCTCAGCCCATTAAGAAGCCTGGATCTCCAGGGGCTCTGCTGGAACTGTTACCCTGCATCCAGCCAAACTGGACTGCCCTGTGCACTGGCACCATGGGATATGAGGAGCTCCTCAATATTTCTTTGGAATGACAACCTGTACTCCTCAGGGAGTCCTGGATTCAACCCATACACACAAATATAGCAACAAAATTTTTCTCACTATATCATCACTAAGGATTCCTGCTCCTTTTCATGACAAGGAGGGACAGAGGAAGGTACCCTTCAAATACAGTCTTTCCTCCCCTGGTATCAGCTTCAAATTTTGGGAAGAAGAAAATCATACACACACACACACACTTTCCTAACTTCCACCAAACTTATTTGCATGTATGCACATGGGTGCACACAGGAAATCCCAACTCCCTCACCTTGTGGTCTGACAGGCAGAAACAAGTCCATCAAACACAGGTCATCAGAGCAGCACCCTGCTCCTGCTGACCCTCAGAGCACCATTACTGCTGCAGCTGGCTCAGCACCACTGCCAGCCAGGACACCCTCCTGGAGTTAACCTGACAGTGCAAAGGGGATTTTACACAATTCTGCAAGAACAAAGTCTCAGTGGTATCTGGAGGGGGAAAAGGAACTCCGTGACACGAAGTGGGAGAGAGTTCACTCAACCAGACCATTTGTCCTCTGAGTCACTTCCAGGCTGCTGTTCTCTAGAAACACAGATCAAACTTTTTTTTTGCTTCCTTGGCATTGTAATGCTGATGCAATTTTTCTCATGCTTGCCCCCAGCAAAGCTCCCTGTATTTCCCACCCCTCTCACTCTTCAAACTAATCCAGGGGCATTTGGGCTCTCTGGTGCTGTTCCACCTGTGCTGAGAGAGAGCACAGGCTGCTTAAACCACAGCCAATTTCCTCTGCACCTTCCCCTTTATTTGTCTGGTGTTTATTTTTCACACAAAACCCACTTGGAGGTGGATATAACCACTTCTGCCCACTCTCTTAACTCCAGTAGTGTTTTTCTCAAAATGCACATCTTTAACCAGCTGGAGGCTTTAGTCTCATTTGTGTCCCCAAAATATGGAGCTACAGGCAAGGCTGCCTAAGCCTCACTCTTGGAGGGAACATTTCAGCTAGGCCAGAAGTGTTTCAGAACTCTCACTAAGAATGGAAGTTAGCAGAAAAATGCCAAGAGACATCCTTGGCTTTAGCAAACTCAATTGTGACAGGATTTTGGAAATCCAGGGTGCAGAAGGCAGAGCAGTACTAACACTTCCTTAGGGAGATGCTGCTTTCCAGCCCCTGCTGTTACCAGGCTCTGAGGGTGAAAACATCTAAGCTGCAATTGCTCACCCAAATTTCCAAGCCTTTGGGCCAAGCATTGCTGCTTGAGATCACCAGTCCATGGCATGGCTCAGTAGGCTTAGCCCTTCTCTCCTCATCTGAAACCACGCTCGGAAAGCAAAATCCCTGCAGCTTTCCCTGGGAATTTGCTTCCCATTACGCCATTGACTTCTGAGACCTGATTTTCAGTGTATCCTTCCATTCTCCCCTCAAACTAAGCTGCCTGTGAGCCAGGCAGCGTGGCTGAATTACATTTGAGAAAGCCATGCACAAAGTGAGTGAAACAGGCTGCCAAAAACCCACCCCACTTAGGGGAAGCAAGAGGATTGTATTTCATTTTGCAGTTCACTCAGCTCAATCCCAAAGCTCCAGGCTGCCTGGAAAGCTCTCCTCTCTGCTCCAGCACTTCTTGGTGGTGACAATTAACAAATTCAGAATATTGATATGCTGTAACAAAGTAATCTCTAGCTGCACTCTCCCCATAAGAGATTTGGTGCAGCAGTCTCTGCTCTCTGCACACTCACACAGTTTCTTCTCACACTTTCTCCATCATCAGACTCTGGTGACTGCACTGGCAGCTGATGGTAAAGAGTATTTGAAATAATTTATTTGACACACACACAAACCCAATAGCTCCTTGTGACTGCTGTGAACTCCTTGTAACTGCATCAGGTAGGGCAGTGGAGAAATCTTTTTCCTTTAGGGATTAAAATCAAAGCAAAACTTGTGTCTCGAATAAACTGAAGTGGTCTGAATCCATTCAGCAGCAACTCTCTTCTTTTATTACTTCTATTACTCCTACAAGCAAATGCATGCCCAGTTTGACTTGCTCACACAAGCAGAGGAGAGCTCAGTTTGAGTCCTCTCCTCCTGACTTAAGCATCAGTACCTGAATTCCCCAGTGACACATTCAGACTGGGCAGGGTACACAAGTGAGATGTTCAGCTTTCCTCTTCTGGGAATAGTGACTCCATCAAACCCTGCTGATTTACGTCTGTCCTACTCCCTCCCCAGCCCTTCAGGGGAAATTACAAGGACAAAAAAACCAAAACAAAACAAAAAACAAACAAACAAACAAAAAAAACAACATTAGAAAGGGAAACAGATACAAAGTTTTAGTCTGGAACACAAATATTTCTGCTTTCAATTCTATACAAAGTCCCAGGGCACTGAGGTTAGTTTTGTTTTCCTTGGTATCAGTGTTCACAAACCCTCCAGGAACACCCAGTGACGTAAATGAGGTCCTCATTTACAAAATGTAGTTTTGTTACTGTCAAGAAACTGCAAAGAGGAACAGGGTGCAATCTCCTGAAATCGTGTGGTTTCTGATGGGGGAAATCGGTGAAATGCAGTTACACAAAATGAAAGCCAAATGAGGCAAGAACATCTGTGAAATGAGTATTAAAATTTACTAACCTTGTTTAAAATGAAACTCTTCACAAAGGCAAGTGGATCAATGCTTTCTAAACCTAGATATATCTATTTCTAGAGCATCTCTAAGCACCTACACCTAAGTGCATCTTCCTAGCAGAAGAATTTGATTTTCATTTCAGAGCTTTGTACCATTCAAACACGGTGAATTCTCACTAGTCCTGTTCAAGGTTAGAGACCAGAACTTTTAGTGAGGGGATAATCCAGTTATTAAGGCTACTAAGGCCTTAGCCTGCAATACAAGAGAATCCAGGTTTAATTCCCTGATCTTCCATGGGCTTCCCGTGCCATGTAATTACTTAGAATCATTTATGTCACTGAAGTAGTTGGATGTTGATTTTCCAGAGCTCTCAGCATCATGGTTAGAAAGCACTGTCACAGCTCTAAACCAGAGAGCTCAAGTGCATGTTTTGTTGGAGAAAAACAGAACAGCAATTAGAAGATGCTCATTTAGTCATAATGCTGCATCTGAGAGAAATATTAGCATCAGAAGTGTGTGTAAAAGAAAATCTACATGTTTAGCAGCTAGAAAATCTACTGTCTTTCTCAAAAACTCCAGGTTTACCACTCTGGGTTATACCAACACCTAAAAATACTGAGCAAGCATTATCAGTGCACTGAAAAGGTAATACCTCAGCAGTGATAACATTTGTTATCATTCAAAAGAAATCAAAGTGTCTGTGTCTGTGGCTTCTATTTTAATCTAGGGCCCCAGACAATCTCTTGACAGGATGTTTCCTTCCTAAGCCAACACGCTCTGATGCTTCTTTAGAACTCAGTGTAACAAGGAAGGAGCTCTTCCAGTGAACAGCTCTTGGGCCCAAAAGCAGCTACTGTGAGGCTGCAGAAATTCAGATTCCAGCCAACCACCACCAAATAAGATGAAATGAGATGCAACACCCAGCTCCAGGTAGCAGCCACCAAGGGAGCAGAAACACTGAAGAACTGAAGGTCCAGTAAACATCTCAGTTGTCAATTCCCATTAGTTAATCCTGGTGAATGCCCCAAATTTCAGCCTTTTTCCCCAGGGCAGACACAGTGTGATGCTTCTCTTGAGCAGTGCATATGCATTTCAGAGAGGCAATTTTTTTTTCATTTGTTTGTCACCAGCAACACATAAAACAACAGACAAGCAGAGGGGCTGGAGAGGAGACTGTTTTTCAGGTAAGGAACCAGCAGTTACTGAGCTGACTGGGTTTTGGGGATGCTTTCTATTTAAATTCTCAGCTTCCTCCTCAATTCTGGCCCCCTTCCTCCAGTGCCCTTCATCATATCCCTTTTCTGTTAATCACAGAAGGGACCTTAAGCTGTTAAAATTCGGGCTCTGAACACAAACTAGAGCAGCCTGGGGTGACTGCAGACTGCACTGGCTGTTTCTGGAAGGCCCTATCAGAATGAGGAAAACATAAATGATATTTTATTACACCCCGAGATTCCTGTTATGACAAGCATCTACATGATTACATTTTACCTCCATCCCATAATTATGCAATATACCTGCAACAAATCCACTCCTCTAGTACTTGTCACTGCAGAAGAGGAATTAGTACTTAAGAGGTACTTGGGAGTTCCAGTTCAACCACATAAACGCTTCTCCAGAAGCTGCAATGAGTCTGAAGTTCATGTTTATATTTAAAATATGTAGTGAGCTATTTCCAAAACCCAAGAGGGCCTCCAGCATCACAAACAATCAATTCTGAGCACAACCTGTGATTTCAAAACTCCTCTTGCTCCTCCAGGGGTGGATTTTATTGTCAGTCAATTTCTGTGAAATTTATCAGATGTATTTTCAGCTATAGGAAGTAGTTACTTGACTCACATACAACAAAAACCCTTCAGCAGAAAATTTCCAGACTTTTGCTACTAAAAACTCTCCTCTTTCCCTCTAAAGGTCCCATCATTGACTACACCATTCCTTTGGGTCAGTGCTCCATGAGTTTCTATAAATTACTACCATATCCAATTATTTCTTAGATCCTCTATTACCATAGTATTTACTGATATCCACTCTTAAATGCATCTTTGTCCACAGTGCTTTCTCAAGAAAAGGGAATACTCTGATCCTTCTCTTCCCAAAAGGTTCTTAGAGATATTTGGTGATGTGATGAGGGCCAGGGAGAAGTCAGTAGCAGAACAGCCAAGTTAGGTCTCTCAGTTCATAGTTTAACACTCTTGTCATAGAATCACCTTCTGATTCCTCCCAGAAAGCCAGGCAGTTCCAGCTCATTAGGCTCATACAACCCAAAATCTTGAAAGCTGAATTCCCATGTCACAGGCAAAGATGTGAGGCATGTGGATAAAAGAACTCATGGAAAAAGTTAGGAATACGTGGCAGCACAAGGACAGAGCGTCGCCAGCGACGGCCTCCTCCAACTTTCTGCTGCACAGCTCCATTTTTTTCCCTCCCAAAGACACAAAAATCAAACCCTGTCCTTGCATGCAGACAGACAGCAACCCTGGGGAACGCTGGCATTACCAGAGAGGATTATCAGGAATTCTTCACTCCTTGGCCATATGGCTGCCACTGATTAAACCCTGTGTTTACCTGCTGCTTCTGTTCTAGGAGACAACCACACACTGTCAATCATTAAACAAGCAGGGGAATACCCAGACACACAGACAGGCTCACACACTGCTTGCCAAATTGGCTGCTAAACCATATAAAAGCCATAACTGTGCAAACACACCTAAGTGTGGCAGGATGTTCTTTCTGTTTACCCTTCAATCCCAGATAAGAGGAGGGTCAGGGTCAGGGTCTCACATGATTTCTACCTGCCCACACCCCAGCCCTGCTCCCCTTTGCTGGAATTAGGCTGGAGAAAGCTAGGACAGAGAGCAAGCATCCACAGGAACTCACTGCTTTGAGGATTGCCACTGCATCCTGCTGGAGCCACGTTGGGTAGACGACTTCATCGTTCAGGATGGCCTCGAAGAGATCGTCCTCGTTCTCGGCCTCGAAGGGCGCGTGGCCGCACAGCATCTCGTACAGCAGCACCCCCATGGCCCACCAGTCCACATCGGGGCCATAGAGCATCTCCTGCAGGATCTGCAGCACACACAGCAAAGAAACACCAACCCTGAGGCTGCAGATCGGAGCAGGGGGCAAAGAAGGGTTTGGAAACAGCAGCACCGCAGCTCTCGCTAACAGCGCTGTCTGTTATGTCCAGGAGCACCAAGTGAGCTCACTCTGGGAACCCCCAGATCAGCACAAAGGTACCTCAGATGCTTTAAGCAAGGACTGAATTACCTTGGCTGGGTCACTTGGGAAGCAAGCAAGCCCTCAGAATGATGCTGGGGCTGAGCTGCAGGAGAAGGGACAGTGCAGCAAAACTGGGTGAGCCTCAGAAGCAGCTGAGCAGCCCCGTGGGTGAGCTGACATCGCCTCCTCCTTGTCCTTGGGAAGAAAACCCACCTGGCTCCAACAGCAAGGAGAGGGGGAGCAGTATGAGTGTGGGAGAATGGTGCAAACATCAACCACAGACACAAATTCAATTGTGTTGAAGGATCTGAAACCTGGTTGGAACATCTGGCAGCATCTGGAGGGCAGCTGTTCCTTAAAGAGGTGTTTATTAATTTTGTAGTGAGATTGGGGAATGACAGGAGTGTGAAGAGGTAGAAAAAGGAACTGTGTAATGAAGGAGAATTCAATCTCCTTTCAAATCAAGCTGGGACAGCATTTGTATGAGCCTCTCAAGATTTTTGCAGCTGTATTTCCATTTTTCCCCTCTCATTTTCTAGAAAAAAGCATAGGCTTACTCTGTTGCATACAGGAACCTGAAGATTTACTCATGCTTTACCTCACAAGGGGCTGATAATAGATCTAATGAGGAAACCTTGAGCTCAGCAATCAAATAAGGCAAAGCCAAAGACACTGTCAGTTCCAAAGCTGACCTACACTTTCCACATTTTCCTGACCAAAGAAAGGTTTCCTGTACCTCTGGAGCGATGTAGTCTGGCGTGCCACAGAAGGTGGCCGTGGTGATGCCATCGTGAATGCCCTCTTTGCACATTCCAAAGTCTGCCAGCTTGCAGTGCCCCTCGTAGTCCAGCAGCACGTTGTCCAGCTTCAAGTCCCTAAAATGAGAATTATTCAGAGTCACTGTGTGCTTGGGACAGCCCCACACAGATGCAGCCACCATCCCAGGCCTCAGAAGCTCAACCTGCAACCTGGACAAACCTCATCATCATAAAAAAAATAAACAGGAGTCATGCTGGAGAGGTTTTCTTTTGCTTCATCTCTTACAAAAGGGAGGGAGGAGGAAGCATCATTCTGCCAATGGCATTTAATTCGGTCAGGTGCTCCAGGAGTTTGCCCACATGGGTTTCCAAACACACCACAAGCCTGCCTGGCAGGGCTCCTGCTCGTTCAGCTCTGGGACTCACTGGAGCAGAGTTTGCCAGAGCTGTCAGATTGTGTAAGGGTGATGCAGCAAAATGCTGTGCACAGGCCACACTGATTCAGCAAGGCTGCACTGGAGCAGACACCAGAGCTGGGGAGCAGAGCAAGGCCTCTGCACAGAGTAACCACGTTCCCTGTTTTCCTGAGGTGATGGGGCTTGTGATCCAGATCTCCTGGTTATCAGCCTGACTGATAAACCCCATCTGGAGCATTATCCAAGCTGAGAAGAGAAGAAACTCCCTACTGACATCACACCACAGGGGCAGGGGGAATATTTGGGCAGCACAGGATGCCTCCATCATAAGGCAAAGCCTTAAAGTCCTCCCAGCTGTATCAATTCCAGCAGTGCACCAATAAAAGCAGTGAACATCCCTCACAGCACTCACTGGAGTGGGGATCTCCAGTGTCACAAGAGACCTGCAGCCCAACAAGCTGCAGGGGGACACTTTTTCCAATACGTCACCTCTCACAGCCTGGGAGCTCCTCATTGAAAGCAGAGCTGCCACAATGACAGAGCCCTAACACAGCTTATCAGCCTGCCTGACCTTGAGATTGCCCAGGGGAACAGCCTGCAGCCAGAAGCACTGTCAGGAACACGACCAGAAAATGCGGGGTCATCTGCAGATTTAGGCAATGCCCGCCTAAAAATACACAGCTCGCAGCACCTCTGCTTTGCAGCTGTCAGACAAACTCCAGGCACCACTGCAGATGCAGGAGAGGAGCTCTGATGGGAGCTCTGTGCAGCACAAACAGGTCACAGTTCATTTTTTGAACTGTCTCAGGTGTTGGTCCAAGAGCTGCCCAGAGCCGTCACAGCAGCACCAAGACAAAGCCACCTTCAAAGTCATTCTGGTGCCCACATCAGGACCAAAAACCTAAATACATTTTAGGGTCTCAGAGCCCCTCCATGCTGGATCTTTATCCATTTTTCCCTTTGGTTGGATAGCTATTCCCCTGGGAAGGGGGAGCTGTAGGGAGAGTGGTAACAGAGGTGGTGACATCTCCATATCAATATAAAAACCTATGGTTGACCTGAAATCTGAATCCAGCTTGATTCTGTTCATTCTCCATCTATGGCCCTAAAGTGAAAATCAGGGAGTTGATGGCTCTGTTGTGCATTGACATTTCCACAGCCCACAGGACTCCAGCCAGCTCTCCCTCAGCTACACTGCTGCACTGGAAAGATCAAGGACACATTGTGTAAGACAATCAGAGCCACATCCTCTCCTAAAGAGATAAGGAAAAGTATTCTTAGCCTCCTTTGAATGGATGGGAAAGCAAAGGATAGAAGTTCAGAAATTTGCCCATGTCCCCCAGAGAGGAGGCTGAACACCAGCTTCCTGAATTCCAGCTCGGATCCTAATCACAAGATCACACATCCTCTCTTTTCAACTTTAAGATGGCTTGGCAATGTGAGCCAGCAAAAAGCTTTCTGCAATGCTGCTCCCTTCCCAGCAGGCCCATGAGCTACCCAGTGAAATTTGGGTGCCAAGGACAGTGCCCATGCCTGTCTCATGCTGCAGTGTTTGCTCTGGGAGGGGAGCTCAGCAGGAGACATTTATTTTTTCCCTTCTGAGAATCACAAATGATGGCTGAGGCATGTGGGCAAAGGCTTGTCCTGGAAAGGCTTTAGGTGAGCACAGGGAGAGGTTTGTGTGTGGTTGCCCATGACAGCCCATCTCCAGCAGCAGTTTACAGCCAAAGCTCCTGCTGCTCTTCCCCGTGGTTCCTGGCAGGCCAAGGAAGCCCTCCAAGCATGAAGGCAGGCCTTGTTTTCAGGAATCTGCCACGATGTGGCTGAAATGCACAGTTTATTCTTGGCTCGAGTTTAAATGCAGCGAACACCTTCTCGGTCCTGGGCAGTGGTGATTGTTGCAGTGCAGCCCTAAAGATACAGCTGGAAGGGGAATTTTGGTGAACTTGCTTGGAAATCCCTCTAGCAAAACTCCTCCTGTTCCCTGAAACATCCACCACGTCCTGGAATGCTTTGGAATACCTCAAAATACACCATCCTCACATCTGAGCCAGCAGAAGTCACAAACGTGGAAGAGCAGAGGCAAGAGACAGCTATGGGGCTGGGCCAGCTCTGCTGACCACGTCACCAGGGCACGGTGCCACTTCCCAGCCTGTGCCCCACAGGACATGCAGGACTCCCAAATCCCTGTGAGCTGCACAGAGCACCACGCTCACCCCAGCTCTGACAGGGCACGAGTCCTGCAGGTGCGAGAGCGCTGTGCTGGCTGCTCCTCCCAGAGAGCCTCTACCTCTGTCATTTCCATCAAATTCAAACTGCCTGCCTCTCCCTCTCCCTGGGTAAGCATAATTTTAACCACACGAGGCAAAGCTCCAGCCCTTGGCTTCTCCCCACTGCACGTTAAACCCATTAACAGTGTCTGTTGTCTCCTCCTGACTTCTGTCCAACAGTGTGAAACCCAACACTTGCATTTTCTATTTTCACATAACCTGTGATGTGACGTTACTCTGGCTCTCACTAGCTCAGGCCCTTGGCTACGTGCAGATCCTTTCAGAAGAGGACCTCCCATGACCACGGAAGGCTGCTCATTCTCTTTGCTTGGCAAAGTGACAGGAGATCATCCTACGCTTCCCTCTCGGAGCAGGTCTCGTGGGCCAGCACAGTGGCAGCCTCCTCTGGAGCCTGCCCTCCCTGGCTGCCCCATAAGAGAGAATTCCCTGGGAAAGCTGTGGTTTGAGCATTTGTCCCAAGCCATCCCAGCAGCTGTGAGCTCTGAACTCACTGCTGGATGCTGACAGGTCTCCCCACGTACCAAACCCTGCAAGCCAGCACGGCCACAGGAGAGGAAAAACACTGACAGTTCTCTGAGATTTACAAGGAGCTCCTCATTTTCACAGCAAGGATTCCGGGAAGCTGATGAAACTGGAAGCCATCCAGCTCAGAAAAGGCCAAATCCACCTCATTTCCTTCATACTTGCATTTTCCATTCAGTATTTTTAGCAGTTCCATGAAGCAGTAACGGCAGAGAGGTTTTCTGAGGCTGCGTTTCTAAGGTCCGGCTGAGGTTCTGCCTCTCACTGGCAAAGCCTCCCTGGAAAACAGGCTTCATCCTGACTCAGAAAAGGCTGTCTTTGTCCTCACCCTCAGCTGTGGCACACTGGCTTAATGGCCTTGTTTAGTCTAGACCCAGAAGAAACGACAAAATGAGCTGCTTCAGTGGCACTCACTGGGAGAGGTGTTCTTTGCACATCTGCTGCATTCGGAAAAAACCCAAAATTACAATTGCAGATGATCTGGTCCTTTTCCAAAGCATCTGTCAAATGCAATTTCCCTGCAGCGGGGAGTTTTGCCAGGGAATATGTGTTATACACGTACCTGCCACTTGCTCTGCTCTGAGCATCTCACTCCTGATGCAGAAACTGTATTGGAATGGAAGAAGTTTGGTGGGTTTTTCTCTTATTTTGGTTTCATCACCCTGCTGTGGTAAGGGCTGTACACACAGTAAGGATCCAGAGGAGTAAGGGTGGCAGACATTGGCTTCCTGCCTCCCCTCAAGGTTATCTCAGGTTTGCTAATCTCAAAGGTCCAGTTTAAAGCTCATTAAAGCCTGGTGTTCCCATCTCAATGCAAATCACTCAGTCGTGAAAGCTGTGGGTGCCAGCCACAAAGGTGAGTGTGGCTAACATGAAACTCCAGCCAAATGGTTCTCAAAAAATACACAGTGAAAAACGAAATCCCCAAAGCTGAAATTAGATAAATGAGTAACTTGGGCTTTTCTGAAGGGGAAAAACTTCCCCTTTAGACACTCCTTGGAAACACTTTTGGGTGAGCAAATGTGCATTCCAGCCCCTTTGCAAGCAGGTATGAGACTTTAACTTTTCTCCACCTCTTCTGCTGAAGTCATTTTACTTCACAAAAATACTGCACTCTCCATCATGATGCAGAAAAATGCGTTTCTACTGCCTGCTCTGGTAGCCAAAGTAATATACATTTCCAAGCCCTGCTCCAAAAATATTTTATTTCTTTTTTTTTTTAATGAAGCAACTTCAGCAGAGGAGAATGAAAGATGTACAACCTGCAGAGTAGCACAGTTGGTAAGATAGTTAAGGAAAAGGCAGTAGTTTTCAAATTGGATGCTTTGCTCCAAATACAGTGGACAACAGATTTAAACCCATACTTTGATTAAGTAAGGAGAACAGATGGAGGTCTCAGTTTTATGTAAAGCCCTAAATACTCATGTGAAGCTGATAATGTTTCCCATTTTCCTTTGCATTCATAAGGAACATTCAAACATTCATTTTATCTAAAACCAATGCTCTCTTGACTTGTAAAAAAAAAAATTCTTTTAAAAAGCCTCACCATTTCTTTTGGGTCCACAAAATTGTTTTCTATCTTTCTTTCCATGCTAAATTTTGGAAATTCAGTTAGGAAACACAAAGAAAATAATTATTTTCATGCATCTATTCCCACCAGCTTTGGACTAGGGATCTCCACATTTTGTCCCCAAGATTTTATACCACTTTGGGAAATTAAGGTCATTTCTACTCTAAGTCTTGGGTTGTACAGAACTTCACAGAAGATAGTTCACATCTCCCACATTTTTTCTAATAACAACCAAACATTATTTATAACCAGAAACTCATACTCTCACAGCCCCAAGAAGAGTTAAGCATGTCCTGGGCAGAGGTAAAGCTGAGTGGCAGCAGTAAATACAGGCTGAAGCTGACACCTGCAACATATTGTACCCAAGTTAAGACATAAAAACCCAGGCTAAGCTGCTGGTATTTGCTTAGGTACATCTTTCCTCTTAGGAGGAAATACTGAAATCATAAATAAAACACCAGGTTACTGGACTTTGATAAAGGGAGCCACAAAGCAGAGACGAGAAAAGGATCAAGCTGCACTGAGCTGGAGAAAACCAGATGAAATCCTGAGTTTTGCTGCCAAACAAAAAGAGGTAGGGCTGTTGTTACCCAGCATGTGACCAGTGTGTAGGCATCTACACACAGCACAGTGTGGGCAGTGCAGGCTGAGATGGAAAGTGTTGCTTTACACACCTGCAGCTCCCCAGCACTGTCACCCTGGTTTTGAAGATTTTCTAAGCCTCCTGTAATGCTCTTCATATTGGAGTCAGAAATTTTACCTTATCACACTTTTCACTATAAACACTAGCCATGTTTTGTTGTCTTTCATTGTTTACATATTTCTAAGTGGGTGAAGAAAGGTGATTGACAGTTAGCTTGACAAATGTAGATTGAGAGGTAGAATTCCATCCTCCAATCCACAGGCCCCATAAGAAATGTATAAAACTAAGTTTTGTAAATAAACTGGTCCCTTTTTTCCTGCTTCGCTCATCAGCGTGTCCTTGTGTAGTTCTTTCCATGTCCACTGTGACACAGCACAACCCCTGAAATCCCATGGGATTTAGTCTGTGTGCCCCATCCTCCCCAGCACCACACAGAGAAATGTCAAAGCACACAGCAACTGCAAAACATAACTTCAACTCGTTGGTTCCCTGGAAAACATTCCTTTGGGTAAAGAAAATGTTTCTTTTGGTTTCCAAACAAGCTCTGAGGTGACACCCACCCAGGCCACTGTCAGACACACAGACAGCCTGGCTACAGCAAACTGCAACCTGCAGTGCAGTGCAACAGGGCAGAAATGAAGGGAAGACCTCTCCAGGTATTTGTAATTTGTAATTACCAGAAAGGAGGAATGAAACACAGCAAGTGCCCTTCTACACTGGCCTAACAGCCAGGAGTTGTTTTCAAAAGCTGACCAGACTTAAGTGTTTAGGGACTGTAAATACAGCCACCACGGCTCCAGGCTGACCTTCTCATTTCTCACAAACAAAGCAATAGCAGAAATGTGATATAATGATTCAAGGATCCAACTCAGACCAGGGCTAAGTGGTACAAGTAAGTGAAACTCCACTGAAAATCCACACTCACTGCTGGGCCAATTAACAGTAGAGACTGCCTGTCCTTGCTGGCCATGGGAGCCAGAGGAGGCTCGTGGGAAAGGTCCACCCTACAGGCACCTCAGCAGTGAGCAGTGCTCCAGCCAGGAGCCCAGCACCATTCCTGGGGCTTTTACAGCCTCACCCCACCACAGCACATCCTGCAGGCTCCACAGAGCTGGGCAGGGGAATGTGGCAGAATACAAGAGCCTCCTGCCTTGTCTCTGCTTCAGCCAACCCGCCCTGCTGGCACAGAGAGCACAGAGGTTTGGAAATGCTCTGCAGCCATGCATTAGGATAGAGGTGTGATGGATTAGGATATTCAGCCTCCAAAGCAGGCTCCACCTCTCTTGCCACACGGGATCTTACAGACTGATGCAATAAGGACTTAAATCTGGGGTCAGACACAGCACTAGAACATTCTGAAAACTCTCACCACAGCACAAGGCCAAGGGCTGCCTGAGGGCAAGGTCAGGAGTGTGTGAGCTAGCACAGGACAGATCCTCACACCTGCATCTGTGCTCTTCAGGACGTCCAAAGGCACTGGGTATCAGTCTTGCACACTCACAGGGTAAGTCTGATTCTTGCTCTGTTGCTTGGGCTTCAGACTAAACAGACTGGTGAGCATAGCATCCAGAAGTGCTCTGTTATTAGGATTTTAAAGTCAAGCAGCCCTTTGAGCACAAGGACAAGTTTCTGCAAGCAATCTGCCTGCATTAAGGCAGCACCATGGGGTTTTTGGCAGAGATGGGCTGGCACCCAGCACTGCTGGCTGTCCATCTGCCTGACCCCTTCCTGCCTGGAAGCAGCTCCCAGGCCCACATCAGAGCTCTGGCCCTCTCCTGCTACACCCTGGGCTGCTGCTCTGAAGACAGAGCAGTGCCCAAGGCACTGACTTCTCTACAGCACTGGGGATGGCATCACCCAGCATCCAAGACCTCTCTGGTGGTTTGAAGCACCAGCACTCCCATCTCCCCTCCCTCTGGGCACTTCAGAAGGGCGCCTGTGGAAGTTCAGCACAATTACGGACAGGATTTCATTGCTGCTGAGATGAGCAAGTGTGATTCATCTTCCAGTTACAACAAAAGTGGTAGGCTCAAGTATAAAGGCAGAGACTAAAAAACCTGTGCATACCATGAGAGATAATCACAGAGCTGGTGGTACAGATCCAGGGGGAGCTCACGAGTGCCCTGAGTTCCTCTGGGGTCAGGCACATCTCCAAGCTTCCCCTTATGACCCACAGCAGCTGTAAAAGGGCTGATGACAGTGTCCAAAGGCAGCTTTACAAGGGCAAAAAGACACAGGGGGGCATGTGACATGGGGCAGCCACGAGCCAGAGCCATTACTGGTGAAGCACAGGCATAATCCCAAGTAATGGCACACTGGAGTAATCCCAAGGATGGTACAATCCCTATAATGTATTTATACATCCAAATTGATGTGCGTGCATTTTTTACAGATATTACATATAATCTGTGTATTACTTGTGTATATAATGTGTATTACTTGCTGCCCTTTATGTGGGACTCCAATCAGGAAAGAGGAGCTACACTTGAAGTGTTTCCCTGAATCCCAGAGCAGCTGTGCTCCCATTCCCTGCAGGAAGGGGAGAGGGGGACAGAACAGGGCTCCGTGTCCAGTCTTTGGCACGGAGGCCCTGGGTTCCCTCCCTGGATGAGCCAGCCCAGTCCTGTGATGGGCTCCTCAGTCCCACTGGGCAGCAGCCCTGGAATTTGCTGGCCCTGAAACATTGCTTGCTGAGTTGCTCCCAACAGAGCTCCTATTTTACTGTTGCCAGAAAAAGAGGGGAAAAGGAAAAAAATAAAAAGGAAAAAAAAATCCAGCCACAATGCTTCTTTTTGTGCATCCCATTCGCTGAAGTTTTCAGGAGGAACACAACAGACTCAAGACCCAAATGCAGGAACAAGAAAATCAGGGGACTGATGGAGCTAGGAGAGGTTAAAAAGCACAAGCCTGTTGTGTCACTTTGACAAAAATAGATCAACGTTGATTCAAAGCCTGATATGGAAATTAAAATGCAATCAGGTTTGTGCCCGCAGCACAGCATGGTCCCAGCACTGCAGGATGAAGTGAGAGTTATCCAGGATTAGTCATCCCCAGCTGCCCACAGCCCACCACAGGGCTGCTGAGGGCCCTGTCCCTGCTCCAAGCTGTCCTGCTAGCATCAGGGTGGGCCTGTGCTGCTGAAAAGGCTCCTCCTTCCCCCAGCACACCGGGACAGGTCCCCATTTCACCTCTGAGTGCCACTAAGCCTGCCCTGAGGGAATGAGCCAGCAGCACACACCAGTGACTCTCCTGCTCATCCCACAGCTGCCATGGAATCTGCCCTCCCCACACCCCAATCTCAATATTTCACTCCTAGAAATATCAAAGAAAATAAAAGTAAAGGTATCCATCAGGATGATGTGTGCAGACTGTCCCTGGCACTGGCTTGGGCAGCAAAGCGACCTGTGCTGGTGCTGGCAATGCCAGCAGGGCTCTGTGGGGAGGACACTCCTGCCTGGAACCTGCAAATCTGGTCAGGCAAACTTCTCCACATTCATCTGATACAGGTAAGGTTCACTGTACTCTGAGCCCGACTCTAAATCCAGGGAAATTGGTGAAAAAAAACAACTCCTGTCAAGTTCACTCAATTTTGAAATAGGTCCTGAGGAAAAAAAAAATACTTAACCTTGTTAAGGCTCTGAATTACAGACCCAAATTTATAAAGCTAAGGCTATAGGTGCTAATCTCCTTTCTATAATGGAATAAACAAAGCTGAAGGCAGAAGTATTGTATTTTTAGACAGGATTTTTAAAAGCACCTTGCTTTGGCCTGTAGATTTCCACTGCCAAACTTCCTATTAACTTTTGAGGGAGCATCCATGCTGGCCCAGCACGGCTGCTTTTGAAAATCTCACCATCTGCACTGAATTTTTATGCACAGAGCAAAAGACCAGTCTCCCTGCTAGTGACACATTGTGGGCACAAAGCACAGAGCCATCCCAGTGCTGCACAGGAGGGGGTTCTGCCTGGTTCCTTTTGGAATAAATGAATGAATTTCCTAGGAAATGCTGTCTTGAGAGCTATTTCTTAAAAAAACACAAACTGACACCATCACTGATATAATTGGCTCTTTTTTTCCTAAGACTCCAGGGAACCTTTGGGCAAACACAGTGCTCTTCTGACTGCTCAGATCTCTCTGCTCTCGACCACAATCACTTAAATATAAAATGGAAGAGGCTTTTATAGGAGCCTAGAAGATAGGTCATTATCCCAAGATTTTGTTTCTCATTTCATATGAATTACTGTTGTAATTCACTCATTACAGGTGATTCACCCAGAGCTGTGTGAAGCCAAGGATCCTGGATGAGCAGGGCAGAGCCAGGTGGAATTCCTGGCTGGGCATGCTGAGCTCCCTGCAGTCCCCTCTGACTCCTGCCAGGCTGTCACTGTCACCAACCCCTGTGCCAGGCCAGCAGGGACAGACAGATCCCATGTGTCACCCCAAATGCCACACAGCATCAAATAGACCCCAAACTGCCCATGAGCAATGCTGGCTGGTGTTATCCCCACGTCACATCAGGTAATTAACCCTGGAGTCTCACTGGTCTGGGCTCCCTCTTCAGCTGGCACAGAGGAACAGACGCTTTCCCAAGCCATCCAGGCCCTCTGAATTTGACTCAGCAGCTGACAAGGCTGCCAAAGCTCCCCAGTCAGGAGCCTTAGGTGGCTGCTGATTCCACTAAAGCAGCAGTAACTCAGAGCAGGAGTCAAGTGATGCTCACCTGACATGGCTACCAGGAGCTGCCAGCTGCCTTGTTCCTGTCAGGTATGAAACAAATCACAAAATGAAATAAGCACTGCCTCCACTGACCCATCAAGGGAAAAAAAAAACCCACCAAAAACCTAGAAATGGGTCATGAATGAAGAAATCTGTCTTTATACTGCTCAGCCCTTGAATTTTTAGCACATTCACACATCAAGTCCCTGCAAGTCCCTTTGGCCTCTGCAATGTGTGACCATGGAGAAGGCTACCCAGGGTACTGTGTGTCTATCTGGAAACATTCCTCCTGGCATTTTCAAATTTTACTATTTTAGCTGTAGAAGATCTGAAGCTTTCAGGTCACTCCTGCTTACACAGGCTCCAATTGTATATCTTGCTTATTAATCCCTTTGGTCAGGAAGAAGACACCACAAACCCCCACTGAAACTTGAAATTTCTACTCTAGGGAGACAAGAACCATCAGGCACATCACATCAAAACTCAGAATTACAGATTTTCTACCTAGACCTCCCATGTTCACAATACAGGCCAGAACTGCACAATACATATTTTCTAACACAATATAAAAGTTTGTCAACTTGAAGGCAAGGTGATTTTCAAAAACTCCTTGTCTGTGCTCACTGAAGTTACAACCAGGTGCATCTAATGTGCACTGTTTTCTAGCTCATGTCCTCATCAAAGTTTAGCACTCTCCACCTACAAGGCTGTATTTTTGTTTTGTGGCAGGAAAGCAGTTCTTAATGTTATTGACAATTCCAGTGGGTTCAGCCATCAAGTACTTCAAACTCATCTCCACAGTCAAGAACTGCTGCTCTCAGACTGGACTGCTGCTCTCAGATACGCTCCTGTGAATAAATAATTGATTGAGGACTAATGGAAAACCATGGAGGCTTGGGGAAAGCAGAATGACTGTACTGTCCTGAGAAAAAGGCATAAAAAGGGCATTATTTTAATACCAACATGCTGAAGTGCATCACCCACAATAGACACATTAAAGCTAATGAATCCCTGCAACTTTTTTAGATGGATTTGCAGACATGGAGCAATAGATGGCCCGTGTCCTCTCTGCACTTTGGGGACATCATTTGTAAGTTTACCTGTCCTCCATCTCTGTTCTCAAACAGACTCCACAAGGCTTTACTTCACAAATGGTTTGCAAACTTCCCCGTGGTTTTGCATGAGGAATGATTCCTCTGTACCTGAAATGATCCCATGGCAGTGAGAGCCCAGGACACTGCTTGGGGGTGGTGGTGTGGGTGCTGCAGTGCCTTGTCCTGGGCTGTTAACAGGAAAGGAACCACACCATGACACAGCAGCTGCTCTCCCATCCAAGTTACATCCAAGAGCATCTGGAATCAGCTTTCAAACACGGCCTCACTTCACTGCCTACCCCCCACTGTCCCTGTGGTGATTTGGGAAGCACCATAGTGACACAAACACAAACCCACCCTGCTTCCTCTCCAGCCAATCCCTGAATTTTGCGCTGCAGGTTTTGAATCCCTGTGTTTCCCTTGCACATGCCTGCACCTCCACAGCCATCCCACCCATCTGGAGCCCAACCCTTGGGGCATTTGCTTTGCTGTCCCCACCCCAAGCGCTTGCTGGCACTCCTTGCACCCCCAGCAACCATCACCATGGCTGGGATGACTCAAAACAAGAGAACACCCAACAAGAGGACAACATTTATCAACAGCCTCTCATCCCTCCACGGCAACCACGGCGGCTCTGCCCAGGCATGGAGCAGGAGCAGCCCACAGCCAGGGCGATGCTCAGATGCAGCAGGCTCTGCCCCAGAGCTGATCCAAGCTGCAGGGATCAGGCAGAAACACTTCACCCACACATCCCCAGAGGAGCCTGCCTGCAGACTTTGCCAAGTGTTCCTCCCCAGCACAGGAGCCAGAGCTGTGGCGCTGGTGACACACGACTCAAACACGCGGAGAGTCGCTCTTAATCCCACAGCCGAGCGAGCAGAGCTCCCCTCTGTCCTCAGCTGCCCTTGTCTGGGCAGCTGCAGCTTTTCCTGGCACCTGAGTAGGAACCCTGTGGCTTTTACCTCACGTGCACGAGGTAAAACACGGATTTGGGCTTAGAGCCTTCCTGTGTCTTGAAAGGGAAGTGTTCGGGTTTATCACTGTCCAGCTGCTAAGGTGGCATCGGGGCTGCTTTTCAGAACCCAGAGACAGCAAAATCCCTTTCTCTGGTGATTTAAGGCTCCTCCTCCAGCAGCACAGCCACAGTGCTCTCCAGCTGTACCTGCCCTTTCCTACCCTGTCCCATCCGTGCTTTTCAGGGCAGTGAGGGTGCTGCACGCCTGGCAGGGAGCTGCAGTGATGGGGGGGAACTCAGTGCTTCCCCACACCCTACAAAAACCTCAAAGGCAAGAGGAAAACCCCATGCGTGGCACAGCTGCAAGCTCTGCCCTGGGCAGAGGACAGCACTTCAGGTTACTCATGTCACAGGCAGTTACAGGAACAGAGACATTTCCTGGGTGGCTCTGGCCAAGCTCCCCCCACAGCTCTGTGTGGTGCTGCACAGGGCTTCAGGGAATCATAGAAGAGAACCACAGAATGGTTGTGGTTAGAAGGGACCCTAAGGATTATCTCATTCCAACCCAATTGCCATGGGCAGGGACCCCTTCCCCTACAGCAGGTTGCTCCCAGCCCCCTCCAGCCTGGCCTCGAACACTTCCAGGGATGGGGCACCCAAAGCTCCTCTGGGCAGCCTGTTCAGGTGGCAGTCTCAGTGACTTCAGCCAGCCCCTCTCTTCCATATCACAGATCCCAAATTTTGGCAGACCCTGCTCGTATCACACTCTGCTGCTCCACAGCACTGTCCCCGAGCACACAGGAATGGGCTGAGCCATTCCTAGGATCAAGCTGAGCCATTCCTAGGACCAGGTACCAGTCAAATGAGTGAGACTGGAAGAATCTCACCCTGCCTCCACACGAGTCCTCCATGGGTCTGTTGCTGGCACAAACCACAAGTCACTTCATGACTCTCTGGCACCCACAACCGGCATCATCAGCCAACGAGTGGGACGATGAGAGCAAAACCACAGAGGGGTTAACCCTGCACTGGGCTGGCAGGAAAGGCACTGAGAGCTCCCAGAGTAGCCAGAGGCTGTGACTCACGGGGAGAGGCTGCACAAAAATAGGGCTTTCAGCGAGGCCCACAGGAATTTCTGCAGGGAGATTCTTCCCCTAGAGACAGGCCAGGGAACTCGCCTCACCTTTCCCATCAGCGAGCAGATCCAATGACTGCTCTGCCAGAAGAGGAATTCACTATTGTCCGGCTGGTTGTTTCCAGTCTGGCTAAAAATGGGATCACAGGAGACTAATTGCTTCACTGGAAGAAAAAAAAAGAACCAGTCTGGAGTGACGGAATTATTTTGTAGACTGTTGTTGTTTGGGTTTGTTGCCATCCTGGCTTAACGAGCATTAATGACTTCAGATGGAGGGAGGAAAGCCATTAGGGAGAACATGATCCACACAGATACCTCTGTCCCAGCACACACTTCTGTCCCAGCCAACCTCTACAGCCCCCATGGCATCCCCCCCTCCTCCAGCCCTTCAGAATGCAGGAAGGTGGCTGAGAGCAAAGGGAAATGTTAATTTTTCCCCTTTTAATTGGCCTGACTGGAAGTGCCAGCCTCCCTGCAGCTTAAATGCTTGAGCATGTTAGCTATGCTCGGCAGCATCTCCAGAAAAAACTGCTGTCCTTCCTCAGTGGCAGGGAAACAAAGGGAAAACGTCCCAGAGGAGTGGATGCTCCTGGCAGAAAGCAGAAAAACCCAGAGCCTGTGAAATAAAGTAAGTTTGTTTGAGGAAGCCACGCTGAATCTTTTGAGACTCATTCTGGTGTCTGGAGAGACAGAATGAAACCCAAAGCCAAGACAGGTAATTAATGTTGAAATTCCTCCTTACATAAGAGCGCTGGGACAGACACTCACTTGGCCAGGGCTGTGCCAGCACAGCCCAAAGACAGCCTGGGAGCAGGCAGTGTCTGTGCTACACCCAGAACCTCCAGACATCCTGACATGCTGTGGGCTTCAGGGAAACAGGGACTGTATGGGAATGATGTGCTTATTTCTATAAGCCAACTCCACTGAAGGACAGTTGTCTTTTAACTGCATCCCCCAGGGAACAGGAGGTCAACCTGAATGGCCCCAAACCACAGCCAGGTCCCAAGGAAGACACAGGCAGAGCAAAGACTTGGAAATGTGAGGAGTTTGCTGGGGGAAGAGGTGCAGAATTTCAGCATGAGGCTGGCTGTAAGAAAGTGAAGAGAAAGCAGGGAAAGCTCTCAGGCAGTCAGTGACTTCAATTTCCCTGTCCTAGACAGGGACAGAACATGAGATACCTGATGCTCCATGCCACATTTAACTCATGCACAGGCAACAGCCAGGCCTCCAGAGACCATCCTCTCTATTCCATGTGCCCCCATTCCAATGTCAGCTTACTGGCAATATTTGGCATTTGCTGCCTTGCCTCCTGGCCAGCAGGGATCCAGAGATGCCACAGGCTGATGCTGGGAAGCAGCATCCAACAATTCCGGCAGGAACTTCTCCTGACTGTCCTGTGGCTTGGGAAAACCATCAGCCCTGAAGGGCCCCAATGCAGCTCTGAGTGAAGATGATGAAGGGCAGTAAACAGGGCAGGCAGCAAGACAGTTTCCCATTAATTTTATCACAACAAATAGCTGTCCTTCCCCCAGGGCTATCCCTGTCAGGGCAGTCACCAGTTTGTGTGAGCGGGGCAATTTCACAGGATCAAAAGAGTGTAGGGGGATTTGTGACACAGAGACTTTCCATGCATGAATCCAGCTTCAGCCCACTCAAGCCACAGATGACCTGTGGGCTTAGGGGTTTGGAAGCTGGTTTCCCTTTGCTCTGGCTCATTTCCAAAACCTCATGAGTTCCAAGAAGCAGCACAGTTTAGTATTGCCTTTTTTGAAAGCAGACAGGGAACTATGTTTCAAGTGGTTCAGTCACTGATAAAAGATATTTATTTAACAGATATGGTGCCACAAAGGCTTATTTGGGCATTTTCTCTTTATGTAAGGATAGGAGGAAAAATCATCAATTCAGGTGGGAGTTCCACCAGTCCCATCTCAAACCCAGCACCAGCAGATCAGCTGCCACCCTGGGCTGTCCCAACTTCAAAATTAACTCTGCAGTTCGAGGCAGGAGCTGCCTGAATCTCCCCTGGCTCACTGCATCCCAAGCAGCACAAGGGACACTGAGAGCTGTCCCCCTCCAGTGGGGGCTGGCCCTGGCCCCAAGGAGACCCCAGCAGGGGCAGGAGGGGCAGGCTCAGCTCTGGCTCCACACTCTGTGCTGCTGCAGGGGTGGAGGGGCTGGGCAGTGCTGCCTCCTGACCTTCCCAGGGGGTGCACATCTCTTTGGGAGCTTGGCCAGCTGGCAGAGCCACAGCTTCTCCTTGGCTGTCTCATTTATCAGGGCTGGACAGAGCTGCAAGAAGCAGGAGACAGCTGCCAAGGTTTTTGCTCCCTCTGTGCTCAACAGGGTCTGAAGGTAGAAATTCTACCTTCAGGGGTTGTTTGGGCACCAAGTTTCAAACTAGTGTTCAAAATATATGGGAAATTATATGAGTAATACTGGAATAGGGAGCTCCAGCTAGGAAGAATGGCTATAAACTAAAAGAAAAAAAAACAGAGAAGGTGAAGGAAATGTCAAAGGTTACATTAAGTTGTTAAGATTGTGTCAAAATCCCCAATGCATAGACAAGCACACAATTTCTCCACTTATATGGTTAAGAGATACTGACAAACAGAAATACAGAGCACACTAGTTCAGCTTTTAGGCACGAGTCAACAAGGACATGGGACCCTGCTACATTTTCATGCCCAGGTAAATGTCAAAAGGAACGTAACAAGATCCAGAGAAGGGAGGAGAAAGCCCAAAGCCTGCTTGCTAAATGTCCCACACCAGCTCAGGCTCTTAGCACAAGTGCCACAGAGTCTGGGCACAGAGACACAGGGCAGCCTCACTGCCACAGCCCACACTGGCTGACTGGAATGTCCTTGGAGAGTCTGAAATGAGCCCTTCCCACTGCCCCTGCTGCCACACAGGCTTGCACATGGAATAATGTCCCCCTTGCACAGCTAACCCTGCTTTTCCCAGTTCACCCCCTCCACCACCCCTCTTCCTTTTCCAGCACAACCACCAAAGATGGCATGACCCACTCAGGCCAGGCACCAGGACAAAAATGCTTCAGATCAGAGATGCTTCAGATGTGGATGTACACATCCTACTGCACAGGCTTAGCCATGGCAGTATGCCTGGATCAGGGATTTAGCTAGTAAATAACATCTCCCACTTGGAAGTAATTTTCTTGATTCATGAGCACTCCCCTACCATGCTGCCAAGAAATTTGTGAAAGCAGCTCTGGATATTAACAATAAATTGTGCTTGTGAAACCTGAATTGATTCAGAAGAAATCAGCTCAGAGTGTGGAGGATCTCCACGGTTTGAATACATCACATTTGTACATGTCTGAGACTTGAAGGCTTGCTCCCCTTTCCTTTCCATTGTTGTCATCTGGAATACTGCCACTGCTCCAGAGGAGTAATAAGCAGGTAATACAATTCCAAGATTAAATTGTGCCCTCAGGTACAGCCTCATAAAAGGGGAGGTTCTCCATCCCATTAACAGCAAAGGTGTCGTGACTCAGAGGCCAAATGATGAGCAATGCTCTCCCCTTGCTCCATGAGAACAGGCCCATAAACAGCATCCTGGCCTGCACCAGCAGCCAGGGACAAGCCCCAGCACCAGTTCAGCTGGCACACAGAGGGCAGAAACAAAGCTGTGCCCACCATCCTGCCCAGGGTACCACTGGCACAAGAGGGAATTCTCTCCCACAGAAATTCTGAAATGGGAAACACTTATTACTGCAGCACTACCCTGTCAGAGTTGAAATTTTCCATTGTGTTATTACTTTTAGATTAAATCTGTTTCACTACAGGCAGCTCTGAACTAAAATCTATAGACGAGGTATCACAGTGATGCACCATTGATATTAAAAGTTGCTGGATGGCTTTACAAAATTCCTCTGCTTGCATGAAAGCAGAATAACCCACCTGCTCCCTGTCATAAAAAACAAGATCTAAACATTGGGATTATTGACCAAGGAAACACCAATCTTGCTGCAGCTAAAAGAGTAAATCAAATTCTCCCTAGATAACTACAGCTGTTGCTGCAGGCCAAATATTTCAACACAGAGTGTCTCATTGTGGCCCTCACAAATGCAGCAACTTCACTCACTGCAACACGTTGTCATGCAAGAAATCTTCCATTTCAGCAACTCAGAGGAGCAGATGCAATAGTGTTTTGTCAGCATAATCCTTCTTTCAAGAAGTTGTACAAAACATTTATTAAGGTTGACAGAGAGACCTTTTCCCCAGCTATATATATCAGCCTCCCCAGTGCCAACCCAGGGCTCATGTTCTCTGAGAGTGACACTGAAAGCTTCCTCGTTTTGAGATGGGCACAAAGATCAATAAAATTGCTGGATTAACTCTGGGCAGTTCTGGAGATCTCAGAGCAAATGTTTTCAGAATTTGTCAAATCATCTAGCTGAATGCCCTTGGGATCAGGGAACATGTTAAAAGCTAGACGAGCAATTCTAGCTAAAAAGATAACAGTAATATTTAGGGCCAGGTTTTAGAAATAAATTTTAAGTAACACAGAATATATTTCAGTTTTTAAGTTTTCTCCTTCTGGTGACCTTTATGCCTTTAAAACAGCATGAAGAGAGCAGGAAAGACAGAAAACCAGTATTTTTGTAGAGAAGTTTTCTTAGTTTCAAAAGTTCTAATCTAAATACTCCCCGATGCTCTGGGACTTAGAGATTGAGCCTAATTCTGGTTTCTAAGTCTCCTTTCTTTGAGAACTTGTCTGTAATTGTTACACACAGCTATTTCTTAATTGCATCTGCATGCTCTTTAATTGTGAAACGCCTCCATGAGGATGCATTAGTCACAAAAGGAATGTCAGAACACAACTCACATCCAATCACTTATCCCCTCCACAGATGAGCAGCACTGCTTACTTTTATTGCACCAGCACAGAATTCTCAAACACCACCGAGCTCTCATTGCAAGCATTCACTAAATGAGTCTGTGCCTGTACAAGTTCACACGTTTTTATATCCAAATATAGCAGCCACACCAAAAAAGAGTTAAAGTATGAGAGACTGGCATTGAGGGAAAGCTTCTCCAGCCTTGGGGCAGGTGGATGAACTACACAAACTCTTGAGGCCCCTTCGAGCTGGGTTTTTTAATGATTTATACAATCTCATTATGTGCAGGGTTTGCAGGTTTCAACTCAGTCCCTTTAAATAACCATAAAGGAAAAGTAGACACTGGCAGAGCCAACAACTTCTGTGGGCTATTCAGTAGTCCTTATTCATGTGGAAAGTTCCACCAAAGTTCACAGACGATTTACAGTGGAGTCAATGGGGCACAGAGATCTGATACGTGGATCTCAAAGCAGGGCTGCTCTTGGTAAGCACAACTGTAAATCAGGACTAAACTGTCCTGCACTCTGACTGATTAAACATGACACCGAAACGTGAGAGGCTGGCTGGTTTGGTTTTTTTTTTTCCTCTCTGCACTTTCCATTTGATCAAGTGCAGAGAAACAACCCTTCAAGCACTGCATGCCAGAGGCTGTCAAAGAGCCCATCTCACAAGCATGCAACAGCCACATCTGAGTGGAAAACTCTGTGCAAGATGCACTGTCTAGGAGCACAAATCAGTCTACACGAGCTGTTGACTGTCAGATAAGATAGCCACAGATATCACTAGACTCCTGACCCTCAGAGACATCCCTTTATGTTTTCTAAAGCTGAATGAAGCATTTCCAGAGACTCCAGCATGAAAATTCCTCTTCTACACTAAGCAGTTGTTGTAGGGATAGGACTGCTGGTGGGCTGCTCTGTGCCAGTTTGTAGCTTTTAGCTGATTTGCTTCCCTCATTCACCAGATAATCAGCTTATATTTCATCCCTTCTGCTGCTCTCAGAACACAGCACATCCCTCATTTTGCTCTGCTTGCATTTATAACCACTCTGGTCTTTGGGGCCCCAATCCCACACAGCACTGAGCCCTGGAGCTCTCCCAGACAGAGTTCTTGAAGTGACAGTGAGCAGCTCCCACAGCTGAGGTTATGGAGACTCACACCCATTCTGGCACTGCCTGAGTTGTTTCTCACCCTTTCTTTCCTCAGATGCAAAACAACTCTGCCCACACAGTCAAATCCATGGGGAAGAGAGGCACAAAACACACCAAATCAGCAAAGATTACCCACAGAGGTATCGGCTGCAGCACATTCAAGCAAAAACTTTCACAGAGAAATAAAACAGTTTGGGTTGGAAAGCAACTTAAAGATTATCTCATTCCAGCTCCCTGCCATGGGCAGGGACACCTTCCCTGTCCAACCTGCCCTTGAACACTTCCAGGGATGGGGCACCCACAGCTTCTCTGGGCAACCTGTGCCAGGGCCTCAGCACTCTCACAGTACAGAATTGCTTTTTACCATCTAACCTCAATCTACCCTTCTTCAGATTAAGGCCATTCCCCCTTTTCTTATCACTGCATACCTTTGCAGAAAGTCTCTCTCCAGCACTCTAGTGGATCCCTCTAGAATGCTGCCATCAGGTCTCCAGCCTGCTGTAGGGTCTTTCTTTTTCAGAAAAGCTTAAAAACACCTCATTGAACCAAAGGCTTATCTTTATTTGCCAAGAAAACAAAGCTATGCACAGCACCTAAGCAAACCACCAGTAATCCCTGGACAGCCCCCCAGCCAGCCAGTTTGCCTTGCAGAGCATTGCTGCTATCAGCCACAGATCCAGCCCAGCTGCTCATTTTCTCCCTGGGGAAAGCTCCTAGACTTCAGGAGAAACAAGATCTGGCTCCAGATGTGAAAAGGGGCAGGAGAGGAGAATAAACAAAAACACCAGCTGGCAAAAAAAACCCCACCAAACAAAAAACCAACAAACAAACAACAGCAAAGAGTGAACATGAGGAATCCCATGTCTACACTGTCTTGACCCATGGAAAAAGCAAACAGCACACTAATAAAAGTTGCTCTGTTAACAGTGGCTGTATGTAATTAGGAAAGGCATTCAGCTTCTGTTTTCAGAATGTAATTTTTAATTGATTTTGCTGAAAGAAACCTTAGTGTTGTTTCAGTTAACAGGAGGTTTTCCAGCAAAACTGGTCTCTGTAAAAGGCTTATGTAAAGCTTCCTTCGAGTGTCACAGGCTCATTGTTTGAATTGGCAGGGAATTAACCTGCTGCAAACAGCTCATTCCCTATAAAAGCCAAGTCATGAGACACAGCTGAAGACCTGATGGGTCTCCTCCACCAAGGAAAAGTGATGATTTCATAGACCTGGCCAGTAACCAGCAATCTTTCCAGATACCAGAGGAGAAAGTTTTTTTCCCCTGTCATAAGAAGTCCTTCACACACACTGAGGAGATGCTCTCAGGTAACACACAGAAAAGTAGACATTGCCTGTTAATATGCTTATCTTATTTTGCCCAAGAGCTGGAGTTCAGCCTCAAGGCCAGACCATGCTCTCAGCTGGATAATTGCATAATTATCTTTTGCTTTCCAAAAGGACCATGCATCCTATCAAACACCATCGAGTCACAGGACCAACACACCAGAGCACAGGGATTTTTTGCACAGCATCCCACATCCAGAGGTATGATAGGGCACCAGCAGACCCCCAACACCTTCAGAGGGGTCAGCTGCATTAGAAACATCCCTACAGACACAAAGGCAGTGAAATGAGCTCAGCCCTCAGGATAAAGACAAGTTCAGCCAGCCAACACCCAGTCCTTGCCACCAGCCTTTTAGCTCCTCTGACCCCTGGCCAGCTACGTTATCTCCAGCAGTGAGTTGGGGGCATGGATGTGTCCCTGTTGTCCAACTCTACACCTCAGGTTGGCAAAACCACCACTGAAATGCAGGGTGCAGAGCTGACACTGTGTCCTGCATGCTCTATCACCTCTGCAGGGAGTGGAGGTGTGTTCTGGAAAGAGACCCCCTCAGCCCATCCTGCTAGTGAGACATATTTGCAGAGAGAGAAAAAGGTTTGTCATAGAAATTAAGGCTGTGCCCCTAGGCTGGGCTGATTGCTTTATGTTGCTCTTAGAAAGGTCTTACAGTATTTTACTGTAAACCTGGAGGCCCCTCCTCCAAAAAAATCCAACCCCAAAACAACCAAATTAAAGGATAATCTTGCATTTGCCCTCAATACTCAAGTAGGTGACCTTGGCATGTGGATCCACCCACTCCCAAAGTTGTACAGCCTATGCCAAGGGCTGAATTTGGGGGTACAGGGCAGACCAGCCATTTTTACGGTAGTACTACACAGAAGGAATTGTCCTGCTTTTAAAATAAACCCTTATAGTCATCCACTATCTCTCTGCTTTTTAGCAGGCTGTGGGTGGACCAGCTCCCTCGCACTGAGTAAGCCACTGTGCAGCCTAATTCTGCTCAGATACGCTGCTTTGTTTTGTTTCTGGCATGCACAGAAGCCAAAATATGCTTCCCCTACCCTGGGAACTGCTGAACTGGAAAGTGAGAGTAGGCAAGAGCTGCCTCAAGAAAAACAGCACATACAGCCATTAGAAAAAATGACAAACCAACCCACCTATCTGCAACAGAGCCCAGCACAGTAATTTCCTTTAGAAATAACCTGAGAGAAAGCAGCAGTGCACAAATATCGCCCTGTGAGCAAAGATTTTATTTACAATGACCATGATTATTACCCAACATTTTCCTGGCAGCATCCAGCATGAGCTGATCCCAAACCTGCCCTTGTCCTACTCCTCTGTGGTTAGGGGTGCACAATACACTGATGTGACACATAAAAAGACTTTTCATGTCTGGATGCATTCCCCTGTAGGATGGGCTAAGGAACCCCACTGTACTTGCTGATTTTATTTTTTTTTTCAGGAAGCAACTATAAATAGGTGCTGCTAAGTTGACAGCTAAACCTCAGCTCAGGGCAAGGCAGAGACCTTTCCTTGATAAGGCCAGAAAGTCACCTCTCCTTTGCAGTGCAGCAAATGAAGAGAAAAAATAAAGGGTTTTGAAAGTGAAATTTCTCTTTTAAAGAGCCTCAAATACAACAGAGTATGTTTATGGGATTCCTATTCTAGCCACAGCTTAGTAACAAAAATTGAGGAGCAAACGCACTGAAAATTTCAGTTGAATCATGAAAACCATCCCATAAGAGAGCCAATCCAGCCATAAGCCCGGTTTTAAAATGAAAAATCACATCTAGCCAAAATGCATCATCTGCCTCAGAACCCCATTCTCAGGGGCTTACAGTAGCAACTGCAAAAATATTGCTCTACAGCTATTTCAAATTGCTTGTCTGTGGCTGAAAAAGGAATCAATCATTCAGGAATCAAACACCTGATTTTAGCAGCCACCAGCACCATCCTGCCAGGCCACAATGACAAGTTTCAGCTACTTCTTGATGAACTTTCAGGGCTGCCTCTCAAACCTCTCCAGCATTTCAAATAAGAGAAAACTCAGCTTTTGGCAGCACTTGTGCCAAATGCAGTGTGACTTAACAGGAGAACACTCACTGCTCTGGTAAATGCAGATTCTTTCCTGAACTGCTCAGTCTTGAAGGGGGCAAGAAAAAATACAGTATTATTAAGTAAAGCCGAGAAGAACAACAAATGCCACAGAGTATTCTAGACCAGCAACTCTCTTCCTTCACTGACCCTGGAAACCCAGAAAGAAGATACCTTGAAGAGCCTGTGGTAAAACCCTTTCTGGTCAGGCTATTTCTGGTGTCTCTGCCCCCTGCTCCCTAAGCATGCACTCACATTCTTGTCATAAAATCTGATCCAAACTCTTTCACACAAGTGCAGTGACTCCATTCTGAGTATCCCCTCCTATCCTGCACACTCCCTCCCAGAGCCTGGTGTCTGTGACCTGACAGAAAAAAACCTCAGCTCAGTACAGCCCCAGCAGCAGGTCCCTCCTCTTACACCTTCCAGAACCCAACTAATTATAAGAAACCAAGCCACCCACCCCCTGCAGATCTGCCCCGTGCAGCTGAAGCTCCCTGACTCCACAGCTCAACCTGCTCCTCAACAAGATCAAAGCCTGTGCAGTTGTTCCAGGAGCTTTCCAATTACTCCTCCAATTTCTATCATGAATTACAGCAGCACTTGAAGAGTGCCAAACCCCAGAGGGATCAGTTCTTCCTGCCCTGTGACAGGCAGCAGACTGGGGCAGACAGGACAGAGCTGTAAGCACAAGGCTTTACATTATGCACAGACCCAGTTCTGCTGCTGAGCGATTGACAATGACTACTGGATGCCACTATTTTAAGGATAATGTCATTTGCATAATTATCTGGCAGGGTATCTCCTCAGTGGCTGGCATTATTCACAAGGGAAGAATTAGACTGAAATCCAGCTGTAGAATAAGGAGATTTTCTATTCTATCCAGACAATCACTGTGCTTTAGGAGCTCAATACATAGGGTATGTATCACTAGTCATCTTCAGGCTCTCAGGACATGGAGAATATTAAAATTACACTCCTTCTCTATTTCACTGTGCCTTATATATCACATGAGTTCATACTTAAAAACATTTTAATATTCTCTGTCCTCACCTGACCATCTGTTTCTTACTGGAGCTCAAGCTAGGGAGAGACAGAAGCTGCTTTTACTTGACTGATCCTATCATCTCCCCATGAGGTAGGAAAGTGCCCCTTGCACAGCCCCCAGCCCTTTGGCAGCTTTAGCCCTCAGCTATTCTGGTTTTTGTGAGTTCAAACCTGAGTTTATCTGTCATGGGAGGATGTCCTGCTGACTGGGTTAAACTGTGTAAAGCCCCAAATCAGATGACATTTGGCCCAATCCAATGGCATTAGCAGAGCTGGACTGGGATTGGAACTGGTCCCACCCTGCACCCAGCTCTGGATCCCAAGAGTGCAACTATAACCAAGCAGCAAAAAAGGGATTTGACATTGTTCTTTGCAGTGCTGGCATGCCACAGGTGGGACTGAGCAGGGTTACAGCAGACCATGCTCAAAAATGCATCTTTGCTGCTGGATTCCAGGTAACAGCATTCCAAAGAAAACAAGAGCCTGTTCCTCCTCCCCAGTGCTCTGGGCACAAGAATGCCTGAGGTGTTCTGTGAAGAACAGAAAGAAACCTTTCTGTACAACCAGGGTGTCTCAGTGCTGACACCTCCCTGCTCCAGCTGTCCCACCCCATCCCAGAAGAGGCCTTGCTCTGCCTCTGGGCCACGAGGGAGGTCAGATGGTGATGCTGGCCCAGGCAGGGCTCTGCACAGCAGCCTGGCTCTGATCCCTGCTGGCTGCTCTGTGCCTTTATGCTTGAGCTGACAGGGGAGCACTTCAGCAGCACAGAAAGGAAAAAATATAACCAAACTGCCCCCCTGAGTACAGAAAAAAATGACAAATAACAAAGGAGAGGTATTTATGGGAAATAGCTTCCTGAGAACAGCCTTGAGACCTCAAGTGGAGGCTGATGCACGGAGGCAACAATGCTCCAATCCTGCTGCAAACACAAAGATGCCAGACATGGACAGGAAGGAAAATCTCCTGCTGTAGGACCGTGTTAGGAATGAAAATACTTCTAGTGGCTGAGATGAGTGCACTGATTAGGAATGTGAAACAGAAAGGGTTTAAACACAGTAGTTACTGCAGGGAAGCAGAGGCTTTGGTGTGATTAGCCTTGAAGTAACACGGCACACTGTGGCAAAAGCAACACATCCCTACATTCACCTCACAGGAAATCTGGGAAGGGTTCATTTAATGCCTGCCCAGAAATTTCACTCCCTCCTGGAAAGTGGTGCACCTTGGCCAACATGCAGGGGGAACATGGGGGGACTGAGCCCAGCTGAAAACTTGTTCCCGGTGGGCAGCAAGTGACACCTCCTTTTTCAAGCAGGAAACTGCAGCTCTCATTCCAGCTGTGGGGTTCAGACAAAGGGAAGCACTGCACACAGAGCTCACCGGTAGATGATGCCCCTTCCATGGAGAAACATGAGGGCTGAAATAATCTCTGCAGCGTAGAAGCGGGCGCGGTCCTCGTCGAAGCGCCGCGACTTCTGGATGTGGAACATCAGGTCCCCGCCGTTGACAAACTCCATCACGAAGAACAGGCGATCCTACACACGGGCAGGCACAACAAACACCAGCAGCATTAATCACACCCTCACCCAGGCTTGCAAAAGCCTCAGTAAAACTATTATCTCCCCAACAAAAACAGATGAGACAAGCGTGAGACAGAGCGTGGGAGGTAAGGCTGATTTTTTTCAGGAAAAATCAGATCAGTAGCAGGAAGACCTGTAAGCACCTCCTTGCCCTGCACTCCTCCCAAAAGTTTTGACTCCAGTTGTGAAATGAAACACTGTTCAAACATGGATTGGGCAGGTTAGTAAGTGTGTGCTCATCAGTAATCGACTCCCATTGGGTTTCTCTGAATTATCCTTAGCCTCAGTCAGCAGTGAATGATAGCCCTTCATCGGCACTCTCTGAGCTGAGAGGCAGCAGAGAAATCTGCAAAAAGTCACTCACTCCCTAGTAAACACCTCAGATCTCTGGGGAAAGCTGCTCCATAACACAGTGTACATAACCAGACTGCAGCTCCACCAGAGCAGCACAATATTGTCTGAGGATATTCCCACATTATTTCTGGAGAATGTGGGCTGTGTTCCAGGATGGGATTTCCTGCCATACACTTGCATGGCAACTGCTTTTTGGGCCCTCAGGTTTCAGCTTTCCTCTGATTAACCTGCAGACACCTCTGGGCAATAGAGGAACTGATAAGGATGAAGTATAAATAAAAATTTCTGCTGAGCAGAAAAGCAACCCGTGTGATAAAGTTCAGTTCATTAACCACAGCTGTTGGTCTCTGAGCTTTTTTTTGGCTTTGTTCTGGCTTTTGCAAAAGCCTACAGATAGGGAAGCACTTGCTTGAGCTGTGTGCTCAACAGTGAGCAGGGGTTTTGCATGTGTTCACTTGATTGTGAGAGGAAGGACACAGAGAGACTTGGTATAAAAATAAACCCTGGAATTGTTGCAGTAGGGTTCAAAAATTTCTCTCAGCAATTGTTTCAGGACTTTCAGTATTTGTTGTTTCAGTTTTTCTCTGAGTATCAGGAACAAGCAAGTTGGAAAACAGGCACAGAATTCAAGTGAGATCAGGCAGGCTTTTAATGGTAATATTTGCCCTTCTTTCCCACAAGCCTCTTCTTAGGTCTGATGTTAATTATCTACAAGCTACTTTTAAACCCTCTCTAGGTTTAAGAGGATAAGCACTGTCGTGCTCCACTTTCTGGCAGCCAGCCAGCTTGAAATGACTACTGGTATTAACATCTTGAGATGCACATGGCAGAAGAAAAACAACCAGAAATTCCCTCATTTCTCAATGGACATGAGCAGGAAAGCAAATGGCTCGTAACACATGAGGACAGCTTGCTTTGCATAGCCAAGCTGGGCTCTGCCCAACAGTTCCTTCTGGGCTCCTTCCAGAAGGTAAAGATGATTAAATCATAGAATCATCTGGGTTGGAAAAGACCTTTAGAGACCATCAACCACTAACCCAACTCTGCCAAGCCGATCACCAAACCATGTCCCCAAGTGACACACATCACATCTACACATCTTTAAAATACCTCCAGTGATGGTGACTCCACCACTGCCCTGGGCAGACTGCTCCAGGCAGCTTGATCATGCTTTCAGTGAATAAATTGTTCCAAATATTCAATCTAAACTTCCCCTGGTGCAACTTCAGACTATTTCCTCATGTCCTGTCCCTTATTCCCTAGGAGCAGAGCCTGACTCCCATCTGGGTCCACACTCCTGTCAGGGAGCTTTAGAGAGTGAGAAGGTCCCTCCTGAGCCTCCTCTTCCCCAATCTCAGCCCCTCCAGCTCCCTCAGCTGCTCCTCACCAGATTTGTCCTCCAGACCCCTGCCCAGCTCAGCTGTCTTTCCCTGGACACACTCCAGCACCTCACTGTCCTCCCTGCAGTGTGAGGGTCCCAAACTGAATGCAGCATTTGGGGTGCACCTTTGCTCCCAGCACTGTCACAGCACCAAAGCCATGTGCTGAATGCCATCTCCATCTCCAGTCCCTATAACACTGCTCCCAGCACTGTCACAGCACCAAGGCCATGTGCTGAATGCTATCTCCATCTCCAGTCCATATAACACTGCTCCCAGCACTGTCACAGCACCAAGGCCATGTGCTGAATGCTATCTCCATCTCCAGTCCATATAACACTGCTCACAGCACTCTCACAGCACTGCTGCAGCACCAGGGCCACGTGTTGAATGTCATCTCCAGAATGTCATCTCCAGTCCATATAAACACCACCACCTCACTGTTCCACTCTGTCCTTATGAGAGGGCACTGAAGGACACCTGAGCTGCCTGGTCCAGGCATCAGTCTGAGCCAGAGCAGCAGGAACTCTGCAAACCCATCAGAGCCTTGGCTCTCCAGCCCACATCAGCTCTCCAATGCTACATCTTCACTGCAGATGGTTAAACTCAGTCTGACTGTGCTGTGCCTGCTCCTTGAGCTCCAGGTATCACCTCTGCCTCGCCACTTGGGCTGGCTTTTACAGCTCCTTGTTATTCTTTCCCACCTCCTTCCTTGCTGATCTCTCCACATGACACATGCTTATCTAGCCCAGCTTGTCCAGGCATCTCCTCAAGCCCATACTTAAAAAGAAATCCCTCTTGCCAGATCCCCAACAGGAAGCAATTTAACTTACCAGCAGCCTGGTCAGGGATGGTGTGTGTATTTATTTAAGTGATACATATGCCTGTACAAACATGCATGCACTTAGGTGAACACACAGGGATTTTCTACTCTTTCCTTAAAGGTGACCTTCAGGGAAATAAAATTAACATATCCTATCTTAAAACATGTATGTCCAGCTTCTCCAGAGCAGGCAGAACTCCATGGCCCACCTCAGACTTCTGGTTTTAGTCATCTTTAATATGATGCTCACTGAAAGATTCTACTTCTTTCTCAAATGTTCAGGCAACCACCAAAACAGCTGATTTTAAAATTCACATCACTGCTGCCATGGAATTAGCAGCTTTTTTGCTAAAAACTGCTTTTGCTTCAGATTAACTGCAAATCTGAGCAAGTATAAGTGCATGTGTTAGATGGTCACACCCACACATGGGGTCATTTCACTGGTCAAGCATAGATACAAACTTTGGGTTACTCCATCTTTTTTAAAATTTTTTTTTTTTTACAGTTTATTTTAAGGAGGTCCAACTTATTGTCTGCCCAGTTTCCTAACACTTAGAAATCCCACAGGGCTGCTGAAGAAAAGAGCAGGGTGGGTATTACAGCTGGTTTATAAAGCAGCATTTGTGCACTGGTCTGCTCCATGCCTGGCAATAAGCTTTTGGAAAATCAGCACTAATGACCATCCTTTGGGGAAAAACATCTAAAAGGCAGGCAAGGCCTTCCATTTTTATTCTTGAGGAAGACTATCAGCTTACAAAACTGCAAAGACCAACCATTTTCCCAGGAATTATTAAGAAATAAAATAAACAGTGGTACCTTATCAAAAAAAAAAAAAAAAGGCAGGGGAAGGAAAGAGGGGAGAAGGAAAAGAAAAGAGGGGTAAAGAAGGAGCTGGAGGCAAGTGGGGGAAGAGTGAAGAGAGAGGGAGGAAAGGGCAGGGAGAAGAGGGAGAAGAGGGAGAAGAACAGGTAAAAAAAGGAAAGAAGAAAAAAAGAAGGCAATTGGCAGCCAGAAGAGTAAGACTGAGTAAACAACTTAAGAAGAGGGGCCAGGAAAAGTAAATCTTAGAACAGCAGATAGTTCAAACACTTGCACATTTGACCTAAGAGTCAGTTATGCATCTCCTCCTTTCTTGGGGACTACCAGTGGGAATTAGGAGGAGTTGAAAGCTGGATTGTTTTTTGACAGGGCCAATGCTGAACTCCTCATATGTCATTTTATCTATTGTGCTTTGCCCAGAAGTCTGCCTGATCTGGTATCTCTGACGTGGTAAAAAAGGAGCATTTGAGTCAACAGGAAACAGTGACACCAAAGGCTTCGCAGCAAGTGGCAGCCACAGGAGGAAATCACATTGCACCATTCCTGGACTGGAATCAAGATGAATAAACTCTCAGAGCAATTGTTACTGTAACTCAAAAAACACTTGGAGGAAATAAAAGCCATAGGATCAGGCAGGTTTATTTCAAGGCTGGCCTAATGTAGAGATTAATCCTGTCAATTCTCATGCAAGAGAGAGAGCTTTTTATTTTTTTGGCTTTTAAAAAAATTATTTCTTTTAATTTCAGTTTTCCATCACTATTTGTTCACTTGTTAGAAGGGCAGGGGCTGTTGGAAGCAGAGCAGTGGTGGACAGCAGCTACATATACCCATTATATTTGTTCATTGTCTTAGGGGGTTTTGTGGGGCTTGAAGGAAGTCCCTGACTGCAAGAGCCACTGAGGATAATCCACACATTGGTTACTGCCCCTTGCAAGCACTAAAATCCAATCTCAAGCATCACTTTAGTCCTTTGTCCTCACCAGCTTTACAAGCTGTTTTGGATCCTCATACCTTTCCTCTCTGTCAACACAGGGGAAGAAAAAGAAATCGAAATTTTATTTAAAGAGCATAGTTTTTCTCCCTGTGCCCAAAAAGGACAGTGTGATGGCCAGCTTCTGACCTCTTCTACTTAAAAGTCATAGCTGATGTCCATGTACAACCCACACAAGACCAAAGACCTCCTGGGACCTTATCACCAATCACAAGGGTCCAATTTTCCCTCACAAAAAGAAATCGCCCTGGCTCAGGAATTCCATTTAGTTTGCATTTCATCTTTTTGGCAATAATTCATGCACACAACTCCTTAGAAAATCAGCTTTGGGCTCAGTCTGAGTTCACTGAAGCCAAAGGGCTTCCCCAAGAAAACAGTCATTTTCCCCTGTTTTGGTAGTTTATGCTTTGCAGAGCAGAAGGGAGGCTTTCCAAGTCATCCCCAAACAGAGACAGCTGTGTTGCTGCTTCCCAGAGAAATTTTATTATTTCCAAAAAGAGTAGCAGGGCTTAGGGAGCTTGCAAGCAAATTATTACAAGATAATTACATGAGCTGGCAGGCTCTCTCAGTGTTCCCAATGTTCTCCCTTCGTGGTCCACAACCCCCACACAAAGCAAATGTGCCCTAGGTCTTGCTGAGAGCAAGCAAATAAACCATAATTTCTCAGTACTGGGCTCCAGAAAGCCACATGTCCAACTCCCCAGCAGTGCAAGTGGCCATCTGTATCTGGGTCAAGGCACTGCCAAGCACAGGAGCTGGGGGAGGAATGAGAAACAGGTTTGTAACTGAGTATTTATTTTTGTAGGACTAACACAGTCATGCCTGGCTCTTAGATGCTGCTCTGTGAGGAAATGCCCATCCTCCATGCCCAGGCCTCCACAGAACCTAGGAATTCCTGTTGGAAATGCCTCCCCTCCATACCCATCCCTTCACAGCCTTCACAGAACCTATGAAATCCTGCTGGAAATTCCTCCCCTCTAAACCCACCTCTTCATAGATTCTATGAACTCCTGTAGGAAATGCTTCCCCTCCCTCACTGTGGTTCTTCAACATTCTCATGTGGGGAAGCAGAGGGGCAGGCACTGATATCTCTGGTGCCCAGTGACTGAATTCAAGGAAATGGCTTGAAGTTTTGTCAGGGAAGGTTTAGGCTGGATATCAGGAAAAGGTTCTTCCCCTTTTCCAGAGGGTGGCTGGACACTGAACAGGCTTCCCAGGGCAGTGGGCACAGCACCAAGGCTGACTGAGTTCAAAGAAGGTTTGGACAATGCTCTCAGGCACAGGGTGACTCTTGGGGATGGTGCTGTGTAGGGCCAGGAGCTGGACTCAGTGGTGGTCATGGGTCCCTTCCAACTCAGTATATTGCATGATTCCATACCTAGCTCTTCACAGAATACACAGATTCCATGAATTCCTGTTGGAAATGCCTCCTCTATACCCACCCCTTGGACCATATACCTCTCTCTATACCTGCACCCCATGAGCTACCTGCTGCTCCCAGCTCCAAGGGTTAAGCAGAACAGGGTGGTTACACATGGTTTCAAACCCAGGGAGCATCCCAGGTGTCCTGTGAACAGCCTCAGCATGAAGCAGTCACCACAAGAACCCCTGCACAAACACGTGTGTGTGCACAGAGCAGACCCAGCAAGCTCAGCCCCGAATTCCCACACAACGCCGCTCTCGCCTGACTGCAGCAGAGCAAGGCAGCCACTGGTGCCAGGTGAAGATCTGTCCTTTCATTTCAAATCACAGCAACTACACCCAGGAACACCTCTGGCCCATGCTGGCTCAGATGGAGCCCCACGGACTCCCAGACAGAGGGCAGAAGGTTTTGCAGCCATCTGCTCACCGAGCTCTGCTGAGCTGCTCTTCCTCCCTGCTTCAGTGGCTGCAGAAGGGTTCACAAGCCCCAGGAACCACTTGTGCCTCAGGGAACCAGGCCACAGACAGAACACACAGCCCTGGGGTTACCCACATGAGGGCTCACTGTGTGATGCAGCTGAAAGGATAACAAAGGGAAGGTTTCTTTCTTCTGCTGGTTTTGGGTGGTTTTTTAAGCTAGAAGGAGGCACAGTGAAAATCAGGCCAAATCAGGGCATGTGGTGTCTCCTCTGGGCTGGGCAGCTGGTGAACACATTTCTGAGAATCTCAGGTCACTTCCCCACACCAGGCTCGTTTTTAGGTGCTCTAATAAAGAGGCACCAACCACAACATCATTGGTTATCACCCACCACACTCTGCTCTCTGACCACCACGAGGCTCCCTGTGAGGCCACAGCACAAGGCACACACATCACCCAGAGAATCATAAATTTGCTCTTGGCACTTGCATAAATAAACTCTGCAGGGTCCCTTGGGTTGAAGGTGGCCCTGGCACTCGGGTGCACAGTGCAGCATCAACACCGAGCTCATTCCAGAGAAGCAACCACAAACCAGGACCAGCTGAGGGGAGTGCTGGGCTCCCACTTCCCCCATGGGGAAAAATCAAAACAAAACAACACAAACAAGCCCAAATCTAACTGCATCCTCCAAATCCCTGCCCCTGTTTTCTTAACCACTTGCCTGAAATTTCAAGCTCATAGACTGGAGAGTTTTGGTAACACGCAAATTCAGTCATTTGTCTGGAACAATGCATCTTCTGGGTATTCAAGTGAACCACACACACATCCTTCCTCCTCATCCCCTCCCTGCAAGACAGCCTAATTCACAGAAGCACTACTCTATTAGCTCATCTTTTCATCAGAAATTTTTAAACAGCATATGTGCAAAAGGATGATTATCTTGTTCATCTCTATCTGTTCCATTTGAAACAAGACCAGGCCCACATTACAAAAAAAATTCCAAAACTCAGATAAACCAACCAATTATGTACAAAAAAAGTCTGTTTTTTTAATCTCAATCAAAAAAAAAGACACTTTGAGCATCATTAAAATGAAATATTAAAAGGATACAAAACAAACTGAAAGAAGAAGAAACACAAAATCTTCACTCTCAGACCTTTTACAATGGTAAAGAAAATTACATAAAATACTCCTTCCCACCCGAAAGATTAAAAAAGTTCAAAGGACTGACTGAACTTAGAGGGGAATAAATTGAGAAATAAGGAACTAGAGTGTATGACACTATAGACATTACCTGTTAATCAAAGATTTATAGGCCATCTGCACCCCTCAGCTGGCTGCTGGCACCTTGGTGTCTCAGAAGACAATACCCTGTAAATACCATGCTTTTTTTACAGCCCTCAGTCAAAAAGGCTTCTGAAATTGGTCTTTTCAGTTTACAGTGACCAACCTGCAACAGCTCTTCCTGTTTTACAAAATACTGAGCTCTGCAATACCTTCTGGTTCAGGAAGGGCTAGGGAAGGCTAGAGACCTCTACGAGCTCAGCCAAGGTCTTCACAAAAAATGAGTGCCAAAATGCCCAAAAGCCACTTGGAAATAGCTTGCTATGAGGATTTGTGAATCACTTAAACATCACCTGGAAAGCAATATGGATTCAAAGAGACTGAAACCTAAAGCACCACTGGCTCACACCTCACTTAGTTACCTCTTCTCTGAGCTTAGATTGCCTTTGTTTTTTTCTTCCCCTTCCTCCTCAATAATGACTGGCACCTGCTTGCTCAGGGCTGTTTGAGAGCTGCTTCCACTTTGATCTCTTTTTATGCCACAACTTCCTTGATTTTAAGGACAAAAAAATGTTATTTTCACACACTGTGGCTCACCATTGGCAACACACTTGGCTACCTTTGCACTGAGCTTGATGATTTGTCCAAGCTGCAGTCTCTCCCCTAAGCCACTGCAGATGGAGACAGGAATTTGTATCAGCTTCATGAAAATGCAAATATCCAAAGTCCCTCAACCATTTGGGGTCAGAAAGTTACACTGGGGAGCTACAACACGAAGAGCTGACCCTTCCAACCCTCCAGCTCGTGTTTTCACCTCAGCTTGCATTGCCTCAGAGCTCAGCCCGAGCATGGACCTCCAGCAAAGTTCACAGATTACAGTCAGAAATGTCAGCCTGATCTTGTTTCACCTCCTACCTCCAAAAAAACCCCTGGCCTCAAATGTTCCTGCAATGAAGTGACCACTGCAAGGTGTCACTGCAGATGTCAGAAAAAGAGGAGATTTCCCGCACAGGCTGCAGAGGCCTCGCACGTCAGCTCCACTGACAGCTGGAACCACCGTGCCAGCAAACACATCAGGGGTGTTGGTGGATGTGAACCTGCCAAACCACAGCAAGATGCACTTTCGACCAGCCTGCCTTGATTCTGTGCCAGACAGGAGCCAGAGGAAGGCACAAACTGGCTGTCCCTGCTGCGGTCACAAAGCCAACGCGAGGGCACCACGGGGCACACGCCTGCAGGATCTGTGCTGGAGAGTGAAGGGGGAGAGAGGAAATTCCCCTGCACTGCCCTGTCCAAGAAATCCCCAAAAACCAACCTGCGACCCCAGGTAAGGAACAACTCAAGCACTCTCAAGCCTGACTTGCAGAGCCTTCCAGCAGAGCAGCTTGGGGCTAACATGGGTGTCAACTCTCAAGAATAAGAAAAAAAGTGTCAATGCCTGCAGAAAAGCATCCAGGACGTGCATTTGGCTGTGTGAATGCATGCATGGAGCTGTGCTTCCACAACATGCCACAGAGGGAATGCTGAGGGTTCAGAGCCTGGGAGTGGATCAAAGCCATCCTCTGCTCCCAAGGGACTCCCCCCTCAGTGTCTTTCAAGGAGAACATCAAAGAAGCCTCACTGCTCCCTGAACACCCACCAGCACACTCCAAAGTCTGTGTTAGGGCACTTGTTCATCTCCCAGAGCCCTGGAAAGGCTGTCACAGCCCCTCCAGCCTCCCTCACCTCCATCACATGGGGCTCTAGTGACACTGGAGTGGCTGGTGGACAACCAAGCTGATGCTGGAGATCCCCTGGGGGGACCATGACTGAGGACTCCCCTGGACATACAAGGGCACTCAGACCTCCCTTGTGGCACCCGGGGGCAAGGGGTGGGTGAGCTGCCACCTCTCAGTCCCACCACTTTGGCTTGAGGGCCCTCACTTGAAAATGATGCCCCTGTTGAAGGCTCCAGGTCAGCTCTAACACTTCTAGGAGGTGAAACACAGGCTCATCTCTCTGAAAAACTGGGTGACCCATGGCAAGATGACCACACTGACCCTGGCAGAACTGCCTGAGTGCCCCAAGAGCCAGTGGAGATGTGGAGAAGCCTTCCCCTCCTGTGCTGAGAGCAGGACATCAGCCCTCAGCCAGTAATGGGGACAAAAAGCTGAGTGCCAAAGAGCAGGCTGGCCTCGTAAAATGGGACCAGTTCCATGATTATCCTGTCCTGGAGTCCCAGGCCAGCCCTGCCTGGCTTCAATAGCACCCCCTGCTCGTTATTATCCTGAAGGACGCTCGTTATAGAAAATCACATCCCTCTGCCAAGTTCGGGTGTCTCACTATTTTTGGAACAACAGGAGCAGGCTCTGAGCCTCAGCAACTGCCAGCAGAGCCAGAGGGAAAGCAAATCCATATAACGATCAGGCTGGCTGACAGGGACAGTGCTGGGAACAGCATGGCCTGGGGGACAGTCCCCTGGAAGGACCCTTTGGTCATGAGAAAAGGGATAAGGGCAATAAACATAAAACCCAGAAACTATTCGACTCTATTTGCATGGGAAGCCGATCTCCCCCAGCCCTCTTCATTCTCATGCATATGAGTGGAGACAAAAGGATTTAAAAGCAAACCACCTGTGCAGGAAGGATGGCTCCTAAAGCCCAAAGAAGACAGGGCCTACTTACTGCAAACTGATTCTAATTAAAACATTCCAGGATTCACATTCCCCAGGATTAAATTACTGACTTAGCTATTTATACATACAGCCTCTTTCACCCCTTCTAGGACAGTATTGTTGAGGTGTTGGATGACACCAGTGTCAGGTAAATAGAAACAAACACTTTTTGGTGCTTGTGAGCCCTAATGCAGGATCCACGATTATCCACAGGTCCCAGCACCTGTCAGCAACTCACAGATTACTGGAGCAGAGGCATAATCCTCTCTGACACCAAAGAATTATTCTAAGGCCTTAAAAAAACCGAGGTAAATGGCTTAGGCAAGGTGGGAAGCTCTCAAGGCAAGGCCTGCAATTAAAAACAAAATAAATCTAACAAAACAGAGAGGTGGTGAGCAAGGAAGACCTCCCACAGATGCAGCTGCAGCAGGATTTAAACTGCCCCCCTGCAAAGGAGCATTGCACTCCTTCCTTGCCTTTCACAGGAAAGGAATCTGGAGGTGCAAGTTCAAAACTGCCCAGGCCAGTGCTGGGCACACAGATGGCTACATCCAGCCCCTGCCAGCCAGCTGAGCTGCTGGTATTTCATCTTCACCCTCTGAGAACTGTGACCCACAGCAGGCAGACAGCCCTTGCAGCTCCTACCACCTAGTGGCTGCAGGATTCAGCCCCGAAGGAGCAGGGAGGCTGCCTGGAGGCCAGGGAGGCTCAGCCCACCCTGGGCAAATAAAGCTGCCCTTGCTGGAGGGCATCACTTAAGCTGCAGCTGAGACTAAAGCAGGCTCACACTGAGCACTGAAAACCTTTCTGTGGCTAATGTAAGCTCAGAAAAACCTCAGCCAGCTCTAAAACAGGCAAGCAGAAGTAGCAGCAGTATAGATGAACTTGGGTAATTGCTGTTTTGGGTACTTGTGCCTGCTCAGCTAATCATAGAATCACAGAATGGTGTGGGTTGGAAGGGATGTTAAAGATCATCTGGTTACAACCCTGCTCTCCTGTACAGGGACACCTTTCACTAGCTCAGGCTGCTCAGAGCTTCATTCAGCCTGGCCTTGGACACTTCCAGGGGTGGGGCATCCCTGGAATGATGCTGCATTCCTGGCACCACATGACATCACACCGTGCAGCACAGACATGCCCCAGGCTGTTAAAGTCACCCCCAGACTGCTTAAGCCAGAACAGTTGGCTGGTTTGGGTGGGATAGTGTAAAATAACAGAATTCAAATGGCTCTGGATCCAGCCAAATTCTCAGACCCTATGAGTGCTCTGTCCTCAAACTGCAGCAGCATCTCAGGTCCTTCCAAGAGCCTTCCTTTTGAGTTTCCATGATTTCCTCTTGGACTGGGATGGGGGAGGCTGTAACTGGACACCCCTGGGTCAGGTGCAGCCTCACCAGTGCCAGGCAGAAGGGATAATGATGACTCTTCCAAGTTCCTGAAGTAGCCTGGTCCATAATTTGGCTCACATTCCATGGGGCTGCACTGCTGGCTCAGACTGAACCTGGCACCTGCCACAAGCCCTGTCTGCCTTCCAGCTGGGCTACTGCTCTGCCAGTCTGGCCCAGCTTGTCCTGATCTTACAGGATCAGGCTTTGACTTGGTCTGACAAATGGTGAGAGGCCTCAAAATGGCTCTTGAAAAATTCCCAAAGTCGGGCCCAGCAGGTCTTTATGTATCCAGGATCTCCATGGCAGACTGGAGTTGTGTTTTGTTTTTTTATAACATGAACCATTAACACCACAATTTAAAAGTCTGGGCTGTAACTGTGATACATGTGATGTGGTTTCCATGTAATTGCAAACTGGGGATTTGTGCTACCAAGCCCCCAATCCATAAATTTTTAAATGTGGCTGCAGGATGACATTCTGAGTAAATGGTTACTCTTTATATATATATATATATATAATGGTTTTTATATATAGATATCTTTTTCTGCCAAGGTCTTGTTAACGGAGGGGATAACTCCATGCCATACAGAAAATAAGGAGAAACCCCAAGTTTGTATCAGCCTGGTTAAGCCTTCCTGGAAGGACTGTGACCAGTGAATACCCTGGTGTTGCAATCATTTCTCTGCTGTAGCAAAGGGGTTTAATTGTGCTTTATAAGCAATTTCAATCTGGTTATTCTGGATTGAAGTGGGTGTCACTGAGTGCAGACCATGGGCAAAAGATGTCATGAACCACCTTAATTGGAAATCTGCATTTTTTTTTGTAAACACTTCCCTTTTTTGTGTTGTTTATCATCAGAGGGGAAATGGTTCTCGGCTACAGACAATCCAGACAATGAAGTAAAGTGGGATTCAAGTGAAAGAGGAACCCAGGAAAGACTGGAAATAGCAGGGTCCTGCTATACAAGCACCATTTCAAGGACTGACCAGCTCTGTGTTCAGGGCACCAATGGCTCAGGGGTTCTTCCCTCTGCTCCTCTGATGACAGCCTGGCCCAGAAACTCCTGTTCCAGGCTGCTCTACTGTTTAGCAACCTCCATTTCATTTCCAGTCTAACTGTACCCACAGCCAGTCTAGACTCATTTAATCTCAACCAGCATCTTGACAGCTTTGTTTCCCTCCTCAGTGTTTGACATCTGCAAACATCAATCACATCCTCTTTTTGCTTTCAATTTCCTAGTCTAAACTGGCTGAGTTCTCCCCTTCTCTTCCTCTTTGCAAAACACTCTGCAATTACTTCACCAGCCCAGAAGACCTTGCCTGTACCCACAGCAGACTGCTTTTAGTGTTTTCTGAACATGACAAACAGCACTCACTCAGTGACCTTGAATCTCCCCATAGTTCACAAGAAGCACTCTGCACTGCCCAGGAGCACACTTGCTGTTTTCACATCCACACTGCAAATTTAGTAAGCAAAGCCACAGCCACGAGTGGCAAAACCCACATCTGACCTCAAACAGAACACATCAACCCTGGACATATCTGAAATTTCAGGAAAGCCATTACAAGTTGAAATATCACGAAATTAAAGTTTCTTTGGTTACTAGTGACAACAGTGAGCTTTAAGTTTCATTTCTGCTACACAGCACAGCTGCTCTGTGAACCATGTGAGCTGTGTATTAAAAATAAAACCCAACACAAAGTACTCATTTCTATTAGGTGAGTCTGCCCAAAGGCTCCACCCTAAATGAGCACACTTCTTCACCTCCATAGCTGGCTGTTGCATCATCCCAGTGAAAAGAGAAACGGGTGGGTGGCTGAATACATTTGTCTGCTCTTTTTTTTGTTTTTTTAAGGTATTCTGGGTTTATGTAGGAGGAGCAAAGCTGCAATTAAAAGGGCAAACTTCTCCTACCTCCTCTAAGAGGAAAAGAAGCTCTAGTGCCCTTTAGCAAATAACAAAACACAACTGGAAAGGAGCCCAGGCAGTTTTGAAGAGCTACAATGCAGAAAATGCTTTGGTCCTAATAACAGCCCAGCAGAGGGATTCCCAAATTCACTGTGCCATACATGGCTGTGGCCTCTGCCTCCATCTCAGCCACTCCTCCCTCCACCACCCACACCAGCCAGAGGCTCCAGCCACCAGCAAGCACCAAATGAGGCTCCCAGCCAGGCCCTCAGCCCATGTTCTGTCCTACACAGGGCACAAGGGACAGCAACGCTGCCATTTGTCTTTTCTACACCAAAATAAACACCAACCATTCATGGATCTGACTCAGTGTCCACCCATGCCAGGCAGACCCTTCCCAGTAACCCCAGAAGGATCTTTCCTTCAGGTCTGAGCAGTCTGCAAAGGCTGGCAGAGACTGGAGGCTACCTCCAGTTCCAAGAGCAAATTTTGAAGTTTGCAGAAAACTCAATGCAAATACAGTCCTGTTAAAAATTCAGGCAGCAACAGAGCAGAGCCTGAGAGCCCAGAGCGACCAGGGGACACTGCAGGTGTGTAGACATTTGCACTTGGAAACATTCAATGGCACGGAGATGCTTCTAGGGAAGACACAAAGAAAGGCTTTGTGCCTCATCAATTTGTCAGGGAGGTTAGAAAAGGCCAGGGTTTTGTTTGCCAAATGCCCAGCAGATGTTAGAGGTGTGATACAGCACAGTGCTCTGTTCATCCTCGAGCAGAGAGGTTTCTCCTGGGTCTGAGGGGGGCATTTACAACAGGCCAGGGGCCAAATACAAGGTTCCTCATGCCAGCCAGTGTCAGGAGGAGGGCTGGCCACTGCCTGGGCTGTACTTACAGGGGTCTGGAAGCAGCAGTAGAGCTTGGTGAGGAAGGGGTGGTTCCTGGCTAAGGACAGGATGCGTTTCTCTGTCATGGTGCACTCAACGTCGTCATCCTGGAGAATGACATCCTTCTTCAGCACCTTCACTGCATACAGCTGCCCACTCTCCTTCATCTTGGCAAGCATCACCTAAACCAAAAGCAAGTGTGAATGGCAAGGGCTGAGCTCTCTGCCTCTGAGCAGCACAGAGCCTCTCACACCTTCCCAGGCTGGAAAGGTCGCTCATCTCATGACCAGGTGAGTCAGCCTGTCAGCAGGGGCATCAGTGCACAATCAGTGGCACACGTTACTGCCTGCAGCAGGCTGCTCTGGACAGAAATACCCACAAGCTGCTCCTGTCTGGCACAGGGCTGGTCAAAGGTCACCCTCTGTGCCAGCACAAACTGCCTGAGCAGGGCCACCCACCCCACCTCCCTCCTCGCTTATAAAGCTCAAACACACCCTGTCACATCAGCTTTGTGGCAAAGCACAGAAACACAACCACCATCTCACCACGTTTGAAACCACTGCCTTGTTGCCTTTAAAGGAAAAGTCTTTGCTTGCTCCAAGAAATGCTGCCCAAAGGGGTGTTAACACACACACTTGCAGCTCCTGGTATGGGCCCTGGCATGCAGCTCTTCCTTCAGGTGCTGACTTCTTTTTTGTGATGTTCAATTCTTTACTTTGCTGTCAGCTTTCTTTCTCTTCCCTGTTCTCCCAGCTTTGTAGCCAGCTTTGTTGCACAAAGCAAGTGCCACTTAGTACATGCTCTGGAGTACCACTGGGCAGCCTGCTTACCATGTTATGAAATCACTTCACCTACCTTGGGGCTTCTTAAACAAGGAATGTGGTTTTTCACAAAATAGCCAGGAATAACTCTCACCTTTCCAAAGCTTCCCTTTCCCAGCACACGAAGGAAGGTTAAGTCTTTGATCCCAAGTTTGCTTGCTGAACTTTCACTGATGTTGTTGCCATCCTTCAGGCTGTCTTTTCCCTGATGTTTTAATGTAGATTTAGAAACCAGTTTCTGTGGAAGAAAGCAAAGAAGTGTCAGTCTGCAGAGGAAATGTGCTTTTGCTTCAGAGGTGCTCACAGGTAGTTAAAAAAAAATTAATCCACCAACCAGGGCATTTGGGGCCTGTGCAGGGGCACTTTATGGCTACTGGGACACAAAACTGTGTTGGTAGAGTCCCACAGCTGCCACATGTGACCAGCTAAACTCAGCACTGCTCAGGGCTGTGCTGACACCTCAACAGCAGCTCCTGATGTGGGCATTTTGGGTTGGAAACCCACTGCCCAGCCCATCACAGATAATCACAGACTATGCTGAGTTTAAAAGGGACCCACAAGGATCATCAAGTCCAACTCCAGGCGCTGCACAGGATCATACTGAAGAGTCAAGAGGCAAGGTTGACTCTCTCCATCCTTACTTCCCCACAAAAAAAAACAAACCAAAAAACAAAACAAAACACACACACACACAAAAAAAAAAAAAAAAAAAACCAAACAAAAACCCACAAAAAAACCCAAAAACAACCAAAGAGAATGGGGAAATAATCTAAATCTTCTCATCTACCAGCAAAGTAAGGAGGACTGCATAATTTCTGCAAAAGGCAAAGTGCTGGTGAGATTTACAACCATAGCAAAGCTCATCTGGATTTCTTATGTTTCTACTTGATTTTAAGACTCTTACTCAAAGCCCAGTTCAGTGGGACCCCAACTTCAAAACGTGTCTCTTTTCCACATTTGGGCTGCTGGCTCTCTCCAGTGCTCCAAATTTGATGGAAAACTGTTAATTCCCATGCCAGCTGTGAGATGCTGCATATTCAGGAGTTGTACCAGTATTAGCACACATTTCTAGAGCTCATAATTTTGAAGTGCAGAAAGATCAAGCCAGCCTCCGGTGCCCTCTGCTCACAGCTCTCCAGGTATGCATGTGCACACAAAGGAGCATTTCTGTTCGGTTTATTGGGCTGAACAAAGTCACAGGGACTTCGTGAGCTCCATCTTGTGACTGCTCGGGTGTACAGCAAAGGGGACTCCTCACCATGGGAAAAGAACCGAGAGCAGTCACAGGAGGACAGGGAGGTTTGTGTTGGAAGGGACCTTTAAGATCATTTAGCTCCAAATCCCTGCTATAAGCAGGGACACCTCCCACCACACCAGGCTGCTCACAACCCCATCCAAACTGATCTTGGACACTTCCAGGGTCTGGGCATCCACAGCTTCTCTGGGCAACCTGTGCCAGGGCCTCAACAGGCTCACAGTAAATAATTTCTTCCTGATATATTATCTAAACCCACCCTCATTCAGCTTCAAGCCATTCAGGGTTGTCCTGAATGGATCACAAGGATCACAGTCTGATCCTTGCCTAGATCCTTTAGGTCATGAGTAGCAAGAGGAGATCATTCAGCACCAAACACAGATTTTTTTTTTTTCTGTTTTCATTTCCTTTTGATGCCAGATGATGCAAACAACAAGTGCTAACAAGTGCTGATTTTTGCAGAAGGGAGAAGGGAGAATGGGATTGCCCTGTAACTCTCAGGATAACTGTTCCCCAAACTGCTGCAGGGGGAAGAGCTAAGAGTTTGCTGCAGACCAGCTGAAATCAAAAGGGGCAGCACAGCTTAAGGAGCCTGCTAGGCTGATACAGCATGATGTGGTTGATCAACCTAGCTGGCTAATTGTATGAGAAGATTGACCACGTCTGGAAATTATAGTTTGGGTTTTAATATTTTCTCTTTGCTGTGTTGACAGGGACCACAGATTTTTGGGAAGAGATGATGAGAGGAGTGAAACAGTTTCCCCAAAATCACACAGAAAAAGTAACAAAGCTGAGAAGAGAACTGGGCTTCTTCTTGAGCTCTTTTGTTCTGACACAAGCTGTGCATGCAGATAGCATTTATGCTGCAATAAAAATAAAAAATGCATGGCACAAATTATATTGATCACTAGTTATCAGGGGGTCTTAGTCTGCTCTCATTTGTGATAGGCAAATTAAAGAGTATTGAAGAGTCACAGCACTGTGAAACATAAGCACATTGCAAAGCAACACCTGTAGATTAAAACCTGGATGTCAGATTTCCAGGTTTTTCCAGGTCATTTTCCAGGTGAGGCCTTTGCCACAAGCCCCAGACCTGCAGTCCACCACCTAACATTACCTGTCCCTAGGGGAAGCCTCCACCCCTCCTACACCCATAGAAAAACTCAGTTGTAAATGCTTTAAATAGAGATGGCAAAAAAAAAATACTCACTGAATTTGGGGAAATGCTTCCTGGTTGCAGACCCATGCAGGCCAAGGTTTTGGCAAGCTCTGCTGAGTTCACCCCACAGTTTGGAGCAACGTTTGCTTGGCAGCGGATGTGGACGTTCATTTTACAGACTGATGGGAGCAAGGGCAAGTGAAAGCAAAGGAAAAATTGAAATAACTTGGGACAGGTTTATTGCTGAGAAACAATTTACTAATTCTGCTTCAGGTAATACATCCATCTGGATCCACTCTGTATCTTTAAACTAGAGGGGTTTCTGCCACTGATCTAAGTAGAAGCTAAATTAGGATTCTAGTAAGAGAATAACCTCCTGAAAATCAGGAACAGACCCCAAACTCTCCAAACAGGATGCCATTATTGCCTAAAGCTTTTCATAAGCACGTATTTTTGAGGTGCATCACTACCACTGCAGCTATATCTGTAAGTACAATTAATATTTATAATGCCACAGAATTCCCAAAAAACATCCCCTGCATTTTCCTGTATCTAATTTTAAAGACAGCATTCAGTGGGAAACAAAAATCATTCTTGCTCTAACTCATGGGTGCACTCACACCCTCTTGTGGGAGATGAAGGCAAGGATTTCACAGTCTGGATCACTGAAACAAAAACACAACACCAGAACTTGCTTAGTCATCAATTAACAGGCAGGGTAGTCAGCATAAAGCAATGACCTTTTTTTTCCCCTTGGATGGCTTTTCACTGCCTTATCTCATCTTCCTCAGCTGAGGAAAAACCTTCAGGTAAAGGGAAAATCCGAATGCAGGAAACAGAATACTTTTAATAATGCAAGTTAAACAAAGCTGTGCTGAGAGTGCAAAGTAGAGTCCTTCTGGCAGCCAGAGATTCCAAAGGAGATCAGACTTTTTTTAACCCTTACAGAGATAAATATTTATAGCTCAGCTTTCTCCTGAAGATGCACTGCACAGTGCATCAAGAGTGTAAAAATAAATGTATTTTGTGCAAAGGCAACAGTGAGAAGCTGCTCACTTTTACACTGTAGACCCTGTCGCATGATGCCCCAGAGCAAGGAGCCGCAGTGGTCACAGAACGTCGGCACTTTGTAGTTGTGGACGCTGAATTTATGAGGAATGTTGATCCCAAACCTCTGTTCAGTCACCTGAGGCATCAAAAGGAAAGCACAGGTTTAAAATTCCAACATATATATATAAGTTGGTGTTCATTTACATACAGACACTTCAGTGCAAATCTAAGAAAATAACTCCAAGTCAGAAAATGTCCCAATCTATCACCTCACTGGGGTTTAGGGCAAGTGAATACTGAATTAACAGCCTCACCTGCTGTGTGCCAGCCCTGCTTCCCTTGCTGGCCAGGCCAGACTACCTGGCAAAACAGATGTTAAATAAGGGCTCCCTAAAAAGTTTTAAATTCTTAAAGACAAATTTGAATTAGATTACCACAAAACAAACCAATCCCACTGCAGTGTGACCTACAGCATTTTTCAATCACACAGTTTTGAAATTATTGACTTGCATATTATGTGTAAAGACATGTAATTTTAGGTCAAATTGTCCATTTTATTAATTTCAATATAGACCTGCTTTCATAGCTCCTCCTAAAATTCTCATTCCTCTTCTCACCCTGCTCGTAATTAACAGCCTTTCAGGCACACATTTCACTTTATCACTTGCACTCACTCCCTTTTTAACCCTCTTCTTTTCCAATAGTAAACCATTCAGATCTCAAGGACACTTTAAAAAAATGTTTCCATGGCTGAAGAAACCAGTCCCAATTTAGGATATTCATCACTTTTGACTTTGTTTCTCAGCATGCAGATCCTGGAAAGCAGAGGCGGAGCCCACAACTCTATTAAAAAAAAATCAGGGGTGTGACTGGAATAAGCAGCTTAAAGTGAGTGATGCCTCCTCACTTTTGGCTTTATACTTTTACAGTAGTATAAATGTGTTATAAAAGCTTCATAATTGTGAGAAAGGGGTGAGGATATTGACTATTTAACTTGCACTTCACCCTTAAGCTTCCTAACTCATGTTCATCTGGCTTGTCAAGGGGTCATCTTAAGGAGTTCAGCTCAGCAGTTTGGAGGCAAGAAATAATAAACAAAGGCAAATGCATGGCACAAAACACAGAGCTGCCTCGAGAATAAAGAGATTTGATTTGATTTTTCCTCCAACAGTTACTGAACCATTTCCAGTAATGAGACACGCAATGCACGGGGCAGTGTTAGGCAGGGATGTCACTCCCATCAAACACAGCCAAAACCAGCAAAAAGGAAACCTTCAGAAACACAAATTATGCAAGGGTTCTTTATTACAACGTATTTCACAGAGCAAAGGTGTGGAGCAACAATGAAATGAGCCCTTCAGGCAATCAGAAAAGAAAAAAGAGGCAAAACAAAGACCAGTGGTTGGGCAGAGACATTCACATTAAGAACCGGACACCAAATTTTTATTGCACCACAGTTAATCATGCAAGAAAATTACCAAGGAAAACAGTGGATTTGCTGCTTGTTGATATCTTCCAGTGAAGATATCCTGACTTCCTAAACCATGTGCTAGTCCAAATAGTTAATGGCATCAACAGAAAAACAACTGGATGGTGTTGCATGGCTTTTAGGCAGGTCACTCTTTCCCACTTTTAAACCCATTAATAAAGATAACATAAAATAAATTCTCTTATAGGACAACCCCATCAACCTACACAAAGTATGATGACAGAAAATAACCAACATGATTTTACCTTGAGATCGTTCTTGTTGCTATTGTTTTGGCACGTGCAAGCTGTGACAATGAGGTGATGGCAGCGCTTGTGTACAACACAGGTGCACACTAGGAAATAAAAGAAGAAGACTTAAAAGAGCCCTTGGAAGACTCAGAACACATCAATCCACCAGCTGGGCTCCTTATGGCTCAGCTGCATCATCAGCACTCAGTAAATGTGCAAAAGTAATTGGTGGTTTGGAATTTAAAACAGATCTGGAGATGTTTCTTCAACCTAATGCAACAAAAACTCTGCACTGGATCATTCACACAGCCTAGAAAACTGCTGCCTATATCAAATATGGGTGATGGACACAGAAACAACATTATAGCTTCTCAAACTACTAAAAAAATGCTGTTGAAATAATTATCCAGTGAGGAGTGTTTCACACAGCAATGTCCATTTTGTTTCCATGCAGCTTTCACAGGACACCAGTGCCCTGTTACACTGCACAGGAACAGGCTGTGTTAGGCTATACTGAATGACCATGAAGCAGGCAGTTCTGGGAAAAAGGGAAAGGCAAAATAGAGGGAAAGGCAGAATGATAATTAAATGCAAACAACCATCACCTACATCTCCACAGCCAGTCAGCCAAACCATGCATTCAGGCAGAAGTGCTGTGCCAGCCCATGAAATCACAAACTCCCAAATTTTACTCTGCTGAAGCTCATAGGGAGAGAAGGGAGGGTGGCCATTCCAGCAGGGTACTTTGTGTCCCAATACCAGCTGAGCACTGTCCTGAAGGGACCCTGGGTGTCTCATGCCTAGCTGGGTGTTGCATGTAGCCAGCAGCTGAACAGAACTGCACAGGATGGAAAAGCAACCGGACATGCAGGAGTTTGCAGGAATGTCAGTGGCTGCTCCTGCAGCCACACAAATCTGACAGGGGCTCAGAAGCACAGGCCTGGCTGCCTGGGGAGGAAGAGGTAACTCCAGAGCAGCTCCCAGCTGCAGGATGTCCCAGAGCACTCCCAAAGCAGCACATCCCACACACACAGCATGCAGGAGCAGGGCACCTTACCTTGGCACTGGTATCCCTGCTTCCCAAACACGCCCCTGGCCAAGAGAAAACAGACACAATTTAATGGCAGAAGGACAGTCACCTTGCAGATTGTTTACTGAAGGCAGAGCCAAAATGCAGGAGGATCCCAAATTATCAGATCCCATGGCAGAGCTGCCCAGCAGTGGTGGTGCAATCCAGCACAGGGGTGTGAGAGCACAGGGAAGCACTGAGCAGGCATGGCTCACAGGGCAGGCTGTCAACAGCCTGTATTCCCCATATTCCCCCTCACTCTCATTTCCCAGATATCTCACTCCATTACAACACACACCACACATATTAGACTGATCCCAGCAGCCCACACCCTGTTATTACCTCTCCCACTCCATGTTCTTTTGAGACATATCTACATTTTTCTCCTTGCTCTGCCTACTCTTCCACGTGCATCACCTCACAACTCTCTGATGATTTTTCTGTTCTCAGGAATTTTCTCTTCACTTTCAAGCAACTGGGGTTTTTTCCTCAGTGTAATCTCCACACTCCACTCCAGTGGGAGTGGGATCGTTCTTCAGGTTGCTCCATTACCTTTTTTCCCTCGAAATAACATCTGTGGCTACAAAGGAGGGACACTGCCACATCCCCACACCAACCCAGTTTGCTTGCAGCATCCAAGGCACACATCACCTCTGGCCTGCCTGCAGCAGACTCCAGTTTGCAGCACAACATGTACCCTGCCAAGGGACATCACTTCAGAGGCCCTGGGTGAAGTGCTAAGTGACACTCAGGACTGGGGGTGCCGTGTCCCCAGCACACCAAGGCCTGGGGGGCTCTGTGCCAGGGTGTGTGAGCAGTTCTCACCAGATGAACTCCCTGCAGTGAGAGCAGTAGGTGGGCTGTCTCAGGTAGGTGGCCATGAACTTGTGCCCGTTCACCTGGTGCACCCTCCTCCGCATCGCCCGCTGCCGCTTCCGCGTGAGGTGCTTGAAGATCCGGTCCCTCTGCAGGGTCCCTGAGCAGGGGGGAGGAGGGAAAAGGACAGCAAAACATTAGGATCATCACACACAGTTAGTGCTTCTAGATTTGTTAGCACTCAGTTTGGGCCCTCAGTCCAAGGAGGATGCCCAGAGGTGGCCATGGAGGTGATGCCAGGGCTGGAGCCCTCTGCTGTGGAGACAGAACTGGGAATGCTCAGCCTGGAGAAGGGACAGCTCTAGAGAGACCCTAGGGCCCCTTCCAGTGCCTGAAGAGAGCTGGAGAGGGACTTCTGACAAGGGCATGGAGTAACAGGACAAGGGGGAATGGCTTCACACTGAAAGACAGCAGGTTTAGATTGGATGTTTTGAAGAAATTAATGACTGTGAGGGCCTGGCACAGGATGCCCAGAGCAGCTGTGGCTGCCTCATCCCTGGCACTGTTCCAGGCCAGGCTGGATGGGGCTTGGAGAAACCTGACCTAGTGGAAGGTGTCCCTGCCCATGGCAGGAGGTTGGAATTGGACGATCTTTAAGGTCCCTTCCAATACAAACCATTCTATGATTTTATAATAAAATGCTTTCAAAAGCCACAGTTACATTCCTGGTTTAGAAGTCAAGGGACTGTGGTCTAGAATGAGGATGGCATTTGGGACAGGTAGAGAACTTAATTGCAATTAAGTTAGCTCAAAACTGTATTTTTCATCTAGAAATATCTGCCTTTTGCCTTCCCCTCACTCCTCTCCCATGCTGAGAAATGCCACTAAGCTATTAATTCACAAGCTGTAAATAGACCAGTAGCTCAAGGCTAATGAGTTGTTATAACTCACAGCCTTTTGGGCAATAATTCCTGCAAACATGACTACACATAACCAACTGACCACCACCACACTTGCTGAGTGAAGGCAGAGCCTTTCTTTGAGAACAATGTTCATCCACCCTTGGCATTCTCATCCTACATTTCTTCATCACTATTTGCAGCATTTTTACATTTCCAGTATGTGTTGGTTAAAAAATACATAGGCATTTTTCAATGATGGCTAGTTCTTTGATATGTGCCACACTCAGCTTTCTTTAATGGGGTTCATTTTCCAAAGGTTAGGTAACATTTGATGGTTCTGGAAAGCAGGGATCCAGGAACTGCTGGCATTAAATATGAACTGTCCCAAAACATAACTTAATTTTAGAACACAGTAGACTATTTCAGTTGAAAGGCACCTACAATAATCATCTAGTCCAACTGTCTGGACATGTCAGAATGGAATAAAAGCTAATGTATTTTGAGAGCATTGTTCAAACACTTTTTAAATATGACAGGCTGTGGGAACTGACCACCTGTCTAGGAAGCCTTTTCCCATGTCTGAACCACCTCTCATTAAAGAAATGCTTCCTAATGCCCAGTCCAAACTCCTCTGGTGCAATTTAGTATCACAATTTAATTATCTATCAATATAATTTAATCTTTTTACTGAGTTTAGTTCAGCCACATAACAATTTCCTAGCAAATCTCAATTTACACAAGACAAGTGTCTCTCAAAAGGCATGAACTGAGCTCTAGATCAAGAGAGCCATTCCCATTCAGGCAGCAGCTGTCCAAATTGTAAATGCCAGCTGGTTGGACTCTGGGATCCTCACACAGACCTGGTCAGGCTCAGCTGAGCTTCCCAGATCAAAGCCTCATCTGGGGCACACTTGCCTCAGAAGAAAGAAATGAAATTTGCAGATTGCAAGTTAGTTAATTTGAAAAGTTATAACATTTTGTGGGGGAGACAACACACCAGAGTCTGCCAGAGGTGACTGTGTGACAATGTTCTGTGTTCAGGACTCTTGTTTTGAGCATGGACTGGATGCAAGACCAAAGCCAGCTCCTGCATGGACATAATTCCACAGGAAGGGATGTGTCTGCAAACTCCCAGAGCAGCAGGACCTAACCCAACTGTCACCCTCCCACTTATCTTCCCTCAAAAAGGGGCAGAGCAATTCCCTGCTTTCAACTGGCTTTGCTGATTAACCCCTGGGGGACGGGGGCGGTGGAAATAGAGGAAAAGCTGTCAGCCTGATCAAGGCCTGAAACGCAGGGATCCCACATCACAGGCACATTTCCCAGTGCTCTTTGTAGGAGTGGAGATAAGGGAAACCATCCTGTCAGTGCTGAGCCCGGCCACTTCAAGGGGCCCTGAGCCACAGGATGTATTTTATTCTCTCTGGTACTCCTGCCACAGGTTTAGAAGCAAAGGCAGCCATAGAGCTCTGGGGTTTTCTGCTGAGTTCTCCCAGACATTCATGCACGTGTCCCTTTGTGGTATCAATACAGCCATTTAGAAAGGTTAGGGTTCATCTTGTAAGAAGCTATAATCTCATAAGAAGTTTAAACAAAAAGAAAGAAATAAAATTAAAAAAACTGTTCTATGTTGTTGATGAAAAAATTCCATAGCAAACTATAAAAGACTTATTTCTCCAAATAAACTAATAAAAAACTATTTTATAAGTAGTAAACTGACTAAAAATTCCAAGTTTTATCTCCTAATATTATTAATTAAAAAGTTAACAATTTATAAAGAAAAAAAGTATTTTAAAAGTTTCATTTTAAATCTAATTTTGTTCTTTTAGTATGTATTAATAAAACTATCTTTACACCTTTTAAGTTTAAACCTACTTTACTTTTTTCCTCATCCTATCTCACAGCAACAAAAATAAATTCTAAAAAAACCACTCAAACCATGACACTAAATTTAAAAAACAAAATTAACAAATGTAAAACCATTACACCCTTCCACAGGCACCGATGGAAACCTCCTACCCAGTGGCATTACTGTGACACAAAGCATGGTTTGACTTTAGGACAGCTTGCATTTATTTTTTAAATGGAAGTGCATGATATAAATTAGGATTTTCCCAATTAAACAAACCAAGAGAAGAAGGATGTGGTCAGGCTGATCCAAGCATTTAACAGAAACCTGCTTTCCTCAGTGCAGAGCTGCAAGCAGCTGGGCAGAAGAGCCTTTGTAGGGAGGTGCTTAAGCATGTGTTCAATCCCCACTGAGGCCAAGAGGAGTCAGGAATTACCAGACTGAATTAGAGCCCTGGTCCATGTATTCAGCATCCTGCTCTGCCAGGGGAACCAGGAACACATGACAGAAGATGGAGGCAGCTGGGGGATAATTCCCCTCTTCCCCATGCACAAGATGTCATTTTCATCTCCAGAAGTGAGGTCTGGTTTGTAGAGGTTTAATATTCCTTTCAAACCATCACTGCACAAGTTCAGATGCTTTGTTATCTACCATAGGAAACAAGCCTGGGAAGAACCTCAGGAGATCAACCAAAAGATCTTCCTCTAAAAGGAAGATCAGGAGACAGTTGCTTTGCTGAGCCTGAGCCTCGTGCAACTTCATGTGAGAATAAAAAAAAATAAATTCCTTATAGTATTACAGAATGTGCCCAGCGTCAAATTCAAGAGAACATCACTTTGATCTAGGTTTAGGCAAACACGTAAGTGTTTTTCCTGGATCAGGGCCGAACACCTCAGCTGGCAAAGTGTCCTGTACTGGTGTTCAGCATGTGTAGAACTTCTGAGGCACAGAAAGGGAAGCACAGGGCTTGAGTGCACGGTGAGCACCCAAGTAAATCACCTAAAGAAGCAATCCAACAAGTTACCAACTTGCTCATGCCAGCTGCTCCATTAGAAGCCCAACAACTGATGCCCTTAAGCCACCATTTAGCAGAGTTTAAAAGAATCTGTTCCCAACTTAACTCCTGCAGCTTCTGGTTTTGTTATAGTTCCATCAAGAACCAGCACAGGGTCATCACCCCCTAGTGCTTTCCCATGCAGTGCAGACCACACATGGCAAGAGGAAACCAATCCTGGGCACCAGGAATAGGGAACACTTGGTGACAGCCTGCAAAGCCACCCGTGGGACACTGCTGTGCATCCCTGTGGTTTGCCCAGCTTCAGACTGCAATTTTGAAACAGTTCACAAAACCCAAAAAATCACAGGCACTTGATTTTTCCTGGGCTACAGAGAAGTCTCCAGGCTGCCTGCACTGGTGGATCACATCCAGGGCCAGCCTGAAGCCTCCTCCCTAGAGCTGTACTTGGCTTCCATCCCCCATTCCCCAGACACCAAAATCCCCCAGCACAACAGTTCCATCTTGCAGACCTGCTTGTCATTAATGCACATGCCACAGGTTGGGGTTTCCTCTTTACTAAAAGTTAAAACCTTCCTTAGATTTCACACTTGCTCCCACAGCTTGGCTGTCAGAACCTGCTAGTGTTCTGCTGATACTGCACATCTTTCAGGTGATCCTCACCCATGCTGGTGCTCACCTCAATTCACAATATAACAAATCTGAGTGTTACTAAGCAGGCTTTAGGAAGGCCTGGATGACTTTCCCCATGCCATCAACTCTTTTGGGCACTATTCTTCCCATTTCCTGGTGTTGGTTTAAAAAGGAGAGGGAGAGCCCAGCTGAACCTCAGCCATACCTTGAGCACAAGTGTACCTGCAGACCTTCCATCCTATGATTTAATGGATCTACATATACAACCACATACCACAGAATAAATCCCTCTGTCTCAGGGCTTGGATGCTCATGCATCCCACACACCACACCATGGAGCTGGCAAGTTCAGCCCTCCAACAAGCTGCAAGTAACTTTGAAATGGTGAAACATATGGCTACCAAAACCTCCTTCCACCTCCTTCCTCCCAACCACCAGGACAGCAGTTCTTCAGATCACACCCGTGACATCTGCTCAACAGGTCCCAGTGCCACTGGGTGAGAGGCTGTGAGCAGAAATCATCCATCAGCACAGCACTAAAGCCTGCTAATGGAAAGGCTGAGAGAATTGGGATTGCTCAGCCTGCAGAAGAGGAGGCTCTGGGGTGACCTCATGGCAGCCTTTCAGTACCTGAAGGGAGCCTACCAGAAATCTGCAGATGGACTGCTTGCAAGGTATGCAGTGATAGGATAGGGGAAACAGATCCAAACTGAAAGAGAATAGATTTAGATGGGTTATTAGGAAGGAATTCTTCCTTCTGAGGGTGGTGAGGCTCTGGCAGAGGTTGCCCAGGAAAGCTGTGGCTGTCCCATCCCTGGCAGTGTTCCAGCCAGGCTGGATGGGGTTTGCAGCAACCTGGGATAGTGGAAGGTGTCCCTGTCCATAGAAAGGGGTTGGAATGAGGTGATCTTTAAGGTCCCTTCCAACTGAAACCATGAATGACATGCATGCCCAATGCTGCAGTCCCTCAGGACTCTCATCTTTGGTGTGAGAGGATGTAAAATCACCAAAAACATTTTCCCAGCTCATGTTTTGCATTCTGGCCAGTTTCCTATAGAATACATATTTTCCTTCTGGACACAGAGAGTGTTTTACAAAACAAAGCCATTCTAGACTGTTAAAGAGACCCAGACTTTTGAAACCCTCTAATCTCTGGTAAAGCAACAACCACCATGAAGGGTTCAAATGTCCAAATACTGCTCTAAGAGCAGACAAGTAACTGCTCAGTGAGGGGAGCTTCCACATCCGTGTGGTTAAACTTGGATATCTGTAATTATGGGGTATTTACTGTGCCTGCCTATGTGCAAAACTTAACTACAAAGTCCAACACTAAAAAGCCTCTTCCCCTTTCCTCCTCTGCACTCACACTGAACACATGTTTATGGCAGTGGAAATTACACATGCAGCGGGAGAGGAGAATAAATAACCCACCAAAGTCATCTGAGGACACATGCAAGCACCAGCACATCCTCACCCACTCAGCAGCCTCTGCCACCACCCACCTGCCCCCTGAGCTTACCTGATCCTGCTCTTCCTGGCCAGAGACCCCTCCCTTCCCCCCTACCCCAGTTTATAGTCCAGGGGGTTACATCAGGCAAATCCTTACAGTGGTGGCACAACCACAGCAGGAAAACAAGAGGAAGGGCTGCAGGATGCAGTGGTGTGTTTGGGACTATTTGACTCGAGTAGTTAAAGCTCTTCAGGTCTCACCTATTGGAAATCAATCTCACTGTGGTGCTACTGACCACTGCTGCAACCCCAGCACAGCAAAGGCCAGCCAGGCACCTCCTCACACATCACAGCTCCTAGTGCTACACTCCCATATGCACCAGAGGCATTTTAATTTGGAAGAAATAAAGATATTCAAAAAAGCAATGTAAAAAGCCCTAAATCAGCAGTGTTACTGGGTAAAAACTTAATTAAGCCTTTTTTTAATCAGTACCAGGAGCAGTATATACATCATCCTCCCCACAGAGCACTGCAAGCAAGCTCCCCTTGACCTGAGACACTGCCATTGACCTCACTGGACTGTAAAAAGCAGCAGAATGGATTGAGAGACCACTCACCTCTTGCAAGCACAGCAGCACTGAACAACAATCTCAGATCATGCTAAATGCTCATCTAGCCCATGCCCTAACAGTGAGGAGTAGTGGGTGTTTCAGGAGAAGAACACTAAACCAGATCAAGTAAATGAATTCACCCCCCCCCATACCCTCGAGCCATCAGTCTGTAGGTGTTCTCTCAATATTTACCTAACAGTGGGCTTCCTCACATCTGCTGAATGTAAACTGAGGCTAAACCAAGATGTTTATTTCCCTGGCTGGAAAACATGTGAGTTATGACAAAAATCCCTTACTAAGGTTTTGCATTTTTAAGCAGGAGTTTTATCACCATAATCCTGTGGATAATCAAAATTACGGGAAGCCTTGCTAATTAAAATGTTATAAACACAGACACACCATTGAAGAAGTTGACATCCTCACCCTGGAAAGGGAAAAGGATTTAAACATCTTATTCTGTTTCTCTAATATTAGTGCTGCAGGGTGGAAGCCTAGCCTTTTTTACTACAAAGCTTTTCTTCAGTTCCCCTCAAAAGTCAAGTTGGAGGCACAACTCAGCCAAGTGAAAAGCAGCCACCTCCACAAAGACCATGTTATCCACATGGGGTTTTTCTCCCAGCAGAAGTTGATCCTTCTGTTGCTTTTGCCAGTCTGTGCACTCTGGTTCCAATCCCAGGAGAGGCTCCTTGCAAAGCAAACATGTGGCACATCAAACACAGGCTGGGACCTATGTTTGATCCAGATGCTGTTCTGCCCTCTGAAACTGGGTAAAGTTTTGTGTGAAGATCAGAGAAAGAGCCAGCTAGGGCTGGCAGCACTGTGCTGTCTTCCAGGACTTCACAGAAAAGCCACGTTAATGGGCAGCTCATCTTTTAAGATGCCAACCTGTCAATATGGTCTGAAAGAGTAAGAAGGAACAATGATGCTCTGAATCCAAAAAATGTTTTCCCCACTCAGGAGTGTGAAACAGCACTATCAGCAGTCTTGGAAATGCAAACATGTAATCATCCCTGCATCAAATCACACAGAACTGTGCACTGGAGGCAAGGCCTCTGTTTCTCATCCAAGTGCTGAAGCAGGGCAGATCCACCTTCCTTGTTTTCTTGCCAGATCTAGGACATCAATTCATCTCAGCTCTCAGTGATTAACAGCATTTGGGGACTGAAGCTGAAGGGTGATGTTTCAGTGTGGCAGCAGTGAGAACAGGATCAGTGAGGTTCACACAGCGATTCTGGTGAGCATGACAGTGCTCTGCTATTGCTACAAAACCCACCACAGGCTGATTGCTGGAATTACACAAATTGATACCAAAGCTGTGGTGGTACCAGTAGGTAAGACTTTGGGGGGTCCAGTTTTGTTCAGCCTCTTGGACTTGGCTGGGAGAGCACCAGGGAGAGCAGGACAGCTCTGCAGAGCTGGAGTGATCAGTGTGTGACTGCTGGGACCATCCTCATCTTCAGGAGGGGAATTGGCTGCAAAGTCAAGGGTTCAGCCCAGAGCTGGGGCTGAGGGAGGAATAGCTGCTTTTTATCTGTCTGCATAACTTCTGTGGGAACATGAGACAGTAGGAAGAAGACAGCTTAAGAACCTCTAAAATGAGTATTTTGCTGCCTCTTCAAGTCTCCCAACCAGTTCTGAACACCATGCAGGTTATTTTGCATAGAGTTTTAATCCCAACTGCCACACAGGTTTTCAGTTGTGCACAGAGCAGCTTTTCCACGTTTGCTATCACATGATTTTTCCTGGAAAAGTTTGGGGTTTTTTTTCCTTAAGAAAAGTTTGGTTTAGACATTTCCTTGCAGATGTTGACAGCTCTGAAGCAAGGCACCACAGTTTGTCACACAAGGCTGAAAAATGTCAGGCTGAAAAAAGCCTTTCCACTCATTTCTATAGTGGGTAACCTTACCATTCCATCTCTGCAAGTTTTCACATTCATTTGCAAAACCTCAGGATGTATCTGTTTGACAGAGAGACCAGGCTGGGGCAATGACAGCAAAGAACTGTCTCAGCTTGCACAGAGAGGAGACTCTAGGATAAAAGGATTTTATTTAGAAGTCAGAAGAAGGATTTGAGAGAGACAAGAGAAATCTGAGCACTGAACTGAGGCTGTCAGAGCCCCAGATGGGCACTGTGACCAGAATGCCACCTCATACCTGTCCCTTACCCAGCAAGACAGAGTTTCAAAAAGCAAAATAAATTAGTCTGGTTATATCCCAGACAGGTGCTTCCCTCTGTAGCTGAGCAGGGTCTCCCAGCAGATATAGAATCTAAAAATCACTGCAGCCCCACTGTTCCCTCCTCACAACAGAGCCCTCTCACTGCCATCTCAGACCTACCAGCATTCAACTGCTCCATAACCCACCCCTGTCACATTGACTGACATAAGAACAGGCAAAACAATCTCAACAAAACCCAAAACACTCCTTACTGCACGGCTCATTAGAGCCTTAACTGATTCCTCTTCCTCCTCCCCTCAGAATTACAATCATCACTATTTCCTTGTGCTTAGGCAAGCAAATTTCCATTGTAAAACCTCCTGTTAGTCCTTCCCACTTACTAAACTCAAGAGGAAAACGTTTGAGATGTGATTTATCAGGGAAGGAAACCATTTTAATACATTATTCATTAAAAACAGGAAAATAAAACTAACAAACCAACTTTGATCTTTTCCATGATTAATTCATGCCCTCTGATTTAGAAGATCTCAAACCACGCTGGCTACAGAGGAGAAGCAGCAGTAACACAGAGTGACAGCATTTACAAGCTCCCATCGCTTGTGCAAAATCCTCCAGAAAAGCAGAATTGGAGATCCTGAGCCCTTCCTGCTCCTGCTTTCTGGGGACTCCTGAGTGTCACAGCCACCAGCAGCTCATGGGCTCATGGGTGTTCATAGCCAGGATCACAGCACGCTCCTGGGGAGGCCCTGCCCAAACAGGGAAACACCAGAGCCAAGCCAAACCTATTTTTAACCAAGTGCAGTTTAAAGCTATTTTTAAAGTGGATGCTCTGGGTACATCCCCTTTTGGGGGCATGGGGGCAGCTTCAGGAGTTGGCTGCTTTGGTATTGAAACAAGGGTGTCCACACAGTGTCTGATAATCAACTAAATCTGCTTAAAACTCACACCTTTATGTCCAGGCAGTGCATTAAAACTCAAACCTTTATGTCCAGACAGTGCAATTTGCTAGAGACACAGGTTTAACATCAACTTCAAAAGAAGTAGGAGAATGAGAATACTCTTTATGAAATACAAAGACAAAACACACAAAGAAACCAGGGTGAAGAAAAAACCAGCTGAGATGGGAATATCAAGCAGCTCGTGTCCAGAGGGCCCAAAGTTTTGCAGCACCTCCACAAATAAATCACCACATTCCTCAACACAGCAGCCATCCCTGGGATGAAATCTCGAGCCTTCCTCACCAAGGGCACTGCACCTCTCCATGAGAAAGCAAACTGTATCCCAAAGCACAACTGGAATTTAATCAGGAACAAAGAAACTGGGAAAGCTAATTCAACAGGACAAGTTAAACATTCCCCTTTTTCTGCCACTGGGGGCCTGTGACTGCTGCCATGAGATGCCTCAGCTTTTCCCCTGGAGGTGCACTGGCCTTGGGCTCTCTGGACAGGATGACAACACCCCAATCACCCCCTGGATCCTCCTGGTGGACTGGTCACCCCACAGCCATGAAGCCCAAGAGTTCTGGCAGCAAACTCAGCTCTGATCACACAGCTGACCCGGGAACTTTGGAGATTTCCATGTGGCAGCTTGCCAACGAGCCCTCTAATTTCAACAGCCTTCAAAAGCAGGTTGTTTACCATGTCACCCTCCCACGCAGGTTCCCACACACCATGGGCTGAGTGAGACACTGCCACAGAAAAGCATCTGTCAAGAAAAATAAATTCAGCCTCTTGTATTCCCGGCTTCTTGAGAAGAGCCCTGCCAGGAGGCAGCACCTCTTCCCATCAGCACATCCCCCACCTTGGCAATGCAGCAAGGAAGTACCCAGTGCACAGGCTGGGGATGGCACAATCCATCCTGGAACTTCTGCAGATGGCAGACACCACGAGTGCTCTGCCCCTCCCAGTGCCAGGGGATTGCTGTGATTTCCCAGAGGGATTTCCCAGGGGCTGCAGGTGAGGTGTGGTGCCTTCAGGAGACACAGCTGTCCCCAACAGATTCCCAGGAACTAACACAGCCAGACCTGATTCTCTCCCCCTTCCCCATCTCCTCCCAAACGTGGTTTTCACCCTGCAATACATATTTCTCCACTTCTGAAATATGTCTCTGGGATTTCAAAAGCAGGTGTCCTGAACCCAAACAAATACAGCTTTTAAAATGCTGGCTGCCACATGGAGATGGTGTTGCTTGCCTCAACTCAGGATCATGGACTCCTAAAGGTTGGAAAAGACCTCCAAAGATCAGAGAGTCCAATCTTTGCCAACAAGATCACAGCACTGAGTGCCACATCCAGCTGTTTGAACACTTCCAGGGATGGTGGCTCACCATCAGACTGCTTGGGCAGTCTGGTGTCAGCAGCTCCACAGTGAGACACCCACCAATTTCATTCTCCCCTTTCATTCTGGCCCTTTCCAGCAGGTGTAAGAACAGCAGCAGTAAATGCACATCCTGCCTCCCCACGGGCTCTCCCAGCTCACTCCTCTCAATTATCAAACAAGCAGAGGTGGGTGAGCAGGAGGAAAACCACTTTCTCCAACAGCTTGTGAGAGACATCTAAAACCTGTACCTCGCTTATCTTTTTTCCCAGTCCTTCAGTGGGGAAGGAACACTTAAGGAGGGAATTTGTTTAGGCTCAAATGACAGGAGATGAAAGCCAGCCTGCAGTTTGATGGTCACAACAGCCCTCACACAGATTTTAAGCAGTTCTCCCTCACACAGCATCCTGCCTTTCTTCCAGAACTGCCTTCCCACACAGCCATCTTCCAGCCAGACCTTGGGACACAGGGATTTCTCTGCCATGGCCTTCATGTGCAAGTTGTCATCAGCCCTTTTGGATGCAACTGGACCCTCTTCTTGAAGGGCTTGTTTTTCCCACTTTGCCTCCCTTTCACAAGGGAAATACAGAACCAGAGTCAATGCAAATAAAAACAGGTGTAGGACTGCACTGAGGCCATCACTCAGCAAGGATTCCTCACTCAACTCCTAAGAACTCTGAGCTGGGCAGACTGGACAAGAAACATTTTTCTCCCTTTGTCCTTGCTGACTTTCAAGTGTGATCTCAAAGTCTGTTCTGTGAACATGCAGGAAGGACACATCTTAGACACAAAAATTTGGCATTGCCTGACTTTTAAGAGTTTGATTCTGTAGTGATAGCCTTCAAATGAAAAGGTTTCTGGCTTTAAGGCAATTTCCTACATTTCATAAATAAAGACAATTATTATTGGAAGCAGGTCCATCTGCTGGAAGTGCAGCAGTCTCCTTGATCCAGGCAAAGCAACAAGGCTTTGGTTTTGAGTACACAGCTCCAGGGAGAGAGGAGAGCACTAACAGGGGAACACACACTCGCCAGGAAAGGACTGTGCTTCACTGAGGGGATCAGTGCTAGAGACAGACACACATGCTCAACAAGTCTGGCAGCTAGACGGCAGAAATGAGCTGAGATTCTGGCATTAAAAACAGTTCCAGACTCGAGCAAGAAACTGGCTTTGATGGTCACAGCTATGCTGCTGCTGCAGCCTTTCCCTGTCCCTGAAGCTCCTCTACAATCCCTCTGTCCATATTCTCTTCCTCCTCCCACCTCCTTTAACCTTTTGGGCTTCTTTAAGCTGCTTCTTCCTGACCACTCCTGCCCATACCCATCCATCACCACTCCCCAGACCAGTCTCCTATTTCTACCACTCCTTATATTCCTTATCTCTGTCCTTCTTCCAGACCCTTATTTCTTCTCCAAGCAACTTTTCCCAGTGTTTGCACCATTCTCTGCCCTTGCCCCTTGTCTCAACAGATAGGGCAGGGAGAGCAGGATATCTGCTCCTGCCTTCCTCCCTCCTCTGCATCACTGCTGGGGTTCCCCCTCCTGCCTCACTGCAGCACCCAGGGGAGGGCTGAGCTCAGTCAGGGAGAATTCTGGCCTCAAAAACCAGCCCTGCTCTAATTTCCCAGTCCAGACAACTGGTGCAGAACTGGCCCCACTCAAGGCAGCCCCAGGGAAACCCCAGAGCATCCTTTTCAGACAGGTTTACCCTCAATTATGAATCTGCCTCATTCCCTCATCTGCAGCCACCAGCAGTGCTGGCAGTGCCAGGAGGAGCAGCCACTGAGGTGGCCCAGTGCAGGTGGTGTCCACAGCACCCCGAGCCATGCTGATGGCATGCAGTTTATCCCACATCACAAACGAGTAAATTCTCCCCAGAGACAGCAGACAGGGACAGCAGAAGCTTTCATCCCTCCCTCTCTTGCCTCTGCCAAGCTTGAGGTCACCCTGGCCAAACAACGCCAGGATCTCTTTGCTCAAAGCTCTGTTTTGATTCAGCATTTCATTCTGGAAAACAAACAGAATCACTGCTGCTGAAGCTCTCCAGGAAACAAAAACAGCTGGCACTGAAGAGCAGGAAACTCATTATTTTCTGCTGGGTATGGTCTGGAAAAACCTAAAACAGAGGTGTATAAATTGCAAGTGCAAGTATTCCCCTATAAAGCATCACTAGAAGCAGAGCTCTGCTTCCTGCCAGCTCCCCTAATGCTGAAGACCCAGTTCTGCCCTTAGATATCTGGGAGGTGTTGCCCCCTCCAGTGAGATGAGGACTGGTCTGCTCACTATTCAGCAGGGGGATGCTGCTGATCCTCCTCGTGTCTGTGGGGCCAGAGGGAACCCTGGGCTCCCCACTAACTACACCTGAACAGCTCCCAGGTAAACTGAGCTAATGAAACACTGCAGCACAGCAGCACCTTCTTACCCTCAGGGGACAAGGACATCTGACACTGGACAGGCTGGGCTGCCAGGCACCCAGACACAAGGGAAATCCTGGCCTGGGGTGGTCCCACCTAAATCAGGAGTCTTCTCCAGCAGCCAGAGCTGGGAGACTTGGATATTAAATGGGATACAGCCTAATTTGATAGTTGGTGGAGCCAAAGTTTAATTAATTAATTAATTAATTAATTAAACAGTGTGGTTTTGTTGGTATTTTTTTTCCTGCAGTTTCTGGCACGGATTTACAGAGTGACCCCTGGTAAAGCACTGAGGCTTTTGGACAGCTATTTACCTATTTCATCAGTCAGGCACCTCACAAACTGTGGTCCAGAGAGATTCAGGCACAGCCTGAGGTGTGCCACTCTCAGGGCATCCCCTCATCCCAGTCCAGGGTATCACCCAGGTGTCCTCAGCCACACCAGGTCCTGAGAGGGATGGCCATGAACAGCACCAGGGAGCAGCAGCCAGGGCTGTGCCATCATCCCTGGATCCCAGCACCCACCTCCCACAGTTTCTGCTCCTCTCCCTCTGTGCCACACTCACATCCTGCCCAAACACCAGCTCCAGCACAGCCCTGTCCTCCAAGGCCAAGGAGGCTTCAGCTCCTCTGAGAGCCACTGTCACCTCTGCCAGGAACCACATTGAAATAAAGCAAAGAAACCTCTGTTCCTCATTACAGCCAGGAACACTGAAATCCCAGGGCTGACTGCAAGCTTGCACATTTATCTCTAAGTTTCAGAGCCCAGACAAAACACAGCGCTCCACAAAACACAAAACTCCACTGAGGAAGTGGAGTTAACCCTGACACTGCTGTTTGTTGTGTTTTCACAGTGCCTGGGTATCTCTGCAGCCAGCAGATCTTGGCAAGTCCCAAATTACTGACAAGAACCTCTTGGAATTAGATGCACTGCAGTAGCTGTGGGGCTCACATGGATCATTTTCTGAGAAATAAAAGTAGTCCTGTGGATATGTGGCAGGCTGGAGTGCTGTTCTCCTCCTGCCTCTGCATTACAGGCCCTCCATAAACACCAAGCAAATCACTTCGTTTCCCAGGGTCTGGCTCCTCCTGCTACCACGAATAAATAGCTTTGTTTGATTGCTTTCCTGTTGAAACACTTCTTCCCTGTGAAAATTCAGAATTTAACAAACTTGCCTTGATTTGTTTTCTCTTTTTTTGAATTGCATAGAGACGTATGTGAGATATCAGAGTTCCAGGGTGCAAGAATACTGGGGTTCTCTCAGCAATATTTACACATGAAATGCCATGTGCCCATTTTGAAAGTTTCTCTTTGAAATGCAAAAAAAATAAATAAATAAACTGATGGAGGCTTCAGGACGAGGACAGAGCTGCTCTTGCTCCCCCCTGGCTTGGCTGATTAACCTCTGTTGGGGTGTGCAGAATGTGACTGCCAGGAGACCAATACCTGCTCAGGAATTCAAGATCAGCCTCTGGAAACATTTCATTTTTTAACCTGGCATTTTATTTTTTACAATGCCTGACATATTTCAGCAAGGCTGGGGATGCACCTGCCTGCCACACAGAGATGCACAGCATTTGTGGGTTACAGTCCTGGTCCCTGCAAGGGCTCAATCTTCTCAGGGCACACTTGGGGTATATTTTCTCCCCAGTGGGACTCAACACTGCCCTGACCTATCTCCATCAGAAAAAGCAGAGCTGAACCAACACAGAGTGGGATCTGGAAATCCCTTGCCTACAGCACGCAGGTGTGACAAGTGCAAAGCACTGAATAAAGTGTGAACATTGGGAAAAAAAACCCAGAGTGTAGAAATGCATGTCTGCTGCTGGTGTCTGCCACATAAGGCTTTGGGCTAGACATTAGAGACTTCCATGTCCTCAGACTGTGAACCAAAGACAGCAGAACTTTATCTTATTCTGCACTGATATGGCCTGTCTGGACCAGCAGGTTTTCTAGGTGCTGTCTACTCCAAGCTTTAAAACTCTGCTAGAGCCAGTAAACCAAAAGAGAAGAGTGGCCAATAAAACCAGGGGATGAGGAGAGGGCATTTGCTTTTGTTCCTGATGCCTCATTTCCAGAATTTATTCCCTTAACTATAAAAGATGGGCTGACTGCAGTCATTACTGCAGTTTACAGAGGACTGGTAAAACTCTTTTCCCTCCCTGTTGTGCAAGAACCTGATAACAGATCTGTCAACAGAAATTTTATGGGGCTGAGGAGCTGAGTGCAGAGCAAGGATCCTGTTAGCACAACACCTATGTTCCACTTGAAGGCTGCAGATCTTTAGTGGTACCTGTTGAAGAAAATATTAATTCTTCAAATAAATTTCATTTTTTTTTTAATTAATTCTAAGAAAAATGACAGCAAAAGACCAAGAGCCTCTGTGTTTGAGGACAAACCATTTTAATGTGCCAGCTGCAAAACAAAGCAGCATTTCCTGGTGCAGAAGCAGGTTTGGGTTTCCTGAACCTGATCCTTAGGTTAGCTGCAGGTAAGCAGGTTCAGCTTCCCCCTTGGGGGGATGGAACTAGATGATCCTAAAGGTCCCTTCCAATGTGATTCTATGACTCCTTGCTGCTGCAAACCCTACCAACATGAAATATTTAGTAATAGGTGCTATATCCGCTCTGCCAACTCACTTGGCTTTGCAATATTCGTGTCATTCTATTTCTTGCCCAGAACTCAAATTTTTCACTGTCTTTACTGACACTGAAAGAAAAGAAACAACCATTACTTACCTCAGAAGCATGAAATTAAAACTGAACTTCAAGCCAGAATTAGCACTTTGAGTGACAACATGAAAAAAAAAATTTAAAAAAGCAACTTGCAAGAGTTCAAAGCACTAAAATAGAAACACTGTTTTCTACAGGGCTTGCTTCATTCATTAATTCAGTCAAATACTTCATTTGTATTAATTTAATTAGCTTTGCTCAGAATTAAATAGAGCAAACAGGGAGAGAGGTGCAGCACACCTTGCAGGCAAAGCTGCTGGGGCACTGGGCTGGCTCTGGACTCCAGCATTCCAAGGGGAGAGGTTCAGTCCCTCCAGGCACTCACTGGGGCCTCTCAGTGTCCAGCCTGACCTTGCTGCAGCCAAACAGCCTGGCCCAGGCACCACCAGCAGCTCCTGGGAATCTCTTTTAACTCCTCAGAGGGGTCCAGAGGCACAAACCACAGCAGTGGTTCACCCACACTCACTGCAAGGCTTTTTATTTCAAATCAAGTAGACCCTGCCCAAGAAGGGCTAATTCAGGGTCTGCTCTCTCCCAGCTGAAACCAGGATTGAGTGGGAAAAAGCAAAAAGCACTGGAGAGCAGGTCTGAATTCATGTCACCAGCTGAGCAACACCCTCAAGAGCACTGTGTGTATAAGAGAGCAATAAAGCAGATTTTTTTCCCTTTACAGAGGGCCTGCAAGAGTTGACATCTCGTGGATTACCTCAGAGATCCTGTGGATTATCTCAAAGCTCCTGGCACACATGTGGGATCACAGGGAGGGAGGGAGGGAAACAGAGTAAAAAGAATGTGAAAGTTTTCAAAAGGAATAGTATGACTTGAAAAAAATCTGATGACTTGAAAAAAAAATCCTAATATGGTGAAATAAAGAAAACCCAGAAAAAAGTAAACAAATGCATTTGAGAAGGGGCAGGAAATCAATCCCTAAGCAATGCCTGAGGTCTGGCAGGCAGAAGTCAGTCCTCACCTTCTCTATAAAACAGCCTGGACTGAAACAGCTCTTGGGTCACTGAGGGACATGGTTGGGGAGGATGTGGGTCCAGCTGGGTGCCAGGACCACCAGGACCAGCAGAGATTTGTCACCCTTGGGGAGCTCAGGAACTGGAATTTGGTGATCCTTGTGGGTCCCATCCAACTCAGAGTATTCTGTGATTTCTGTGAGAGGTAACCTCCTCCCAAGGTAAGGAGATTTTCCTTTTAATTTTGCACTGGTTGCTTTACACAGGAAATGTCAGCTGAATGAGGGTAGTTAATACAATCAGATACAGCTTAGCACAGCAAGTATATCCAAGCAGAGAAAATAAAGAGAGGCAGGTTATAATTTCTCTAGGCTTCCCTCACTTCCTATTGCTTGGTTCCTTTCTTTTCTGAAAAATGACATGTATTTTTAACACATCAAACAGGCAGGTTTCCCTGCCTCAGAACAGCAGGGCAGCACTGATGGACAGAAGAGCTACAAAGAGCTGACTTCTTTCCAGCTGTGTTTCCTGTACTGCCCTCACACCCTGACAGAACTCAAATGCCTCTGTCACACTCACAGGAGTGACACCCTGCTCCCCATCCCTGCTGGAGGTGAGCAGAACCAAATTAGGATTTTGATCAGAAGAACTTTTGATCAAACCAAAAAAAACACCACTCATAGCTCAAGCACCACCAGGACTGCCTGTTTTGAATAAGCAAAGCAGGACAAACAAAACAGGACAAACAAAATAGGGCAGTCTCAGGTGGGCCTAAAACCCCAGTCTCGATTGTTTTGTTGGATTTTTTTGGGTTTTGCTAATTTTTCTTCTTATCCTCTGTCTTCTCCCTCTCTTTGCTCACTTTTTGGGCTTCTGCTTTACTGGAGGTAGACAGTGGTGCCTGAGACCCTGTGAATTTGGCTGTTTCCATAAACAAAACCATAAGAAGTCATAGGGAGCAGACAGGACGTGGCAGTGGCTGCCCTCCAGATCAGGGGGACAAGTGGGAAGCTGTTTTTTGAGCTTTCAAGTCGTGAATTATTCTCAGACTTCTTGCCAAAAAAACCTTAAAATTTCAAATACAATTCAGAACTTCCACATTTCCAGCAGAAAGGACAAAAGTAGAATTAAACACGATGTTATGAACGAGACCTCTCTGTGTACCAGAGGGAAACCCCTCTTCATGAATACCTCCTTTACCCAGTGACTGGGGAAAGTCAGAATCTGCAATCAGGCTTGCCCTGGATTAAGTCTTTTCTTGGAAACTCCAAATGTGACCATACATGGGAACAACCAGACAAGAAAAAACCCAAAAGTCATCTTTGATCTTCCTGTTCTGTAAGTCTACACATCCTCAAGAACAGCAGAGGAAAGAGAAGTAAATTATTTCCAACGTTTCCCTCGGAAAGCAGTAGCTGTACAAACATCTGAGCTCTTCATTTCTCATCTCTGAGACCTTGTTAGCAACATGCCCAGCCACCAGCACAGGTCTGAAAGACACTCTGGATTTATGCTCGTGCCCACCATCCCTGCTCAACCCTGCTTTAAATGGCCAAGCATGGCACTCATGCATGTGGATACAAACTGGGATGTAAAACAGTAAAAGCCCTCCAGTTTCTTCTCTTTCCATCCCTGGCTCTATCATAGGAAATTAAAGGGAATTTCTAACATCCTTTTCACCCGTGCAAGAAATTCCCCCAGGCCTCCCCAGCACACCTTGGCACTCTCCTGTTCTCTGGTTACAAATATAAAGATTGCCTGGGTTGCTGCAGCACAGCTCATACTGGTATCCCAATAAACAACAGGGACATCAAAACCATCAAAACTGTAAAACACAGTTACCAAAAAAAGGCTGCCTGGATACTTTTTTGTGGCACCTAAAAAACTTGCAATGTGTCACACTAAAAAACTTGCAAGCTTCCTGTGCAAAGTGAACCCGGGAAACAGAAAAGCTCCTGAAGTAGATATGAACTAATACAAAATAAAAACCATCCAGATGTTCTAAAAGTGCTCTATTTTAGACATGCTCTGCTTTCTCCTCAGCTTGCCCTTCAAGAGGCAGCCAGGTGAAAAGCACAAGTGACAAAAACAATCTGCCTGAAGGACAAGTGCAGGGAAATCAGCCAGAGCCAGCATGACCCTGCTCAGAGACCAGAGCAGGGGGCACACACAGCCCCAGCTGTCACCAGCAGCCCCTTCCAGATTTCTCTCTTCTTGTCACTCAAGAAATCTCAGGCACATCACAGCATGTGGCCCCTGAAGGATCCAAACCTCTTGCACAGCTCTGGAACTGATGGCAGGGACACAGCAGAGCCCAGCTCTGAATGGAAACAAGCCAGAGTAACTCCCTTACCTTCTGTGAAGCTTCCTGTAAGAGTTATGACAACAAACACTTTGCCTTCTGGCTCCAAATCCACCTGAAAAAAAGGAAAGGAAATGTTAAAAGACTGTTTTTTTTAAGGCAGAAGTTCTTCTCAGCATTTTGCCTGACTAATCCTGCCAATATTTGATAAAATTTGAACGTGTATATATTCTCATGCACACCTTAATTGAAAAAAAAATTTAAATCCGTCATCCTCTGGCCAAATTGTTCAGCATCCATAAAAAATAAGGAACTTGAGCACTCCTTTTTCCTGGAAGTGCTGAACAATCTCAACCTTGTTTGAAGAAAAAGAAGTGTAAAAAAAAATACACTTTACAGTATTCCAATTTGTGAGATAAATGAAGCAGGACTAACACAAAATTCTCTGAAAAGATCAAGTGTGCAGCTGTTTCGAGAATTATATGGATATTTCCTCTCTATTATATTTTATCTCAGTGAAATTGTTTCAGTCTCTCAAAATGCCATCATCGCTGAGGCAAATGCTGATTTCTTACATAAATCACTTTTTGGCCTTAAACCATAGGAAATAGAAAACTGTTAGTGCTGTTACCTAAGGACTTCTTGTCATTTAATCTAAATTAGATAGAGATAGAGATACAGAACATAATTTTAAGGATCAGAGATTCAATCCCAGTGTCAGTCAGCCTGTCCTTGAAAGAAAGCATTTATTTTTTGGTGAGTAGGTTTTTCATTCTGAGATACATTTTTAATAAAGGTCTTGCTTTTGGTGGTGGTGTTTTTTGTATATATATTTTTTAATTTACCAGCTAAAATCACAGCTAAGGATTCCTGATGTATGAGTCAGGCTGTCACACGAAAATCTCAGTTAAAAAAAAAAAAAACAAAACAAAGAGAGAAGTAACATAGCACTCCCCAAATTTCAAGGTTAAAATTAGCACAGAGGAGCTTCACACCTTGTGGGTATCGATCACCTGTGCAGAAAAGGAATTTTGAAAATGGAGCTCTCTGGGAGAATGAATAAAGATTGCTCATCCAAACCCTCCCTGCTCCTGCTGTACAACCACAAGATGATGAGCTCAGGCTGCCTCCTTTTCCAGGGGTACACAAGGTGTGCCCTGTGAGCCCTTTGATTCCTCTCCAGAGCAAACACACAGCCCATCACTGAAATAAACCCCCAACACCAACCTGAGATCCCCAGCAAGGGCTATGGACTGCCCCTGGCCCAGAAAATTCCTTGTGGTTTCCAAAAAATGCTGCTGCCACAAAGCAAACTAGCAATAATATTAAGATACTGGAAAAACAGAAAGGTGAAATAGCCAAGCTCCAAATGGAAGGAAAGCACCTGCCCTGCTGTAGGTGGGAGGAGGTGTCTGGGCTGGGCTGGCTCAGCAGTGTTAAGGTACAGAATGCTGACACAGCCCAGGAAAAACAGATTTCTGGGCTAAGTGAAGGGGAAGCACAGACAGCCACACATTCCCCCAGCCCACAATTTGTTGCAGAAGTAGAGAAATTGTGATTTAAACTGCTGGGAATTCGTTAGGATGAGCAGAAGAAATATTTCAGCAAAAAGAATGAGCAGATTCCAGCTACAGTTCCGAGGTGCCACACACACACTTTTATCAGGGGGACACAAAGCAGGGAAGCTACTTGGAAAATCCTACCAAAATGCTGATTTTATGCACATTACATTCTCGACTAAAAGAAAAAAAAATTAAAATCAGTCTCACAGGGAAAATTTAAAGCAAATATTTAGCCTTGGCTCCATAATCATTTTTGTGCTTGTTTGCCCTGCATATTAAACTGGTTTTAGGAAGCCGTGTTTGAACAGCCCTGTCTCCATTAATATTGAAGACATTTCCCAAATAGATTTAAACTCCAGCAATATAATTTTTGCCTAAATTTCAGTTCCCTGGAGAGATGCGCACCTTTGTAAAGAAATGGTTCTTTCCAAAATATATTAATAATCTATAATAATAGATAATCATGCAATTGATTTACGGCATAGCAAGAATTCAGGTTTTATGGGAAAATCCTTACTTACTTAGGTTTCCAAAATCACTGCTCAGTGCTTATTCCATTTTCCTGCCAGTCTCCATACAGGATATGTCAGACTCCTGCTTCCACACTGACAGAGGATCCTTCCTCCCTCCTTCTGACACTCAATATATCTGCTGGGATGTGGAATAAATCCTGTGCTCCTTGTTCAGTCTTAAAAGCAAAGGATTGTCAGGACTCAAGCATTTGGGATGAGGCCAGGAGATGCAAAAAATGCATCACCCACCTTAGACACAGGGCACAGACAAAAACTGGCCCCAAATCCTGACACACCCTGCTCTCCATCCCTGCAAAGAGAATTCCTCTGCCCCCAGCACAGCACAGCCCTCTGCCTACAGCAGCCTTACAAAACAGAGACAAACTAATTCAGAAAGCAATAGCAGGAGATTTATGAGGGTTATAAAACAATCTCTCTCCCCTCCAGACTCCAAGATTAAAGACCAGTCAAATCCCCTACACCTACTAAGCAGCTGTGCTCGTGCTGTACCACAGCCCAAGAGCACAGGGCCAAGAGGACTTGAGCTACACTCACTATCTTCTCACAGAACATCTAAGGAGGATCTAATTAAAAATTACAGCTGAAAGGCGCCAAAATGAGGCTGAAGCCCCAGCATGCCAGAACTGCCAAAACTTTGACACACCAAGGCTGATGAATGCAGGATCAATGGGGAATTCTTGTCCTAGACAAGAGTTTAAACCAGGCAGTCTTAAGGGTTTCTCTAGTCTTAACCTCATAGGAACAGAACAACAAAAGATAACATAAATTGAAATGAAATTAAATAACAGACCACAGGGGAAAGTCTGGCTTTTGGTCTTGCAGTGATCTCCTTTAAGCATGAATTTGACCAGCTAAGTAGCAGCCAACCTGGTACCTGAGATAACTCTCAAACATGTAGAATGTGCCCGAAACAGAAAATAACACCTGACCTAAAAAACTGAAAGGAAAACATCTGACCACAGACCTTAGACAGCCTGAGAAACACCAGCAGCTCCCCAAGAGCAGCACCTGCCTGACAGGACGTGCTTCCCACCACCACAGGGCCACCCTGAGCCACGGCCACACCACCAGAGGGGACTCGTGCTGATGCCTGTGAGCTGCTCACGCTCGCTGGACCCGCGGTGCCACCGCACCCCACGTGCTGAGCTGGGTGTGAACAGCAAGAGCCTCTCCCAGGCCCTGGGGGGACCTCAGGCAGCCCTGCAGTACAGCCCCTAGTGCTCCTGCCCCTGCTTCACACCCTCAGCACCACCTTCACACCCTCAGCACCACCTTCACACCCTCAGCACCACCTTCACACCCTCAGCACCACCTTCACACCCTCAGCACCACCTTCACACCATCAGCATCACTTCACACCCTCAGCACCGCCACAGTTCGTAGCCCATGCTTCAGCAAACTCGACCAACCCAGCAGCTGCAGCTGGAGCTGGGCACACAGAAATTGCCCAGAACCATCTGAAACCAGAGCCCCACAGATCAGCAGGCTGGTACCCCACTGCTTCCCCAAAAGGAGGAGCTCCTGATAACTCCTGATTGCCTTCCTCCAATCTTTCCAGTCACCAAAGCACTTCCAGCAGCAGCACCTACTTTCACAGACAGAGAGGGCTTCTCACCGTGTCCTGTTACTTAATAAGACCTGAGCACTTCAAAAGGAGGCAGCTGCCAAAGGACTGGCCCTCCAGCCATGGAAGGGATAACCCTACCTGGGCTGGCAGCCCAAGCCCTGAGTGCACAGCCCCAGTGATTCCAGCACCTCCCAGCAGCAGCAAACACCCTCGGGATCCAGCCTCCCAACAGCAGCGTGGGCGTAACACAAGCACCAGGCAGACATCAGGTTTTGCTCCTCACTTCTTTTCTGTTTTTCATTTCCCAGAATTGACATTAAAGGCAAAACCCCTACATTTTCACAGAGAAACAGGGTGTCACAGTATTAATCTTGACAGAGTTAATAAAGTCCAAAGCAGACCATGAAATCAGTTTGGGTCAACAAAGCAGCTTATATTCTTTCTTTAAAAAAGCAGGAGAAGCTCAAAGAAACTCAGCAGGTAGCATAGGTGATGCTCAGGGGGAACTCCTACACAAAATATAAGAGATAAGTGATACAGGAATGTAACCATCCATATGTATTTGACACAATTATCAAAGAATAATATGTACAGAGAAAAGCTTCCTAATGCCAAGATCTGTCTGGCATGGGATAAGTTATTTTAGGGAATCACAGGCTTATGCCTGGAAGGTTTAGCATCAAAGCCAAAGGAATATACTGTTGTATTGGGAGCAAAGAAGCATGTAATTCTATGCATGCCTGATACTGTGAATGCTGTGAGGTGCAGTGATCTCAGAATAAATCAAATTAAACTGGTGGCGTGCAGCATCAGACCACTGGCAGGTAGACCTGTAAACAATCACCACCCTCCCCTCTCTCCATCACTTTCATCCTCAGCCTGGTCCCCCAGGGAAGAACCAGGAGGAAAAACACAGACTTTCTGGCTGGTTTGAAGGTACCTTGGCCAAGTTTTAGCTCACTGTGTGCTTATCAGTAGTAGATCCTTTAGTCACCCTCAAGGAAATGAAGGCACCACATTTGTCCACAGCACAAAGGGTGGGAAGGACCAACTGCTCGAGCTCAGCTGTGTCTGTCAGAACAGCACAGGATTTTGGCCCAGAGCTAAGCACACAGTTTAACTTCTGTTGAACTCCACAGCCCTACCAGGGAAAGCAAGGCTGGAGGATTTTGGCAGGTGAGCAGGTAAGGATGATGAGCTCAGCCATGCTTCATTACACTTCCACTGCCAGGCACAAGCCTTTGCCAGGGCAGTGTGCTGGAGTTACTCACTCCCCTCTAACCCAATCCCTCTAACCCAGGCATGGTGCCCCGTGCCTGAACTTGCCGGGATCGTGCTGCTCCATGTGACTTCAAAGGGAGCTGCCAGCCCCTGGCTTCCCACAAGGAGGGGCCCAGAAATCTCCTCACACCAGAAAAGGGCTCTGCTGCCATTGTTCCCAACAGCAGGGCAGGTGTTATTTACTCCCCTTCTCTGCATTACAAAAAATAAGCCAGTTCAGGAGCAGAACAGAGGCAGGGAGACCAAAACAGGGCTCCTTAATCACATGGCTTCACACATATAATAAAAACCTGTCGTGCGTGATTCATCAGTGGAAGAGGTTTGGAAAACACATTCAGAAGGAGGGTAATCTCTCAGGCAACAGATCAACACCCAGCTGAAGCATCCACTGAACCTGAAGAGCAGGTATAGTGAGCTGGCCCCAGAGAGAGCCCAGCCTGCCCCTGGGAAAGGACGGGAAGAGGCAGATCCAAAGGGTGCCTGCCTGCAACTCTCCAAAATCAAGATGTGGGAGATAAGGTGGCCTCCAGGATGAAAAGAAATCTTCAGCACTTCACCTGGCAAGAGCATTAAATCTCGCAAACACAAGTTTACAAGATTTTTTTTCCCTCTCCCATCCCCACAACAGATAACCCAGTCTGATCTGAGTCTGATCTGAGGCACATCGGAATCAGTGGGAATCTTTTTATTGTGTTTGGATCAGACACAAAAGATGACTGTGTTTACCCTGGAGCCTAGAACATCCTTTCTCCCCGTCCTTCCTTCCCCACAGGCACAATCCAGAAGCATCCTAGAAGTACAGCCTTTTTCTAAGGCATGTCAGTGCTGACCTACCTTCAAAATCAGAACAGGCCAGACACTTGCAGTGAGCAAAGCAAATATAAAAGCTACCTAGGGACTTCATTAGTTTAATTAAACAAGTAGCAGTATCTTTTGACTTCCTACATAATTTTTAATTTTAATTAACAGAACTGCATATGTAATCAGTCATTTGTAGAGGCAATTCCCAAGGCTCTGCTCAGTCGAAAGAGCTGAAAATCTGGGTTAGGCTAAAGCTGGTTTTTCACATGCCTCTGGTTATTTCTTGTCATCTTCCTTGTTTAAGCTCTTACCAGATCATGTTTATGGAATGCCAGATCTTTCTCTATTTTAATAAGGTAGCACCTCCTTGGACAGGTCAAATGGCAATTTTCTCAGCCAAACACACGGTGTCTGGATTAATCAGTCCCTCTTATACTTTCTGAGGCTGACAGACACCTGTCTATCAAGTCAGACACCTTTGAAAATCCTCAGGGCTGTCTGGTACAAAGAGGATTTTACATTTCCAGACCAACACATTAAAGTGCTTTTGCTACAAATGCACAGCGTGCACTTTTTTAAGATTCAAATTAGGGTGCCTGAAAAAAAAAAAAAAAAAACAAAACAGAAAACCACACAGCAAACACACAACAGGGTACCAAGTACCTTTTTCTTGCTGCAAAGGCTGCCAAGTGCTCAGGGCAGCAATTCCCACTGCAGGTGCAGGGCTGGCATGGACAGCACTGGGAAAAGGCTCCAATCCCACCTGCAGTCAGCAGCTCCAGGTACCCTGAGAGTTGCAGAACACCTGAACAAAGTTCAATGTTCTGCAGCTAAACTCACACATGGGTGGAAAGCCAGTCTCTCTCAAAACTCCTATAACCAGTTATTCCAGCTATTATTGTAATATTGTCATTCTAATTTTTTGTTTCAGGACAGCTGCTTAAAATATTACTTTTGTTTTCGTTCAAGCTGTCTAATTATAAGCTGTGCACCAGCCATGGACAAGCATGCATAACTAATGACTCTTAGCCAATCCTGGACTCTTTAATCAATTTTAGTCTGGTTTCATCCAAGAGATTACCCACCTCTACAGGAGATTTACTGAGGTAGGAACAAGATTTATTTATCCTGTGAAAATTCCTGCCAAGAAAACCTGCTTGGAGAGCTACAAATATAATACAGATTAAAAAAAAAGGTTTCAAGTCTTTAAAAAACCCAAAAAAACCGAACTTTCAAAAGCAGGAGATAGAGCCTGCTCCCATGGTGTTACAGCAATTTATATTGCTTTTGAGAAATACCTCTAAAGCAATGAATTATTTACAAGTAATGGTTTCAGGAAGATGCTCTATAGCAAATTTGAAAAAAAAATAAAGTTAAAAAAAAAAGAGAAACACAGATACAACTGTTCAGGACTATCATGTTTTTGTTCTCCTTGTATTTTCAAAGAAAAACAACAACAACTCTCCACAGGGATTTTTTAGCTTTCTTCCCAAGTTATGTGGCTGGGGGAGAGCATCCAATTGCCTTTTTATAAATCCCATGGTACTGAAGATTTCTTGGAGACAAGGCACTGATGCCAACAGAACCATCACTGAGTAAGAACCCCCTCCTTTAGAAATTCAAGTGAAATTCAAAACAAAATGGGGAGGACGTGGGAGAGTCTGAGAATCTCATGCACACACTGGAGTCTGCAACAGAGGAGAGCTTCCATCCACAACCTCTTACAAGTGTGGGGCTAGAAATGGCTAGGCTGGAAAAGGGGCTGAGAGGAAAATGTGAAGAGTGACCAGACCCTCCCAGTGAGGGTCCATTTCCCGAGGGCACCGGACATGCCAAGGGTGGGATGACTCTGAAATGCCACAAACAGCAAAGCTGCTGGAACCACCCCAGCCACAGCACACAGGGTGGCCAGGGGAGGTGCCAGGCAGAGGGAAAAGGCTGCTCTGAGCCCCCTGAGCAGCCCCTGCAGAGAGGAGGGGCAGGAAGCCCCCAGCCCCCTCCCACAGCCTGTGTGAAACCAGAATGGTGTGAGCAGGATGGACACTGCCTTTCCCCACCACAAGCACACACAAGTAGAGCTTTAGCTCTGCTGAGCACAATTAAACCTTAATTATTCACCATTCATCTTTGTAACACCATGCCAAATACCACCATGTCTAGTCCATCACTGTATTTTCCTTCCAACTCCTCTTGTCTTCCTCCTGCAGTTAGGTTTTTTTAAGGGATGGGAAGGAAAATCACAGATTACTTTAATTTCCCAAAGGCAAATACTGACATCAATGCAGGACCACGAAATTAAAGGATGGCAAATGCAGGGCTTCATCTTCAGCTGTCTGAACACTTGATTACAGCAAATACACCCAAGCTCACATTCAGTAGCTGCTATCAGGCTATCAGATTTGCATATGCAGGGTATGGAAATCTGCCTGCAGGCACCTGTGTGTGCAACTGCAGGTAAAAGAGGCTGAAAGTGGGACAGGGGCTCTGTTCTTGAGGGGACTTCAGAGCACTGAGCAACAAACAAACAACAAAAATCTTCTATTTCCACGCAATTAACAGTGACAACGTATCATAAACTTCAACAACCAGTTATTTCCAGCAAAACAAAGATCTTTCAGCTGTTGAGCTGGAGGTGCAAAGGGATGATCCTGACAGCTCACGTTTTAGGTCTGTCACTGAGCACACAATACAGGGATTGCCCTTCTCTATCTCTGATAATCTCTATCTGGAGATTATCAGCAAGAGTATTTTCTGTCTCCTACATGAACCCAATATAACCTGGCAGAAAATCCAGGAAACTGTGCCACTTTCTCTGCTTACAGTTATAAAGGAATAAATTCACTGACTGGTGCCAAGTAGGCAAGTTGGTGGCACTTGCCACGTGGAAACATTCCAAGGGCCACCACAAAGAGGTGCTGAGTGGAGCTTCCTCAAAGCAAGGCAGGGACATTGAGCTTAGAACTGAGGCAGTGTCCCCCAGGAAGGAAAGGACAGTGAAAAAGCAAGCCCAGGTAGCCCAGTGCCCTCCAAGACTTGGGTTTGGCCCAGAGAGGAACAAAACAGGCACCAGGCAGAAATACAGAAGGAGAAACAAAAAAGATTGGGCGAGAAGCAACAACAGTTCTCTCAGTCTTGAGAAGTCTTCCAAGGCACAGCATTCACCTTCAGCTTTACTTAACCTCCCTAACAAATCCAGGCAGACTTGATGAATCATTTATGATTTTACATTAAGCAGCACAGTCTGCACGTGGTCTGCAGGTTCTGTGTCCAGGGCACTCTTGTTGGTTGCCCAGGGACTGTCACTGCACAGCCACAGCAGGACAGCACTCAGGGGTAACTTAGGGGCAATCCACAGGGTTGTACAGCATCAGGCACAGCCCCAATACCTGTTCATGGATCCCACCCAAGGAGCAGGACCCCTAAAGCAGCTGCACCACTGTGCAAAGACTCCCTCTGCAGCTGTGCCCCCAGAACTCTGCTCACTCACTTATTTGTGCTGTTCTCCACTATTCAGTGCTGGGAAATATTTTCTCATTATTCACAGGTTTTATTGCATAATCCTGAACTTCTAAGAAATTATTCTCATTTGAGTCTCCATTAGGTGTGTCACTATTTTAAAAATACTTTCCTACTACATGTAATTCATTTGGTGAACTGCTGCTTTTCCATTTTTGTCCAATAGCTCTTTCTTCTTTCTAAAACCAGGCCACAGCAGATGAGATCATGAACCATTAAAATCCATTAGTCCTCCAGATAAAAACCCATCAAATTTCTCAACACCTCAGGTAGAAAGGGGAAAGGTCACAATCTTCTCCTAATCCAGCCATTTCTGTCAGATACTGAAGAGCCAAACACCATCCTTTTAACAAGAGTTAAAAGTTAAGTCCTGAGGGTGCAGCAAAAGGCACTCTGATGGAAAAGTTGAGTTATTTATGATGCTTGATCACTAATAATGAGCACTGTAAAACTAAAAAAAAAGGATTCTGGAGTGAGATGCCAGGAAGATGGGGTTCCACAACACAGGGGCACTGACACAAACCAACAGCTCTGCAGAGTGCTTGATTTACAGACACCTTCCTTCTTCTTCCTTCCCTTCAACATCAAGTGTTGGAACGACCTTTATTGAATTTTACTGCACTGGGGACAGCTGGAAGACTAAGGAGGGGAGGGTAGAAGTTTCAGGCAGGCCCACAGTGGTGGCTGTCACTCACTGCCATCCTGGTGTCACATCCCTGCAGCGCTGATCTCTCCTGAAGCCAACGCGACATCTCACACAGACAAGATCAAGCACCCCAAATACATCCCCCAAATCACACACACCCCACATCACACACACCCCACACATCTCCACCTTCCCAAGAAAAGCCCCTCTGGGTGCCCAGCACATCTCACCCCATTCAGTTTTACAGAAAAGAAAAGCAATGTATGGGGATGGCAGGGGCAGAGGTAGAAACAGGGCTTGTCTTCAAAGCCCAGACCTAGCACACTGCACAGCAGCCACAGTGCTTGGGAAAGTGCAAGGGAAATTCAGCAAAACCCACAAAAGCAACATCTACCTGGACTCCACAGAAGTCCACATATCAAGAGCAGTGGACTGAAAGCATCAGAACTCTCAGTCTTTTCAGTGAATTTAAAGCCTTGAGCTAAGTGCACTGAGGGACACACAACAGCACCTCTGTCAGCATCACAATGAATTAATTTATGTGCAGGATCACGTTATCAGCAATATTTCTGGCAAAACCCAAGATTTCGAATGGCATGTCTCAGGGGCATGCCAATCTTTAGAAGTACAGCTCCCAGCATAGCTCACATTCCAATTTGAAGTGTTAATCCCATTAGTCATCCTTAGTGAGGATACAAAAATGAGACATTAAATCGAGCAACTTTCAACCTTGGCATGGGCTGTAACACCAAGGGGAAGCCTCAGCATCTCAGCTCTGATAATTCTTCCCAGCTCTGGAATTAATCACAGTGACTTCCTTCTTCCTCTTCTCACTTCCCCACCTGGCAGTTTCTTAGCACTGAAATTATTAAGGACTAACATTTATACCCAACCAGTATTAATCCACCACATCCCCTCTCCATGTTGCAAGATGATCTGCCCAATGATTTGAGACAGAAGGATGAAAAGCAAACTATCAAATATGAGTGGCATCTCACAGGAGAGAACCTGCTTGGGACACAGGGAAAGATGAAAAGAAAAGTTTTAAAATACTTTAGCCCACATACTGCCTCTCCCATTCCCTGCCAAACACTTATGGGATTGCTCCATATCCCTGGTACACACATCCCAGAACATCATGCAAAAGCAGCAGCAGTTTCTGGCTGCATAGCCAATTAGATGCTTCCAAAGGTACATGAAAAAATAAATTTAAAAAAAAAAAAGGAGTGCCAAGGCATGCACTCCCCCAGCATTCCTGAAGGTATGATGCTTGCTCCTGGTGTCCAGATGTTACTGCTCATGTCTCTGCTCCAATCCCACGAGGTCCAGTGCTGGGAGCCACAATCAAGTCTTCATGCAGCAAAAAGAATGTAGGTTGCAGCTGACAACACCCAGAAAGGACACGCCACTGCCAACATTTGCTTTGCCAAGTTAGATCATATCCTCTTTGTAGAGTGGGTTTTGTTTATGGGTTTGGTTTTCTGTTTGGGTTTCTTTTTTTTTTTGGTGGGAATGATGGAAGAGTACAATCAAAATATTTCTGTGAAACAGCAGTTAGCAAAAAGGGTTCAGAGGTGAGGTTTTTCATGGGGAAGAACAGGGCGTTGGATATCAGTACCAAAAAAAAAAAAAGGAAAAAAATCATCCTGAAATCCTGAGGCCAAGCATTACCATAAGAGACAGGCTGTCCAAGACCAAGCAATTTTTAGTCCCGTCGTGTCTGTGATTAGTTTCCCTCATCTACCTCATGAGAGAGATGATCTCACCACCCACTTGTGACCATAAAGTCACAGCTGTGACTGCAGCAATGAGGCTGAGCCAGGAAGGAGCTGAGCAGCCCTGGCCTCCAGCCCTCCCAGGCCACAGGATGCTGACGAGGTGCTGTGACACTGGGATGTGTGCTCAGCTGACCCAGCCTCCCTCTGAAGGACCACAGAGGCTCTCCTGGGCTTTTGGTGCAACTGAAAGCTGACAGGCAGCTTGCTGGCACCTTCCAGCAGCACACTGTCACACACTTCCCCTTTTTAGTATTTCTTTTTCCCTTTCCAAAGCGTGGTTTCAAGATGAGGAAGCAATGTGACCAAGATTTACCTTGGATTCAATAAACTGGAGGGTGGAGACACCAGAAAGGGTAAGCAGAGGAAAAGGTCAGAACATGGTTGGAGTGGTTTTGCTCACAGGTTAATCGAGAACATAACTTGGTGCTGACCACATTTCCCATTCAAAACTCAGCATCACCCACAAACTTGCAGATAAACCTTCTGCTCTTCAAACAAAGGTTCTGCTGAGGATTGCCACAAGCCCCAGCACGTGGCAATCCTGGGTAGGCCAAGAGCAGGACAGGCTCACTTACAAAACGAGTCTATTTAGGACAACCTTTGCCATGTTGCCTCCTTGACAAATGTTTCATTTCTCTGTGAATGGAATTGCATTTTATCTGTGCCAGAGTGTAGCATGTGTTTCATACACAAACATGCATGCTTTTAACTCCACCACACTAATGTGTTTAAAGTATAAATTCCCTCCTGGAGAAAAGCACATCCTCACCTGCCAATGTGGACCTCATGCTCCTCTTCCTGCTGATAAACAGCCCCTGTTGAGTGGGGAGACACATTCCCAAAGCAAGATTTTATTCACTCTGGGAAAAGTCACATCAGTTTTAGCCTTCTACATTAATTCTCACCAGCTGAGGACAGAAATCCCTTGGACAGCATTTATCTCTGAAAATAAAGCCAAATCACTTGCCTTCTCTAAGATTTATCAAGCCCTACAATACAAAGCCAAGAAGCCACTGAGTTCCTGTCCTCTCAGCAACTACCTTGGAGGGAAGTAAATTATGAGATCCAGCCCCTTTTAATGACTGACCCACATTCAGTGAAGGGAAATATAACAAACACAGTTCCCTAAGAAAGATAATAAACACCTCACACTGTTCAACTGCTAATACACATTATGCTGAAAGAGCCTGAGATAAGATTACAGTAGCAAGGAGTTTGATGGAGCCATAAAATACATCATAAAATAGTTTTGTTTGCAAGGGACCTTAAAGATCATCCAGTGCCAGCCCCTTGCCATGGGCTGGGACACCTTCCACTGGACCAGGTTGCTCCAAGCCCCATCCAGTGAACAACTGATCCTGAACTGGAGCTGCTGACTTTATCTTGACCACACCACAAATCGCGACTTCTCATGATTCTAAAAAACTCCTCCTGCAGCTCAGCAGAGCTTGAAAGGCTTCTGGGGCATTGCCACACAGAGCAATACGAAACAGGGGGGTGGTTTTGGATACTGAGATAGAAAGTCTGAACAAGTACTGACCCACTGGAAAATTCACAGTGAGAGATGGAAAGATCTGGTGCTCTTCTAACACCTACAGGTTCTGCTGTGGCTTAGCAGCAAGCCACAACACTGCCTATTGTAAAGAGCACTGTTCCTGTGGAAACACTTGCTTAATACTGTCAGAGATGGAGTAAGAAGAAATTATATAGGTGTTCAGAATTTTGCAACTACCCGTTTACTGGCTAAATTATGTATATTCAAAAGAAAGAAAATTCCTTTCCTTATTGCTGGTGGTGAAAAACATCACCAGGCAGTTAAACAGCATCTATTTTGTGCAGCTGGAGTAATTAAAAAAAAAGGCAAACCAAATTCCATAGAATGGTTTGGAATGGACCTTAAAAATCATCACTCCTACCCCACTGCCACAGACAGGGATACTTTACCAAGGTCAGGTTGCTCCAAGCGCCATCAAACCTGGCCTTGAACACTTCCAGAGATGAGAGACCTGCAAGTTTTTCTGCAAATGAAATTTCTTGTGACCAGAACTATTAACATAAAAAGCCAGCTTAGTCAACTTAGAAATGAACCACAAAAAGTATACTGAGAAAACCCTGAGGAGCTTTTTTGGGGTCACAAAGATGTTTTTAGAGCCATCTTTCAGAAGCCAAACATGGGGACACCAAGGACTGCTTAAAACTTGCAAGCTCAGTTACTCTTTTCTCACCTAATAATGTTCATGTTCAAAACAGGAACAGGCACTTCAAAAATGTTACTAAAATAAGAAGGGCATTGCTTAAAAACAATGAGTACTGCATATGCATTGCTGAGGCAAGTCTCTTTGCACTAAGCTTATTTATATATAGAAATAACACCAGTGACCTGTATTAATCACAGACACAGCTTTCTCCATGACAAAGGGAAATGACAAACTTGCAAGGGCACACCAGAAACCTTCTGAGTTCACATCCACATAAGCCCAAACATGTGACAACTTGAATGATCTTTGCTCCTCTTTGAAGAAATCCACTCAGATCCTGCAATATTATTCTTGACAAAATCAGCATCACGTAATTCTAAAATGAATCGAGTGATGGTTTTAGATACAGCTTCAATTCTCTGTTCTAAGCCCCTTCTCAAAATTTCTGAAGCTTTTAATTCTAAGAATTCTAACCAAGATAGTGTTAACCAGAGAGAACATAACCAGCCAAAAGGGTTTCTCCTTGCTAGCCACAGCGCCAGGCAAGAACCAAAATGATTGTGTGTCGTGTCCTGCCTGTGCCACAGCACACAGGAGTTCACAGGCAGCTCCACACCACAGCAGGAACATCCTGCAGATGTGCAGAGAGAGAGAGGGGAGCAGTTCCCAACCTCCCTTCAGCAGGGCACAGGTAACCACAGGGCTTGGTACGTGTCCAACCGGGGTCATCGGAAACTGCTGCGAAAGCACAGGGTTGGTGATGGTTTAAGCTGAAGGAGGGTAAATACCAGAGATCAGGAAGAAATTATTTGATGTGAGAGCGTGAGGCATGGCACAGTTTGCTCAGAGAAGCTGTGACTGCCCCATCCCTGGAAGTGTTCCAGACCAGGTTGGATGGGGATTGGAGCACCCTGGTCTGGTGGGAGGTGTCCCTGCCCATGGCAGGGGTTGGAACTTCGATGAGCTTTAAGGTCCCTTCCAACTCAAACCCTTCTGTGACACTGTGAACTGATAAATCATTAACCAAGTTCTTTGGTAGATACAACATACAGGCAGAAGCCCTCCTGGCATCAAGTCTTGACCAAAAGCAGATTAAGGGGCCTCAGCTGCCCCAAAATTCCGCTCCCGCCCCCTCTTCCGGCTGCCACCCCTCCTCTGCAAAGGCAGCACAGTGGACGGTTGCTCTCGCACGACTCAAAACCACAGCACACAGCCCCCCACACTGACTGCAGCCTGACTGATGGTTCCTTTAGCAAGCTCAGCTGTGAAATGGGGTGGGCGAGAAGCAAGCAGGAAGCTCTCCACCTCTCCTGCTGCACAGCGAGTGCCCATGGGGCAGAGGAGGGCACAAAACCTGCTGGGTGCCCTCCTAGACCTGCCCTGTCCAAACTGCCAGAGCCCACAGGTCAAAGCCCTGCTGAAAAAGTGCCCCATCACATTTAAGCACACAACTCACTCCTACACTGGATGACCTCAGAAGTGTTAGATTAGCCCAGACAGAAGGGTTCATATTAGCACATGAACCTGTTTTGTCTACAAGAGGCTGAAAAACACTCTGTGAGGACATGCAGCAGAGCCTGGATTTTTGACGCTTTATTCCTGATCCTCCAGAATCCAGGAGTCTGTTCTTCATTTCACCACTGTCATTCCCAGAGGACACAAGCCCTAAGGATGTGGATACAGTGAGTCTTGGCCTGCAGAGACCCTTAACAATAAATATGGGGGGTCCACTGTTCCTTAGATAGAGCTGGAGATCTCAGCCTCACCCTGTGCAAACGCACCAAAGAAACTTTTATCTATTCCTGTACCTTTATTTTGCCTACATCATACCCTTTTTGTCCCTCAGAGGGAAAGAATAAAGCTCCACAGGGCTCCTTAGAACAGCTCCAGACCTTACTGCTCTCTTGGACATGAGCAAAATGAATTTGAAGGTCTAGGTTTTGATAAACCATTCAGCAAGAGGAAAGCAGAACATGTTCCCTTCTAGAATCAAGGAATCAGGAAAATACCATCTTTATTGGCAAGATAGGCAAGACTCAAGCTAATTATTTGAAAGCATGGTCAAAATGAGTTACAGTCATTAGGTACTGATAGGATTATTGGAACAGGGACTAGTTTTTGAGAAGAAGATGGCTTATCTTTTCCAGTTCTGCTCCACTCTAGGCTGAGAACAGCTTAGTGGGTTGTAGAGTAGCTACTAAATAACCACAATTACGTCCCATTACGTTAAAGAAGACTAAATAAACCAGCATTACTTCTTAGCTGCCACATCAGGAACAAGTGACAGAAACTTCTAAATAAGGAAGCTGATTGCAGGGTCATTTTCAACCATCTCCAATAAAGAGCCCTCCCTCACAAACCAGTCTTGTGAGCAGCTCTTGGCAAGTACCCAAAGCTGGACTTTTTACTGCTACTGAGTAAACAGATAATGAAGTGATAAGCATGGATCTCCTGTAGAAAACTGATTATCAGCAGCAATACTCCCACCAAGCCCTGTTAGGAGATGGAGGCTCACCCTACACACTCATCACCACTGCAGCTTTTGCATTAATCATGTGTTCAAATGAGAGGCTTTGACAAGGAATCCCACCATGGATTTGGACCCCACGGAAACGCCTTCCTCACACAGAGGCTCAGGAGCAAACTGCCTTAGAGAATAAATTTTCATTGAATATATTAATGTGAGATGCCTCCCTCTGTGAACGACCTGGATAATAAACTCATCAGTGGGAGCCAATTCCTTCCTTTCTCAGAGCACCAGGGGCACTCGCTGTGCCCAATAAATAATGTACAACCCAGCCATCATTATCAACTCCTGTTGCATGCAGCAAGGGGGAAGGAAACGTGTCCAGCTCTTCTCCCAGTTAGCCAGTGCAAAGCTGGCAGCGTAATTCCACCAAAGCCATGGGGAATCCACTGATGTAAACCTCCCAAGCAGCAGAAGCAAACACCAGGCTCCTGCTCTGCTGGAATCTCACAGAAGACACAGGCAAACTTTTTTAAAAACAAGCGAGAAAGGAAGAAGGCAACTTTCACAGTGATGTTATTAAAAATTGATGCCAGAAAGAGGTGAGGTATGGAGAGCTTCATGTGTGTGCCAGTTTACACGTGAGGGAAAGGTAACATTTAAAGCACGTAAAATTTAAAAGAACTGAAGGATATGAGATAGAAGAAAACATTCAGTGAATCAATCCAAAATTTCACTACTAGGAACTCTTTTTCTCCTCTGCTCTTCAGTCCTGAGGAAAAGGCCAACAAGCTGTATGTCCTTGTTTACCAAGAAAGTAAAGGCAGGACCGAGTAGGAATTCAAACAGGATAAGTTAGTCTTTCATTAGTCATTCCTGATTTAGACAACCTTTGTTACTCTGAAGGAGCAAAGCCCAAAATTGAATACATTTAGCATGGGATGAGCACACTGACCAGTCTAGGTGGAGAGCATCCCTCTAGGAACTAACACATTGACAAGCCAGTTCCAGTGCTCTCAGAGACAGCACTGATTTGCAGCTATGTCGTCTATTTTGTCAGATAAAAGCACTCTGGAGCACAGACACCCCATGCTGACTTCTACTGTCATAGTTAAACTGTCAATCCATCCTGACTGTGGGGCCAGCCAGCTCTAGAGAGCTGCCACAACCCTAAATGATCCCTCTGACACTGCACTTCTCCCTCTGACTCACACCCACAGCACTCAGCACCACCACAACTGGTCCTGCTTGAACCTACTGCAGCATCCATATAGCTGTGAACAATGGCAAACATTTTTCTATCCAAAAATGACAGAAGGATTCCCAAACTGAGCCACATTGCTATAACAGGAGGTTTAAGACACTAAATTTAGCAAGTGGAAATGTACATGAAGACTTTAATTTACAAGGGATGTAAAATTAAATGTACTCATGAGAAAAAATGCAAAAGACCATGCTATGCTAAAATGCAACTAATGACAAAGGAATTCAAAAAACAAAAAGAAGCAAGCAAAGGCAAAACAGAAACCACAGAGCAGGCCAGAGAGTGAGAGAGAGCTAGAAACCAGAGGTGCTGTACAGAGGTGTGAGCTGCTTTTTCACACCAAATGAGACCAGCTGGCAAGTCAAAATGCTGTCTCTGAGAATGGCTGACATAGAATATATGAGAGAAAGGCAGAAAAACACCACAGTTTCAGATAGGGAGGTACCACCTCAAACCTCTCCTCAGCTCCTGAACGCACATCAAAAGACAATCTGTCACTGTGATTCTTAATATTAGATGTAAAGTCCTGGGACAGCAGAGACACACAGCCTGTTTCTCACATCCTGTCCCTCACTCGCCTCATTCTGGGCTCTATTGATTTGTTAAGTGATTTCACACTGCAAATGATTGTACTGATCTTTTTTAAAACATACAGAGACACGCAACACTCATACAGCAAATCACACATTTAGAAATGTGTCTTGCATGAATGCATTTTCCTCCTCTCCCCATTTTGACAGCTGTTCTGCAATAGAAAGTTTAAAAAAAATAAGAGAGAAATTCCACTAATAAGGCCTAGATAGCATTCTCATGTTGGTTAAAAAAATAGATTATTTGTTCTGTCTCCCATTTCACAAACTGAAGTCAGCTACCAGAGCTGCCCAACTTGTGTTTGTGCACCAATACTTTATCTCCTGCCTGCTCCTGCTCCACAGAAGGGAGATACCTCCTGGAAGGAGTCTGGAGAGCTGCCACTGTATCACTGATACAAATACAACCAACTCACGAAACTCAATACTTACGAAACTGGGCAGGTAAACACCAAGAAAAAGCCCTTGTGTAACGTCACCTAACAGATTCATACCTCCCTCCCTCCTTCTTCCCCTGCCAACATTTGTTTGTACTGGCAAAGCTCCTGGGTAAGCACAGCAGCTGGGTTTCAGTGCAGTGTGAGCTGTGCTGACCCAAAAAGGGCAGGTCCACACCATGGAGCACAGAAATTCCCATCCAGAGCCGTGGAAGTCCAGCCAACAAGGGAAAATCTTACCCCAGACCTGACATCCCAAACACCCTGTGGCTTTGCAGCCCAGGACTGCAATATTCCCCAGGATAGGCTTAATTGTTTTGCAGTGTGGCACTCAGAGGAGACAGCCTGGGGTGTCACATCCATCTGTCAGACAGGACACCGGCAGCCCCTGCCTCTCTGCCCATTTTGAGGGCTGCATCTCTCCATCAGGACACAGAGCACCGGTGGGTGGCTGGAGAGCACGGGGCTTTCTGGAGATGCAGTGGGTCTCACAAGGAAGACTAGCCAAAAAAAAAAAAATACCATGGCAGTTACCAGAACAACTCTTCTGCCTGCAAGCTGCCCCACATTGGAGGAGCCCCAGGACAGAGCAGCGCAGGGAGCGGGGCCATCAGCCGGTCAGACTGCCCTGGCAGCCTGCGGGATAGATCTGGACATTGATTAAATGCCTCTGGTCTAGCACAACAAGGGCACAAAAGGTCTTGCAGGGGCAGTGAAAAAGCAATTTTTTCCATCACCTTGGGCCCAGGACAGACACTGAATATCAAGAGCACAGGAGTTGCTGAGGGATGCTGGCTCCCACACAGCACCGTGCTAACGCGACAAAAGCTGGCTCACATCTGCTCGTGGTGCTGGCTTCTGAATGAAAGCAGGATGGTTTCCTCAGCAATTGACCTCCCTAAGTGATGAGAACATTTCATGATATCAGAGCATGCAAAAATATCATTGGCATTGCAGAAGTGTAGTTGTTTGTCTGGCTTACCCTAAGTGGCTTAGCAACGTTAATTGGACGCTTCTGGATGCTCTTTGTTTCAGATACACATTTATCTCTGGTATCATTATTATACAGCAGGTTTTTCCCTCACAACCAGCCAGCAAAGGGGCATGGCTTGGGAGAGGAACAACCACGAGGTGATCTCCACCAGGACACGGCGCCAGGTTAGTTATCCAGGACTCCAGCCTGGGTCCAGCACGGCCCCACAAACAGCACAGGGGTGGAGCAGGCAATCAGAGCTAAGATTGCTCATTGTCTCCAGAAGAAATTAGATTTGCAGCATGGTCTGACATGTCTTAACTACATGCTTAAGTAGGATGAAATCTGGGAGGCAAGAAGGTGCCATGGCTGATCCAGGATCCTTGTAAAAGCTGCCAGTAACTCATTTCATGTGGTAACTCTGCTGTTCATCTTTTTCTCCATGGTTACACAAAAGGTCCCCAGTTTCCTGGCTGTATTAGCAAAGCACAATAGCTAAAGCCTAAAACATCAAAGGAGCTTTGATAGTTTGTGAAGAAAGGGTGGGAGTCTTATTCACTTCAGTAAGGGATATGTTTTTCATATTGAATTACCCTGTAAATCAGGAGATTTTCTAATGGCATTTCAATAGCTCAAATGGCCCCCTTGACGATCCGTTCTGCAGAGTTTATTGCCTATAAGCTCAAAATGGCCAGAAACCAAATCATTACTCAGAAAATACTCCAAACAGAAAGCCTCTGACAGCCTGGGTGACATGTGCTTTACTAAAAGACCTGTGGAAAAAGCTAAATATAAACCACTAACAGGGTGAGGCGAGGCCTGCAGGGCTGGGGACAGAGCTTCCTGGGGTGCTGGGCTCACTTGTGCTGCGGTCACCCTGCTGCCCCCTCCTCTTCCTCCTCACAGCCTCTCTGCACAGAGCACCCCCAGGGCTGTGGGTGCAGGGCTGCAAACATCTTCTCATGAGTTTCTAACATGACCAACACTGCCAAAGGCAATGTGGTCATCAGCCCTTGGCTGCCTCTTCTCCCTCCAGCCAGGGCTGGTTCAGCAGCAACACCATCAGCAGGAATGTAAAGGTAACCCTTGCAGCAAAATCAGCCCCCTACTCCAGCCAACCACATCAACAATGCCTTGACAGAATCACAGAACAGTTTGGGTTAGAAGGGACCTTAAAAACCACCTCATTCCACACCCTCTGCTATGCACAGAGGCATTTTCCACCAGAGCAGGTTGCTCCAAGCCCAATCCAGCCTGGTCTTGAATACTGCCCGGGATGGGGCATCCACAGCTTCTCTGGGCAGCCTGTGCCACCCTCATTGCAAGAAACTTCTTCCAATCTCAGTCTCTCCTTATCAGTTTACCCTTTTGCTGTCTGTCAAAAATCCTTCCCCAGCCCTATTGTAGCCCCTTTAGGCACTGGAAGGTGCTATAAGGCCTCCCTTTTGCCTTCTCCAAGCTGAAAAACCCCAACTCTCTCAGCCTGTCCTCACAGCAGAGGTGCTCCAGCCCTTTGAGCATCTTTCTGGCCTCCTCTGGACTCCCTCCAAAAAGTCCATGTCCTTCTTTGATTGGGGCCCCAGGATGGATGCAGTACTCCAGTCCATCATTCCAGCCACCTCAAGGTGACTGCCACTGCCCTTGCTGGCAAGAGTTGGGAACCCAAAGGGTTCCCATCACCCATGTGACCATCTCCCTCCAGGTCACTGCAGCACCTCATTGCCTGGACTCTGTCCTGCCACGTCCTCTTGGAATTCTGGCTCTGCCCTGGGCACAGAACTGTGCCCCTCAGCCACTGTCCCAGATGAATGCAATGACATCTTTGAAGGGGACAGGAACACTGTCAAAAGAGGCAAACCCACACCTTGGAACCCACACTCAGTTCTAAGCCAAGACAGTAAATCCAGTCCCATGCTCCTTTACTGGCCCCTATCACTGGAAACTGGTTCTCCTCACACTTGGGCCAAATCTTCCCAGCCAAACACACTCTCAAGCAAAATACCCATGTTCTCCAAAGATTCCCACAGTTGCCAGACATGCCTTTTATTGGAGAGGAGGAAGAAACAGGACTCCAAACAGCTCCACTTCTGCTGCTGAAACAGGGCAGTACGTGTGCAGCTCTTTGTGACAGTCAGCTGTCTCATCTGCCTCAATAAGAACAACTGTTCTCAGCATCACACCCCCACACACTGTTAAACACCTGACAAACAGCAACAGCTTTTCCCTTAGTTATTACAGCCTTTGTTTTAGGCTGCAGGGTACTCAGGTAACTGTGGTGCATGGGATTCTGTTGGCATTTTGAAGGGTCTGTTCACAGGGCCAAAGGACAACTGTATTCTAAAGGAAAAAAAAGAAAAGCTGAAATTCCAGTAGCTCTCAAACCCATCTTACCTTCTGCAGTGGGTGTTTCTCTTCACAAGTCCTATTCAACATAGTAACTGCATATCAGGAATAACAATTACAGAAACAACTTAGAGCTTCCAAAAAGTTAGGGAAGGAGCTCATTTTACTCAAGCCTAATTAACCCAGTGTGACCTTCACACAGATCAGAGATGTGCACTGTGTACATCACTGTCATGTGCATGGAAGCAGAACTCAAAGGGACTTCACCCCAGCCTGCTCCTGCCCTGTGGAAGGAGACACCATTTATTCCAGCTCTACAAGCCTAATTCATCTCTACAGTTGGGCAGACACAAAATACTGCACTACAAAATCCTCTGTCGAGAGCTACAAAGTATTTTGGTTTCCTGAAGCAACTTTTGCCCACCTGAAGAACTCTGCAGCCCAACAGGAGTCAAAAGAAGCAGCAACTGTATCCTATTTGACCTGCAGCACCCTGCCTCTCTGCCATGGTCATGATGCTCTGGAGAGAAGTTGGTTCATCTTTTAACTCTTTAACTTAACATTCAACAAGTAAAATTGTATATAAATATACTCCTTTAAGGAAGAAAAAAATCATGGGGAAGGATACAGGCAAAAGAGCTGAAGTGAAGGAACTCACAAGAATTGTCTTTATCTCTTCCTGCACACAAGCAAATGGCAACAAACTCAGGAAGTTGCGATTGGCTCATTAATCTTACAGCCCATCTGTTATGTGATTTCCTTCATGATTTGCTACTTCAAGATCAAGGTTTAAATTTCTACTCCTTGTTAAAGTCTTAGAAATTATGGCATCTCCACCCAGGGACTAACAATTTTTACAATCATGATTAAATAATTCCCTTGCAACGAGGCCATTCAGTATCTGTAAAGAGTATCTCACCAAGGTTAAAAATTACTTCAGCTACTACATAAAACTTGTAGGAATAATCCTAGGTGTTGTAAATGTATCTCATTTCAGCTACACTGAGTACTCCACTTGTTTCACTGATATATGACAGCTTTCTATACTGCACTCAGAGACAAAGAGGAGATAATAACTTTTAAAGCTGCATATATCAAGTAAAAAGACCTTAGCAGAGGTTAGTGCAAAACTAAATGCTTTCAAGAGGAGAGTCTCATCCCCAGTGTCAACCCCAGCAAACAGCTGCAGAGAGCAGGCAGCTCAGCCCCCTCCTGCCCTGCACCTGGCCATGCACACCTGTGTAAAATGCAACCATGCAGGTTTGCACAACCTCACACCCACACAGGCAAACCCTGCCAGAGACAGAACACAGCGCGGGAGACTGCGCTCAGCTCGGACCGCGGTAAAGCACACTGAGGGCAGGACAATTTCACTGACAACGTGAATAAAAACTCCTTTGCCCAACCTGACAAGTGAATATAAGGAAGGGGAAACAACGAGACGGATCTTGAAGTTCATGAGCTCTTGCAAATTTGATCTGGGGAAAAATCGGTCAAACGTGTGTAACAACATGAATTAGAAGAGATCCAGACCGTGCTAATGTGTTTACTAGAAAGACTTTGGAAAACAACCCAAATGGTTAGAAGGAAAAGGGTTGGTTTTGAAGTCTCTGAAACATGAATTTCAAAGCAAGAACACTGTCCCAGCACCCAGTGGGATGACTCAGGTGCATAAGCATTACAGATGAGACAGCTCATGTCCATACACTTACTCATCTGCATAAGTGTTCGGGGTCATTATTGCAGTGATGTACCTGCAAGTCATCTGGGAAGCACCAGCTCTTTCACACCAACTGCTCCTCCTTGCCTCTCGCTGAAACTTCCTACAGTTCTCACAAGAGGTGCTGACCAATGTTACAGCTGATCACTTCTTTCTGTTTTTTTTTAAGCAGGAGAAAATCCATGTTTACAAACAGAGCAGCATGAGCCTGAGAGCTGATGCCAAGACTGCCACAGGTAATTCCTGACAGCTCCCTCTCAGGGAGCAGAAGCAACCAACTGCCCTGTTTGCCTGCTACTTATCATTTGGATTTCACCAAAATACTGTTTTTCTTGTCTCTGAAAGGTGAACATACAAGGTCTATTTCAAATCAAAATGAAAAATTGTGCACAGCCAAGTAAGCAAAAGCCAGGTTAAATCCTTGGAAGGATTCACTAATTTTCCTCTCACTCGATTCACTCCTTAGTTGCCTAAATGTGCTTTTATTTTAGGGATGGAAAAAGGAGATGAATGAAGGATTTGGGAGAGGAGGTGTTTCAAATCATCTACATTTCCTAATTGTGTTTTGCATCGTGCCAGCAGCTCATAGACCTTGGGTTAGTACAAACCAGCATTTCCTATCCTTCTGATTACACAAACTCCCGTGACAGCCTTGCTGGATTTATCAAGACATATTAAATTATCAGGGCAAGATGCTGTTCCCTGTCATCATGTGATCCAGGCTGCACGCTATGCGAGATGCTAACGAAGCAAATCAGAAGGGAGGGGAGAGAGAAAGGCAATAGAAGACAAACATTTGCTCATTCCCCACTAAATCCACCCCAGCTGTAAGTTTCAGACATTAATTTAAAGGGAGAGTAGCAGCTCTAAGCCTCTGTCTGCATGCCCAGATATAAAATCAGTTTACATCAATCTATTTAAAAAATTCACTGATTTCCCACCCCATTGAACCCATCAGCTCACAGGTGCAGGAGCTCATAAAACACATGTCTATCCTACAAGGATTAGAAACTTTTCCCTCACCAAAGACCAGATGAGTATTTCAGGCCACAGTTTGTATCTGCCCTAAAAGCAGCACTGCAGGATGGTCTAAATGAAAGAAATGTACCTGCAACCCACACCAGCAGCAGTATTATGACAGGTATTTTAGTAATGTAAATAAGACCACCACCTTTGCACAGAGCAGTCCCACCCCAGCTCCAGTGTGACCAGGACTCCAGCCTCCCTAGAGGACAGGGCCTCTCACCAGCAAACACCCCCAGCAACTCAAACATCAAGAAGTCCCTCAAAATCTCAGTGCTCTATCCCAAGCTCACTCCTCTGCCTTGCCCACAGGGGTCTGTTCTGTATCTGAAACTGGTTTAGCACAGATCCCAGGATATTTTCCAGGGGACAGGTAGCCTGGGAAGCTGGGTGTGCATCCACCAGGCAAACCCCATGGCCTCAGCTCTGGCTGGGGTGTCAGGAGCAGCACCTCAGCTAAGTAGAGACTGGCTGGGACTCTTCTGTCCAACACAGAAATCCCATCAGGGACTGTCTGAAAACACCTCCAGTGCATGAACCTCAGGCCTATCCATAAGGTACCTCACTAGAATGGCCCCAATATACATTTATTAATCACTGCCTGTAATCACCCCAAAGGTGTAGCATCAGACCTCAGCTACAGACTCTCGCTGAGAGCAGAAAGTCCCTGCATTCCCCCCAGTGATAGGATCAAGATATCTATCTGTTCTCTACACTGTCAGCTCTCCTTCCTCAACATCTGGTTTTATTGTGGTGGTTATCTGACCGCACATCCTGAACTTCTTGGCCTCAAAAGTTTATACCCATCACAGCCTCGAACATTCTCCGTTCTTCTGCACTTTCTCTACTCAGAATAAATATCTTTTTTTATTAACCTAACCCTTATCAGAAAACTATCTGGATCAAAGCAGTCACCTCTTCCTCCTTTACAAAACTGGAAACAAAGGTACAACTTCAGAGCCTGTACTATTTCTCTCACCATCAGGACTAATCCATAAATGAGGTTTTCTGGGCTACATACAAGTGACATTTACCTGGAAATCACCTGGAATTAGCTCAGAGTGAAACTGCATTGACCCAGCGCAGCGGTGTACATAACAGACACAAGACTAGTCCTGCCATTCTGCTAAGAAGTCAAAGAAATCCACATGCACACATCAAACTATTGTGCAAGCATGTGTAGAGCTGGGCAGAAATACATCCAGCCCAGGTATCCGAGTCTCCAAGGGCGCCTCTGCGTGCTGAGCAAAAGGATACAGCAGCAAATTCACACAAAGGAAGGAACACCTTTGTGTGGATTTGCTGGTGTAGCTTGCAAGTTACGGGTATTACAGGTCGTCTCTCTGTTCGCTAACAAAGAGGAGAGACTTCACAGCCCTCCAGCACAGCGTTCTCACCCTCCAGCCACTACAGCTGAGGGTCCTTAGGGTCCCTAAGGAACAGCATCCCGAGCAAATGCGAAGCGATGCGAGGAGGAGCACACCTGTGTACCTGCACACACACACCGGGCTGCGCGGCTGCGGCACAGGCATGCAAGGACAAGCCCCGGCTCCGAGAGTGCCCTTCATTCATTCCCACACGAGCTCTCCCGGCCTTCCTCCGGACGGCCACTCACTCACCCAGCCCTCGAAGGTGTCGCTGGGGGCGGCGGAGCGCAGCAGGTCCTGGAAGTGCAAGGTGCAGTTGGCCACGAAGTCGTCGTAGCCGATGGGGGTGTCGTGGAAGACGGAGAGCTCGATCTGATGGCCGTCGGTGACCGTGGCCGAGAACTCCTCGTTGTAGGTGGGCTTGTTTGTCTTCTGCTTGGTGCTGGTCTGCCCCACGCGCACCTGGTCCACGCTGACGGTGACATAGGGATCCAGGAGCTGGTATCCCTTGCGGAAGAGTGAGTGCCGGAGGGACCAGCGGGTGGGCTGCAGCCCCACCGCCTCCCCGATGCGCACCTTCAGGTACCCGCTGAACTTCATGGCTCCGGACATGGCCGCGCCCCCGGCAGCCGGGCAGGAGAGCNGCGGCGATGGGCGGTGGGTTCTGGGCTCTGCCCGCTCGGCTGTGCCCGTCCCGCCGCCGCCCAGGAGCAGCCCGGAGCCCCCGGCCAGCAGCAGCCACTGCCCGGCCCTAGAGGGGACACAGCTCCGGGGACAGGCTCCGAGACACCGCCGAAGGGCTCCGACCCCGTGTCCGACACCTCCCGGGAAGGGCTCGGAGCTCGGAGCTGCGGCGGCTGCTCGGGGAAAGGAGCGAGAGGCAGCGCTGGCTCCGCCGCCCGCACCTCGCCCTTGGCAGCGGCGCCTCCCGCACGGCCCCGCCGGGAGAACGTGCGCGGAGAACATAAGGACGTGCTGGCTTTGCCACACTGGAACCGCTCCGCGTTTGGGGTTAATTGAGGGTGATTAACGCGCCTGGCACTCGGCGTGCCGGCTCGGTTTTAGGGTGGATTTCTTCGGGGGTTTGATCGCACTTAATAAAGTCGGGATTTAATTAGTTTTAATTGCTTTGCAGGTTTCACGGCAAAGCGGTGTGAACTGGGTAGGGAACAATGAAATCCTGCCTTCCCGGCGGCACTGTTCAGCCGGCATCGTCTGAATTGCGTTGCGCTCGCTGAGAGGCGGTCCTTTGAGTGACCCCACCACAGCTGGATGGTGCCGGGACTGGCTGACAGCTTGCAGCTTTTTTTGTGCGTGTTTCTTTCATTTTTTCCCCTTTTCCAGACCACTCCTCTCACCTCAGCTCTGCCATTTTTCACGTTCCCTAGCAGGCTGTGTTTTCTCCCATCCCCTTTCCTCCCTTGCCCCTTTCTCCACGTTGTTTTCTTTTTCTAGAGCTCCGAGTTTCGCAGTAGCACCGAGCCAAGGCTCCTTGCAAGCCTCAGACAGAGCAGGTTGTCTCCGATTGCCTCCTCTGGAGAGAGCAGGTGGAACAGGTTCAGTAATGTGATCACTCCTCACATGGAAGCGACTGTTCTGCCAGAAAAACTTGTACTCTCTCAAATCAGACTTCTGACAGGTCTCCTTTCAAGGCTTTTAAGTTCCTTGCTCTGTCACTATTAACTGGAGAAGACAAGTTTAAGATTTTTTTGCGCTTGGTTAAGACAGCTCATCCTGAGCAGAAATATAGGCTTAGTTTTAGAAATTGCTACATCAGGTTCTGGGATTTTGTTTCCGGGAGTGACTGGCTCCAGATCTTTTCACAGCAGGTATGGCTAAGTAAGCACGGAGTACTCTCTTCTCATATAAGACTTGTAGACTTAGAATTTTTGTATTGATGTTCCTTCTGAAATGCATTTTAGCACTACCTGTGATCATTCTAGGTAATTTTATTTGCCTTGGTTTTAATCTTTGTACCTTCTTGGATTTCAGTATCCCACAGCAGAGAGCTCGTCAGAGATAAATATTCCCTTTTATCAGCTGTATATCTGCTACTGCTTTCATGTCTGGATTCAGCACTTCTTCTTTCATGACACCATAAAATAACAAAAAGTCCCTCATTTACCTTTTCCAGAGCACCAGTATCTGCCCTTTTGTACTTTCACCACTTCTGTCCTTCCTAGTTATGAGCTGTCCCTTGAAGCCAGGGCAGAATCCATACTGACCATCATGGGCAACCCAGAGCTCTTAGAACCAGGGCTCTCTCAGGACTGTAGACAAGTTTTAAAGACAACCTAAACTTCAAAGCCCAAAGGACAAGGCTTAAGCCTCAGAAAGGCTGTAGCGCTCACTCTAAATTCCCAATCATCAAATACAGATTTTACTTGACTTAGAGCCCTTTCAAAGGGCTCAGTGCAACAGCAGTGAAGAATATTGGGCACTAGGAGACTACAATTAAGAGATAAACGTGAATTACAATCACAGAATGCCATAGCACTGTCAAAATTTCTCTTTACCTTTTCCTCAGTTTCCTGAGCAGGCAGAGATGAAAGTCATCCCAAGCATTACTTGTTAGAATTAATGGCTGGCTCACATATTTACTGTCAGAAACAGGGAGAAGACAAAAATCTGCTGGTTAAAGGCTCAGACAGTGACATTTCCTCTGCTTAATCACACAAGGTGAAGTACTTTGCCATGCTGGAGTCTCATCTACAATAGCAATAGAAATGAGGACTTAAGGAACTTTTTCTATACAGTGGTTCATTGGAATCTCATGTTATGATATCCTTTACCCAGACTTCAAAAAAACCTAGCAAGTATTGTAAAACTCATGGGAAAAAGCAGGTGAGCCACAGTGGTATTTCTGGTGAACAGCACTGGGAGCCAGTTTTTTGCTGGAGGAAAAAATCAATCCTGTGGGCTCATATGATGTGAATCTAATTAATTTTGTTTATCCACTCAAACCAGTCTGGAACAGATCATCTCAAACAGCATCTGAACACACCCCTATTCTGAACTCCCAGCCAAAGCCCAAATGTCCTATTCTCCAAGAGAACTGAGCAGCAACATGAAGTCAGAACATATCCTGCCTACTCTCCAAACATCCATACCATGGAAAAACATCCCTGGTTAGGTACTTTCTACTGAAAATCAAACCATCCCTGCACACCGTGACCTTGCAAGGCTGAATGCAGCAGCACCATCTGGTGATGGCTGCATTGATCCTGCTTGCACAGCTCTGGGGGCCAGTCAGGTCTGCAGGAGTGTGGATTCTCTTCCTTTCCTTCTTCTCTTCCTTTCCTTCTTCTCTTCCTTTCCTTCTTCTCTTCCTTTCCTTCTTCTCTTCCTTTCCTCAGCAGGACAGGGCTGCAGGCATGGCAGGCTGATTCATCTGTGCCCTCGAGTGCTCAGGGAGGCTGAGCTGTGCCCTGCCAAGCTGGATGGTTCCCTGAGCCTGTGACACAGAACTATTCATGGAACCCACTGAGAAGAGTGAGCAGATATCTCAGAACAGCAGAGTGGTGAGAGACATGCAGTGGCAACAAATAGAAAATACACAGACAGGCAGTGCATTCCAAATTATGGGTAAATTACAGGATAAACAAGACAAGTTACAGGCAATCTTATTAACCTGCCACTCTAGGAGAAGGTTTTAGTGTAGGAGTGGAGAACCCCCTTGAAGAAAAAATACAGCTTAGAGCTCACCAGCAATCAAAAAGACAAGTAGACTATTGGTAATTGTTTGAAACAACTGACAGCAGTGCCAAAACTGTCACTCAGGCACTGCATAAATGACACACTCATACCATTCATTGTGTGCAAGCCTGCTGCTCCCTCCATCTCAAAAATGCAGAATAGATCTAGGAAAGGCACAGAGAAAGATGACAAAGGTGATGACAAGTACAAAACATGGTTGTTTAAAGGGCAAGAGACTGCCTAGCTTGATATTTCTAAGTCTGGGAAGGAATGAATGAAAAGGAAAATATGAGCAAGATCTGTACAATCATAAACCACATGAGCTGTGTGAATAGGAAAGGATTTTTCATTCTTTCCCAGCCAAGACCTAAAGGACACTTACAATTGTTTTGAGGTTTAAAAACACCTAGAAGCAAATGCCTTTTCACAGAATGCATAGTTATCATTTGGAGTTCATGGCAAAATATGGAGGCTGGATATATAAACAGCCTTACCCAGGGCTAGGTGTTAATGGAGGCTAGAATTAATAGTGGCTGCTGGCCATGAGATAAACCCTGGCCCAGGAGCATCTTAAACCACAAAGGAATCAACAGGAAGGATATGGAACAGTGTGGCTGAGGTGTGATGGATCTAGGAGGGGCAAATGAGCATGCTATGTTCCTCTGAACTGTGATTTCCATATCTAAGTAAAAAATTGAAGAGTGACTGGGTTAGGCTGGCTTAGGCACCATTCCCTGCAGGTGGGTGAGCGGTCAAAGATGGGAACAACTCTCTTTACTCCTGAATTCTTCCTTCAGGTCACAGTAACCTTAAAGATAAGTTTATGCAGCTTCTCTCTTATGTTTTTGGGAATCTGTCTGAAAAACTTCCAGTCCAGCTCCAGAAACAAAGCCAAAGAGCTTGGCCAAGTCCTGCTGTAACATCATGATTTAAGCCTGGCCTCATCTCACACTACAGATGTACACAAATTAGAGCCCATTCATGCACCCTGTAAAAATCTCCATTTCTTTCTTCCTACCAAACTGTGTGTTACTCCCTTCCCCAGTAACCTGCCATAATTTAGTATCATCCTCATTTGACAATTTAAGGGCAAAGACTTAAATTGCTCCACATAAAATTTCTACAAGACACAGGTTACATTCAGCAGTGAGTCTGTAAAGCAATGGAAGAATTTTGTCTTTCACAACTACCATTGCAAAGAGTGCCAGTGACACTTTTTGTGAGTGAAACTGCAGCTAAATGCACTATAAAAATACAAAAATTAAGAGAACTGTAGAGGCAATTGAAGTAGGAACTAACTCTATTTTGTTCCTCTATTAATTTTAGTCTATTTATACCACTTCCCTTTTATAGTTCTTTCTATAAGACTGCTTGTTAAACCTTTAAACAATGACAGCTGCTGAAGACTGAATATCCCATATGTGGAATCGTTTGTGGTCTAGGGAGAAGGAAAAAAAAAGATCAAATTCCACTCTAATGATAATAATTATAGGATCAATCCAAAACTAACTGAAGTCAAAAGCAAAGCTGCCACTCATTTAAGCTGTACAAGAATCAGCCCTGGTTTGTATGTTTGCTGTTGATCCTGATTTATTCCAGTGCAAAACAGAAAAAGAAACTGTAGCCTAATATCAGCTTTTCCTAGTTGCCATGCACACTGATTTTCCACTACTAAATTGTAGCTCACCTGATCCTTATTATTTTTTATATTTTTGGAAAACACCAGGTCATTTTATAAAGTGCTGGTATTATAAACTGCAGAATATAGTTTATAAGAGCACTAACTCCTACAAGCCAACCATTAATACAGCTAATGGCCTGTTTGTTGTATTAAACTGCTCTCATTTGTCTGGGTCCATTAACAAATGCAGTGGTCATTAACTGTTAACAGCAACTCAGTTATTAGATTTTATTACTTGTACAGGAAACACTGGAGAACAAACTGATTGTTCTGGTTTACTGGGGTTTATTTCTTTCCCAGCAGTCTTGCTCTATTATTTATAATTCAGTTTCTCATTTATTCCCAAACATGACGGACACGCTCAGAAATGGGTTCAAGGCATCCATGTGGACACTCAGTTCTCGTGCCAGCCCCCTACCCCAGAGTCCAACAAACCTCTCCTCCTAACCTCAGAGCTCTGAGGCACCAGGCATCTGCAGTGCCCTCTGCTTCCCTGGTTTTTCTGTGTCTTTTTTGCTGGGCAGCAGCTTCCATCCACATATGTAATAATGGGATTTAAGTAAAAGATCCAGTGGTGTGTATGTAGGAGGCTGGATAATCTGCCTAATTCAGGCTTCTCTCTGTCTAATATACTGAACTCCAACATCCAAGTTTAAAAATGTCTTTTACTTCCTCTTCATGGGGACTGATTCATCAACTTAGGGTGAATGTTTTCTGTCCTTCATTAACATTTACTCCAGATAATTGTACAGTTCTCTTCTGGCCTTGTGACTTACAAATAAGCTTGGAGCCACAATCTTTCAAATGCCTGCATGTGAGGAATACTGCCCAGTATTACTGAGATATTAAAGGCTTTCCCTTCCACATTTTGGATGCTGAACACCCCTGATCTACATTTCTCCCTGCTTTCTTCCCCTTTTTGCAGTTCAAAGCAATGGAGAAACACCCCCAGTGCCAAAATGCCACGGAGGACTGGCAGCAGCTGGTGATGGACGTGGCTCTCATGGAGCAGTCTGAGCAGTGTTCCTCAACCTGCAGTGCCAGGTACACAAATGAGGGAGGAGACACCCAGAAATGTGTTGTCAGTGCTCTTTGGGAACAGGATCTTCCAGATTCCCTCCAGTCAGTGCGAGACAGCTATCAGCACTTCAGAGGTGGAGAGCTGTGAAATGGCTGTGCTTTACCCTCTGTGTGCTTGGGTACATTTAATGGTATTGAAATAACTCAATTTCTGAGCTGTTGGTCTTTTCTTACCACACTGCAGTTATTAGTGGTGCTTTTAAACTTGTTCTCTCCTACAAAGGCACACCTGGTATAGGTGATGCAACCTGTTCACTGAAGGCTTGGGAAAATCAGACAGGGCCATAACCAGCTCAGGGCATTTGTGGCACAATGCTTAACTCTCTGGAGAGGAGAGGTCACACTCCTCCAAATAAAGTGATTCATGATGCAGGATCTGAGTGCATTGCACTGGAGATGCCTCAACAACCCTGTTCCCCTCTGGCTTGTGAAATGGGATCTTATGCTGGTTTGTCTACACACAGAGTGGCCAGAGGACAAGCATGGGCTTCCAATTCGGTCAAATTACATCAGCCCAGTGCCACCTGCGAGCCCATTCAGGTGCTGTGGCAGCCAATGGATCCAATACCAAGAGGAAAAAGGTGAGATATTTTGCTAGGAACAGGCTCGAGACACTGCTGGTTTGTACAACCAAGGATTAAAAAGTGCTTCTGCCACCCCTGGGGCAGGGGTTAAAGCCTCTTGTGTGTGTCCATGCCTGTGTCTCACGTGGTGTGAGCATGGGGATATTGTAGTGCTGGGGACTCAGAGATATGAGTCAGCTTATCTGCTCCTGCCTATAAACAAGGCACTTGGGATACAGCTTCCCCCTATCAGCCTCTGATAACAACTTCCTTCCTGCCTCTTTCCCAAGCCAGCACGTGCTGACATGTTGTGCAACAGAACCAGTTGGACAAGAAATTCAGAAGCACTTCAGAAGCCCAAGGATGTGCACTTTATGCCTTTAAGCAGCAGAGGCTTGCTGGGAATGGCCCCAGACTGTCAGGCTGTGCATTCTCTTTACCTTTTGGAAATGGGGTAGAATAAAAGAGCATCTCTGCCTCTTTCAGCTTCTGGTCAGCTCTGAACATAATAAGTCCCAGGATTTTCCATGAGGAACATCACAAATCCCAGGATTTTCCATGAGGAACATCATAAATCCCAGGATTTTTCATGAGGAACAGCAGGACTCTTCAGACACTGGAGAGACCCCAGAGTCTGTGCCCACCTGGATGCTGCATCCAGCTCTGGGATCCCCAGCACAGCAAGGACACTGAGCTCTTGGAGATGGTCCAGGGGAGGTCATGAAGATGCTCAGAGGGCTGGAGCTCCTCTGCTGTGAGGAAAGGCTGAGAGATATGGGAATGTCCAGCCTGCAGAAGAGAAGGCTCCAGTGAGACTTTTTAATACTTAAAGGGGGCTTGGAAGACAGATGGGAACAAAATTTCAGTAGACCCTGTTGCAGTAAGAATAATGGTTTTAAACTAAAAGAGGGTTGATTTAGATCAGATATAAGAAAGACATTTTTTACAACAAGGGTGGTTAAACACTGACACAGAGAAGCTGTGGTTGTCCCATCCCTGGGAAACATTCAGAGTCAGGTTGGATGGGGCTCTGAGCATCCTGATCTAGTTGAAGGTTCCTTGCTCACTGCAATGTTTATCTAATATTAATGATATTCCTTAAGAAGTAGGGAATTAGGATAGGAAAATATTCCATTTTCTTGCATAATTTAACTTTGCATTTTTCTAAGTCCTCCAAGGACTGAACTATAAGCTGAGCTAAAACAATAGTAGACATTGTTTAACACTAAGCAGACTAAAGAGGAGAAAAAAAATAAATGCATTAATGTTATGAGGCTATTATGACTACATGTTGCAGACTCATTATATTAGCTAAGAATACTTAACTGAGTTGACTCCTTTAACACTGGCAAAGGATCAACAAGCTCTCAAAGTTGTTTTTTTTCAGTCAAGACTCAGCCTGATCATTCAGTTCCTGCCATGTCTCTCATAAAAATTCCTTTTTCTCATCAGAACAAAGTCCCATCTGCCAAGAACTGCATATTCTTTCTTCATCCCAAAAGCTGAACTCTGTTCTACTGAAATGTAGGCATTAACCAGTAATTTCTATTTATCTGTATATTTTCTAGTAATCACAAGATCTGTCATCTTCAATACCTGTAGTACAGATGGAAGTTGAAAAGGCAGCAGGAAAGGGTTAGAAATAATGGAGTTAAAAGTTTTCTAATGAGAATACACTATGGAGAATTTAATGATGATGAAAGATGCTCAAAGGGAGAGGGGAACAATTACCTGGACTGGATGATCAGAAGAAAAAGAAACACATAGGAGATATTGGGCATTATTAACCTTTAAATTCCATCCAAGGAATATTGATTTTTATTCTTCAGTCCATTCCAAAGAACTCTCCTTTTAGTTCAGAACCAAACCCCAACACAAACCCCAGCACAGGATTGCAGTGCTGTGGCAGGGCTGCACTCTGGGATGTATCTCTGAGGTTTTGCTTTAATCATCATTGAAAGGAAAAAAAAAAAGCTCTGTGTGCACTTTCACTGAGATCCTTAAAATCTCAGAGCCCTGGGATATGAAGATGCCATCCCAAGGACCCTTGAGTCAGACTGTTAGATTCTTAATTACCTAAAATAACACTTATTTTAGTGCACACCTATGACTAAAAGTCACTTGCATGTCCCCATCCCCACTCCATGGTGGTTCCCACACTCTTCCCTTCTTTGGGATCAGAGTGTGCACTCAGCCAGAAAACACCAGGGCAGGCTTGAGCACAGACCTCTCTCCCACACTGCATTGAGAAATTCTCAGTAAAGAATCAGGGAGAAACAATGCTCAGGGCCTCCCTCACCATCTCATTTCTGTCCCCAACTCTGCACACAGGCAGCAAACTGCACACAGGGATGCTCTTGCTGAGCTGCAGCTCACTCTGAATAAGCTGGGGAAATAAGAATAGCTCAGGAATGCTCTAAAACGTCAAGACCTTGCTCCAAAAATCTTAGAACTTATAAAACATTTAGAAACCAAAAGGAAAACCACGCTGAACAGGAGAAAGCATTCCCACACACACAACGCTGCATCAACAGAAACTGCCAAGAGCAGAGCTCTGAAAACCAGGATTTCTTCCCCTGTCACAGACCTCTAGATGGAGCTGCCTCTTTTGTTTTTAAACCAAGGAACAGCCGCTGAATCCTGCCATGAGGCAACAGGAGTATAAAGCTTAGGCATTTGCAGCGGGAAGATGGAATGGGAGCATTATTTTGCATACCTGTTGTGCTGTCATCAGGCACTGTCAGCTGCTCCATCCCTCTTCGAGAAACCAGCTGTGTTGTCACTGCCCTTGCTTACAAAAGTCACTCCTTCCAATTGTTTGGGGGTGAAGAGACAGATTCCACTGGAGGTCTGAAAGTAAAGAATATCCCTGTGAAGAGGGAAAGGCTGCAAAAATCTGGACAGCCAAGAACTCTTTTTTCCNAAAGAATATCCCTGTGAAGAGGGAATGGCTGCAAAAATCTGGACAGCAAAACTCTTTTTCTTCCCATAAATCAGGGGTTCATTTCAGGAAGACCTACCCCCTTCCATGGACAGTGGAAGCAATTTCCCATCAGGGCTGGCCAGACTGAAGAGGACTGACAGCCTCAATGCCATGCTCAGCCTGCATGACCCCATAAGCCTGGAGAACAAGCCTTGAGGGGACCACCACAGCCACACCTCAAATCCTGGGGTCAGTTTTGGGATCCTCACAACAAGAAATACATTGAGGGGCTGGTGCAGAGAAGGGAATGGAGCTGGGGAAGTATCTGGAGCACAGATCTGCTGAGGAGCAGCTGAGGGAGCTGGAGGGGCTCAGCCTGGAGAAAAGGAGGCTCAGGGGGCCCCTTCTGGCTCTGAAGGACTCCCTGGCAGGAGGGGACAGCCAGGTGGGCTCAGGCTCTGCTCCCAGGGAACAAGAGGTAGGACAAAAGAAAATGGCCTCACCAGAGGAAGTTTAGCTTGGATAGTAGGAACAGTTTCTTCACTGAAAGGGTGGTCAAACTGCCCTAAACAGGCTGTTTGGGGAAGTGGTGGGATAACAGTCCCTGGAAGTGTCCGAATACTTTCAGATGTGGCACTTGGGGACATGGATTAGTGGTGGGCTTGGCTGTGCTGGGACAGTGGTTGGGTTTGATGACCCAAAAGGTCTTTTCCAACCTAACTGATTCTCTGCCAGCACTATGCACAGGAGGAAACACCAAATGTTGTGTCTCTCTTTGCACTGCACTGCTCCCACCAGGCTAGGAACTACAAAATCCTTATTTTGGGAGGATTGAACAAGCACACATCTCCCTTTAAACATGACCCCTAAGACCACCTGCAGCCTGTCACCCTTGCACAGAGTGAGCAGCACAAATGGGCAGGATCCAGAGTCAGCATTTCACATTCCCTAATTTCTCATCAGCCTTAAAAAAGTCCCTGGGAAGACAGAGCATCCCTGTGTTTCACTGCTGCCAGTGCCTGTTCCTCTAGAGGGTACCCTCAGCCCACAGGGAGCTCTGCTGAGCCCTAATGAAACCTGAAGGCCAGGCCCAGGAGAGTAAAAACTTTACAGAAAAGCATGCTGTAATTTTATGATGCACTTTAATTTGATACTGGTTAGTTAGACCAGCCCCCTGGGCAGGCTGGGACTGCACTGAGCAGCACAGGGCTGTGCTTTCAACTACCAGCTCCAGCCTCTTCCAGGAAAAATAAATGTTAAAGCCTCCTCTGCAATCAAAGATGAAAACTACTCTGGGGTGTAAATGACAAAAAGAGTCAGGAGACCTGCAGGAGCTCACATTTGAAATACATATTTAATCTTATTAAATATATAAGAGCAAAAATGTTCAGATCTCTCATGTTATTTGCTTTTTAGTGGTGTCTTAGGGGTGTGAAATAAGCACAGGACTGCCCTGTACCAGGAACTGGGTGAACACCTAGGGAGAAATACTCAGCTTGTCTCACAGAGCTTGCCATCAAAGAGAAAATGCACAAGGGAAGAAGGAATACAGACCAAAGAGGGGAAAAGTGGTGGCCTGAGACTGCCCTGCAGATGGGACAGAGCCAGGACTAGCACAGGTCACCAGTTCCCCTGCCAGGCTCCCCCTCCTTGGCTCACACTGTCTCAGATGCTCTGTGCTCAGTCTGCCATGATCTCCTCCTGGGTTTTTCCTCCCAGGATACAGACATGGGTGCACAGCTCTTCTGAAAGCCAGGCCCCCCCAGTCCTGCTTCAGCTAAACTAAAGCAGGTGACAGGAAATATTTATTTACTGAGCATGAGTAAACATTGACCTAAACTGTGACCTAGCAAAAGGAACCAAATACTTGGAAATGCCATCTCTTCAATTTATCAAAGGAAAATACACCCAGCACTTCAAACTCTGTCTGTCCCAGTACCTCCCATATCCCTGGAGACTAAATCTGCACCTGCCATATTCTAAGGGAAGCTCAGAGGGATTTAGTGAGCAGTTTGGCTCACATGCTCACAGCCAGTTTTCCATCCAGATCAGGGATATCATATCAGGGAATTCTTGTAACTGCATCCAGAAGTGACAGTGGAGCAGCAAAGTGAATTTTTTTATAAATACAGTTTATAAACTCCTCCCATTATTCAAGACCTGGCTTCTCCTTTCTGCTAAACTGGGATCTTTCAGCAGCCTCAGTCCAAAGAAAGTGGTGCTTGTGTAAATACCCAGAGTCACTGCTGCAATGGGATCATGAAGGAAGGGTTGGGATGTGTAACAGACTGAGGTCCCTCAGTGCAAACACTGTGGAAGAGGCATGAACTCGTAGGGCAGAGGAGACCTGTTGAACAAAACGGATTAAAGATTCCAGTGAAAGGTGCTGGTTTCCACCCAGCTCCCAGGGGGAAAGCTGGCTCAGCCCAGCAGGGGATTTTGGTCAGCAGAGAGGGCTCAGCAGGCTGGGCACTCTCATGGGATGTGGCACACCAAGGTGCAAATCCAAAGTTTGCAAAAGAACATGAATTTCTGTCTTCACTGTCTCTAGGAGTTGTCCCAAGCACAGGGCTGTTGGCTATTTTGGTACCAGCTCTCCTATATTCTAGTTTTGTAGTAAGATGAGAAAAGAAAAAGTCCCCTGAGTTAAGAAAAGAAAAATTTTCTCTTCAGAGGGCTAAAAAAATTTTGGTTTCCTCGTCCTAATTTATTTGACTAAAACCCTCCCTGATGTCTAAAGAGCAAGTTGAAAGGGATCTTTGTGAGCTGAGCACTACTGGACTTCATGTGAGAGCCAGAAAAAACTGTATGCAGGTACTTACCTCTGTCCTTACTGCAGAAATTATTAAAATCCCTTTGACATACCTGGGGAACTTCTCTGTCTGAAAAAGGGGATAGAAGGGTCTGTGCTATGACACTAAATGTGACTGTTATAAGACTTGTCCAGATAAAGCTGGTAGTTAATGTTTCATTTAAACCCTTTTTGTCTTTTTTTTCTTTTATTGCCATTATAATTATTTGGGGGAGGGAAGGGGGAGAATAAGAGGAAGGAGAAATAAACCATGACAGATTTCTCACATAAAATTATATGATGTGGTTTTGACTGATATGAACATTTCTGATCTATGTGTCTGCACAGCCCTGCCTGTAAAACATTTCAGGAGCCTTGTGCACAAGATGTGCTCTGACAAAGGTGAATTACACACGACCAAGCAGAGCAATGAATCCACCCTCACGTGCTCCCAAGACCCCTGTGGGATGGCAAATATCAAAAACAGAACCTGAAATTCCCTTCTGGAGGCATTCCCTACGTGTTTGGAGCTTTCCCCTGATTTGATTTACAAAATGAGTAGCGGATGAAGGGCTGATTTCCCTGCTGGTTGGGACAGTGGCTGCACCCTTGTGCCAATCAATGTTCTTTTAATGGAAAACACCATGTGTTTCCATTGGACTGCTTGGATATATTTTGGCATTCTGTTTACAACAGAGAATTATTTGTTATCGAATCCTTAGTGGTCAATAGCTTCAGCTTCATTCTAATTACCAAGGCAGCCAAGTCATATTTTTTCTCCATTTACAGAATTTGTAGGACTATAACCAGAAAGCAAGCCACGAGTGACTTGGCCCGTAAACAGTGCAGTTTGCTGACTAGTGTTTGTTTTATAACCTTTGGCATATCTTGATATGTACATAATAACAGTTCTTAACCCATAAATAATATTTTACAGAGGTCACACTATAGTTATTTAAGTTCAGGGGTTTATTTCCCAGAACACTAAGTAGCTGTGAATGAATTATGTTTAGTCTGATCTGCCACAGAAGAGTCATAAACTTACAAGTTGTAGCAAACCATGCAATATTACTCCTGTATGTCAGGCAAACTGTAAATGTAAAAGAATAATGCTTGATAAGGGGAAAGTCTTTTTATTTTGTTAAAGTAATATACGTTCCTAGGGAAAGGCTGTAAAATTTCATGTTAAGTGACAAGTTGGGCAATCTCTCCACACACAGCTTGTGAATTCTGCTTGCTCTCTGGGACTCTCTCTGCGTGTCTGAGAGGCTACAAAACCTACTCTGAGCAGGGAATCTTTTTCTTTCTTGGCTCCCTTAGTCTCAGAGTGTCCCAGAATCCACAGGAGGTGATGAGAGAAACTTTAGTGCCTTTTCACAGGGCTAATAAAAAAAGAGGTCACTAAATGCTGCCAAAATTCTGTTCCACTGCAACAGCCATGGATAAGGAGAAGCTGCTACCTCACTTCTTGAGTATGATGAACACCTCAGGGACTGGGAGGGAAGAAGACTCAGCTACTGATCACCAGGTGGGGACTGGATAACTTTGGAGGCTGCTCAAGGCCACCTGACAAGAGAGGGAATAGCAGAAAACAGTGGCAGGGAATTGCAAATGAAGAGACCAAAGGGACTGTAGGTTCTGGGAAAGACACCATGCACAGGAAAGAGGAGATGCTTTTATTCTGAAGAATGTTGATTTCAGGGCCAGCTGAGATAAAGAAAATGTGCAAGAGAGGAGCAGAAAAGGCTCCCAGATCCTGAAGACATTGTGAGAATGAGCAAGAGCCAGACCTGCAAGAACTCTGCCTCAATCCCAAAGAGAACCCTAAAGTGAGGAAAGCAGGGAAGTGCCTCTGAATCCGTGTGCTTTTGGTGTTGATTACTGCAATGACTTCAAAGCAATCATTGAATTTAGAACCTGCTGCAAAACCCAGATTTCTGTGAGCTCCTCCAAAGCAGTGACCTGCATAGTTAGAGCCTTTGAAAAGGGTAGTTTTAGGTAAAGAGGAAGAAAAATGCTGGTCCTGAGGATGTTCAGCTGCTGTGCTGTAAATCCCGTGTCAGGGAAGAGGCAAGAGCCTGTGCTGTGCCATCCCATCTTTTTGTCACCAGATGAACTGGAGAAATTTGAGGCCTCCAAAAAATTCTGAGAAGTTCCACAGGTGACCTTTAGGACATGCTGCAGGGAGGCAGTGACACTTCCCAGACCAGAAATAGATGTCAACCAAGAGGATCAACAATGAAGATCGGATCATTCTGGTTCTCCAAAATTTTCTGACTCCACCAACTACTTTGCTCCTGCTGTCTGCAGGGGCCTTGCTGTGGAATTCAAGAGGCTTCTGAGAGGAGGGGAAAATAAAAATGAAGCAAAAAGTCACCAGCTGCATTTCTCAATTTGCACCCCTAGTGCTGGATGCCTGCGTCCAGGGTTAGCTGTTGTGAGAGGGCTGGGCGAGACAGGACCAGTTCACCACCCAGCAGAGCCCTCTGTTATTTGCAAGTTGTGTTAATGTTCTGGCACTCCTATCAATCCTGCCTAAAAGAATAATTGCATGGTGGTGGAGGAGACTTTCAGAGAAAAAATATGGCAGTGAATTGTTGAATCCCCACTGAAAGCCAGCAGGAGGTGCATGCCTAACTTGCCCATTTGCCTTGAAAAATTCCGATGAATATTATTTTGAAATTCATTAGCTAGAAAGAAAATAAAATTTGGGTGACTTTTCTTGACTTTTAAGAACTTACACAACAAATGATTTCTTCTGTGTGTAACCTTTGAGAGAACTCATAAAAACAAGACTTTTAAACAAAATAGAATCACTCTTCAGTGTCTGGAGCATACTACAAGTATTCCATTTCATAGATGCTATTTTGTGATGCTGAATTGGAATTCAGTTTTAATTTTTGGGGATGGCGGGTCTAAAGCCAAGAGGTTCTGTAAACAGCATAACTTGTGAAAACTCAGATCACCCTGTGTGTAACACAGCATGAACTCCAGCACAGGCTTCTTCTCTTCGTGTTCAGTGTGACTGTTTCACAGGTATTGCCCATTTCTGTCAGTACAGCAGGAGCTGTGCTGCTGCCTCTGTCAGAGAGGTTTTTTTTTATTTATTTACATCTTTCACAGAATCATCACAGAATGGCTTGGGTTTGGAGACATTAAAGATCATCTCATTCCCCTGCCATGGGCACCTTCCACTATCCCAGGTTTCTCCAAGCCCTGTCCACCCTGGCCCTAAAAATTTCCAGGGATGGGGCAGCCACAGCTTCTCTGGGCAACCTGTGCCAGGGCCTCACCCTCACAGGGAAGAATATCTTTCAATCTAAACCTCTCCTCTTTTAATTTAAAACCATTCCCCCTTTGTCCTATCTCTATTTGCTTGTGTATAAAATCACTCTCACTGTTTTTTATAAGCTCCCTTGAATTACTGAAAGGAGTTTTCATTTTACACACACATTTCTTTCCCTAAATCCTGCAGGAATCCCCTGTGAATCCTCATTTAAAATCTTCTTTCTGTTTGTCTGATTTGGTTGAAATTCTCTAAAAATTTCACACAACTTTTATTGGGTGAATAGAAGCCAAAAAATACAGGTGTGAGAATATGGGATGTATTAGGTAATTTTGTTTGTTTCCTTATACAAAGCCATAAGGATAATTTCAGCTCTATTCTATCCCTCACTTTATTTATTGTGAAATTTTGATTCAAAATAATGGGAAAATTTTAAAAAATTGACTAAGCATGACATCTCCTATGCCCAGATAGGTTGAGGAACAGAGATACAGGCTCCCTGGTGACCCAAAAAATTAATGTGTCACCAAGTTGTTCTCTGTGCTCTTTGACCACTCATTCCAGAGATAGCAGCATGAGGTCATGTCGTATTTTTAATTACCTGTATTTTAATTGAAGCATTTGAGATTACAGCAAATAACATCACTGTTACAAAAAGCACAGTAATTATGTAAAGAATGAAAAGTGGATGTCTTCCCCCAAGAGGTCCCCTGTCCATGCCTGGTTCTGTTCAGCAGCTGGGCCCACAGGAACATTTGTGACCATCACTTCCCTACATTTACCTGTTACAAACACAGCAACTCTGTGTTCACAGGAAATTCCACTTGAAGCAGCATTTATCCACGCCTGTGCTTTTTTGTGAACCAAACCCTAAACCAATGCCACTGCAATTTCTAAGGGAAATTCAATCAAGTAAACAAAGTCAATTAGTTGGTGGCCTAAATAGAGCTGGATGTGTCCTTTTGAAAATCCTAGGCCTGCAATCTTAGGTGCACCAAAAATTTTAAAAAATGAAGACTAGACTCTGTCTGTCACTAGAACTAAATACAGTACAGGATAATTCATTTAAGACTCTGTGTTTATCCTTCCTAGACATGAATCATTTCCTAGCACCACAAAGCATCACTCAAGCACCATTCTTTGCTCCCTATAATTTACAGTGCAGTCAGCCCTGACTAATCATCCTAATTATGTCTGGTACTAAGGACTGCAATTCCCTCCTTCTCTCTTCCCAAACATGCACATGCAAGATTAGCAATACTTTCAACATATGATGTTTTCTTCACAGCTTGCAAAAGGGAAATTTCTAAATTATTATGAAACCATTATTTATTAATTACAATAGTGCCTAAAAATCCCAAATGCAATTTTTCAACCAGAACACAGAGAGATGTAAAAGCACTGTAGATTAAAGGCTCGGAGACACAGTCAAGTTACAGAAGTTTAAATTGCCACAGGTCAGCAAAACTATTTACTGAGCACATGCATATTCTTAACCTGTTGCAGTAAGGCATAAAATGCACTACTCAGATCTCTATTTTTGAGATATCAGTGTATTTTACCTTGCTCTCATGGCATGGTGTCAGTGAAGAAGTGCTGCTTAGCATCTTGAGCTCTGCCACAGTTCATGCAGTGTTTGGACAACGCTCTCAGGTACATGGTGTGATTTTTGGGGCTGTCCTGTGCAGGGCCAGGAGCTGGACCTAATGACCCTTGTGAATCCTTTCCAGCTCTGGCTATTCTGTGATTATCTGTGGTGTTTAGCCAGTGCAAGTGATTGGGACATCTGAGCCCATGGCACCAATATCACCCAGGTGCCACCATCCCTGCAGGCCTTGTGTGGGTGGGGTCCTGCAAAGCACCAGGGCAAACACATGTGCCTCCTGTTACCCTCTGCAAAAAGGGCAGATTAATAGATAATTAACATGTATTGGCTTGGCTTGTGGTGCTTATAAAATGTGTTTTGCATTATGTTTTTGTAACAGTTGGCCAGCAAGCCTTGACCTGTGAGGGTTAGGATGAATACCTGCACAGCTGGAGCCTTCAGTGGCCAATGGCAGCCCTGCTCTCATCATTTCCCCCTTTTATAAATGTAAATATTGGAGGTCTTGTTTAAACCTTCAGAACCTAAACATGTCATCACTATTAATAACATATGTTATAAGACACCACATGCTGGCAAAATAACCTGCGGTTAATGACACCAAAAATATTGAAAAGCTTAGCATAAAATTGAAACTTGTTAATGGTACACTGTGCAGTTTGGCATACAACTAGGGGCAGGAATTCCACACAATGGGACTGTGTGAGTGCTAACAGCAGGCTCCCACAAGATAAAATAAACTTGTTTTATGGACATGAGGAATTGATTTTTAATGAGATTCTGCTCGGCCGTAACATCATCCTGGGAGGGTGAGCTGGTTTTCTCCTTGCCTCTGGTACAAAATTATAGAATGCAGAATAAAGACTCACTTAAATTTGGCCTATGGATTTGCACCTTCGTCATATGAAGTGAAAAGTGGGTGTTATCCTAGGTCTGGTTATTAAAGTGCCTACAAAGAGGATCCCCTCTTCCCTCCCTGCATTTCCTATCTGTACGTTCTGGGATCAGGGGGATCAGCCTATGAGCAGAACACACACTCCTCGAGTTCTTTAGAGATAAACTATCTTGCAAGCTGATTTCCTGAGGACAGAAGGTTAGTAATGAAAAGGGATAAATCTGTCTCTCTAGAGAACCTGAGCAGAGGAATTTGAATTTATCTTCTCATACCCAGGTCTCAGCTGCCTGTTAAGAAAACATTAAGATATAAAGAGTTGTCAAACTTGAGGTTTGGTATCAAAACACTGTCACATTCAATGAAGGACTGTCCCTTTGCTGTCTATTCACATTTGATTATTTTCTTATCCATTCCATCAATTAAAACCGATCCTAAAGCACCTCTGAACCCCAGAAAGAAAATGAGTCACACAGCTGGGGAGTACCTTGTAACTGGGCAGCCCTTGGGGAAAAACAGAATACAAAAGCAAGAACTATCAACCTCTTCAGCTTTAAACTCAAAACATTTTCTTTGTAAAGACATCACATTTTTGCTTGGCCCTGAACAAGTTGAGCTGCACTGTGCTGTTGCTTTTCTTTCCTCTCTGCTGTTGTGGTTTGCACTGTTTGTGTGCAATCATTGCCTTTTAATTGCCTTCTATTGCCTGTTTCATTTGTCAATAAATAGAAAGTGCAGACCTATCACCAAAGGCCTTACATCTGTTTCTCATACATCTTAGCCACCCATGGTGCCTGAAGCTAAAGCTGTCCCCTACTGCTAACCAGGCTACCAGTTTATTAGGGGTTTTTTCCCTGCCCTTTTAAAAAGATGAAAGCCCCTAAAAGCTTTTTTCCGTGCAAGTGATGGTTGAAGTTAATGAAGTAAGCATCTGTTAGGTGAGAGAAGGTCACCCTGGGGTTGGGCACCTCCCCGTGGTGGGACTGGCATTCACCCAGCGATTAGTATGTGATGACAACACCTTAAAGATAATTAGTTGACAATGAGTTGAGAGCCTGTTAACCCCTTTAACACCTTATAGTTTATGATTATAATGAAACACTTCAGGACAAAGCAAAATAGATGTCGTTTTCCTTGAGTGATTTACCTTTTTTTAAGTGTTTTTGCTTATCATTTTTGTGACCTTCTGCCACAGGAATCTGCCAGCAGCCTAGAGTGTGATTCTTCATCTTCATCAGCCTGGGCTGGAATGTAGCACCAGTTTTCTTCACACTTTTCTTCCACTGGCTGTGAGCTTAAAGACCCTTTGGCCTGGGGTAGGAGACGTTGCTGGGGTAGAGCCATGAGAACACAGATCTGGATTAGTTTTGTTTCTCACCTGGCTGAAATGTCAAGCTCAATGGGTTTTTCCAGGTGTTTTTTCATACTAATGTGGACATATCCCTGCAGTGTTAATGGAAATTGATGGCTTAAGTTTTGGTTTTCATGTTTTTCAGGTTCTGTGCTGCCTAGGACTGTAGTTCTGAGCTCACATTCAGTGCCAGTCAGCTCTTCACAGAGAGGGGAGACAAAACAAATCCTTTTCCTGCTGGAGACCAAAGACAACTTTCAGGTACAAAAGCACAAACAAGGGTGGCTGAAGGGAGGAACAAGAAGGATGGGACCTCACAATCTGAAGCTGTAATTGGACAATTAAACCCCAATATGCAAATGGACCAAAACTTATAAAAGTGTAAGACCTTGTGACAGGTCAGGCATTTTTACTGACCATTCTAAGTCCACCTTTGGTGCATCCCTGGTCCTGCCCAAGGTGTATCCTAAAGGCCTTTCAATAAATATCTAAATTATTCTCCAGCTCTGTCCAGTCTCTGTTTCTAGTCAGCCTTCCCAAGGCATCAAAGCCACTGGATTTGACTCACCTGAGTGTTCCAGATGGGCTTTCCCCAAAAACAAGGATTACTTGGCAGAACAAGGGAGAAGCTTTTGCAAACTGAACTGTCAGAAAGGCAGGATCAGGACACATGTGAGTGAAGCAATCAGGAAGCAGCACTGATCATGGGTGTTGGGACACAACGAGGAGCAGGAGGAAGCAAATGGAGAACAACTGGCAGTCTGTTGTGATTTATATACACTGGCATTTCCCATCTCCATTCAGTCACTCAACGTGTGTAATCATGACATGGGAGCTCAGATGAATTACGACTGGCAGTAGCTCAAGAAATTTGGCAATAGCAAAGTAAACCAAGTTTCTGCACAGCAATCAAGAAAAGCCTGTCTTGAGATTAAAAATACAATTCCATTTCATTTAAAGAGATACATATCTTCCTTTCCTCTTCTTTTGCTCTTTCTAGTTCAATGTGATGAAGGCAGTCCTGGTGGGAAAATTTTATGACAACGTGTCTCTGCACTATATTTTTGCCACAGACCCAGAGAACAAGGACTGGTCTTGCTTTCATGGGGTTTAGCACAGGGCTTCCATTGATTCCAGCAGGAACAGGCTTTGTGTTTGGTAAGTTCCCAAATCCATGGCTATCTGAGCCACTCTGTAAACTTTCTGCCATGTGTCCATCATTAACAGCTGCCAGGCTCCTGGGATGCACAATAGATCCTCACAATTCTCATTTCTCCTGTGCCTCCCATTTCAGTCCTTTAAAGTGCTTTAAAAACATCAGTAAATTAAGTTCCACTGTGGCAAACACTCCCTGGAGAGAGTTTTATTCCCAGGTGACAGGCAAAGGCAAGGCTTGCAAAGGATCCCCACAGCAGTTACAGCCCAGACCTCCTGGCTCCCAGCCTCGTGCTTTACTGCTAATTAAATACATCTAGAATGATGCAGAAAATGTAGAGTTTTGTTATGCTTTTTAGAGTTAAAGGCAATATATGGATTCAGCACTGTATCAAATGTCCATAAACTCAAAAATAAAGTATATTCCAGCAACTTCTAAGTCCCTCATTAACTAGCTTGTACTACTGGGTAGAACCTGGCTTAGAGAAAACTTGCTATCATTTATCTTAATAGAAATCTAGGAGTAGAAGAACTGCCCTCCTCCAAAATTCAAGATTCTTACCCAAAACTGATCGATTTGTCTGATGTTATGACCATCACTTCTTCCAGTAGTCAAAATATTTTATGGTGACTCCATCTGAAGCACAGTTAGTAAAGGTAACTTGCTATTACCAGAGATGGTTCATAAAATCAGAATTCCTGGAACTAGTAATTGATTGCTTGACTATTAAATATGATTCAGGGTTAATTAATCAGTCTGCCTCATGATACAGAAGAAAAATATTCTTAAAATTCCTAAAATGCCATGCAGAATCAGATTTTCTTTCCTCATGTGAATTGCTCTTTCATTGGTCTTTAAATTAACTGGTCCCTCTTCCACCAATCCTAAAGGCAGGTTTAGTCACAATGCTAAGTACAGAATTATTTGTCTGACTATGAATTGCAAAAATACTGCTCATAATTAATGATGGACGTGAAATGACAGCTTTCAGGTCCTGAAACATATACAGGTGCTGAAACACCAGTATAGCAAAATATGAAAAGGCTCCACTGGCTTCAGCAGAGCTACAGAAATTTAGGCAGAATCTGTCCTCATCTTTACCACATATTTTTGCCCAGTTATTTCCTTTATCCATTTTTTGACTGCTTTAGAATATTGCTCTGGGGAACACATCTAAAATATCTGTAATGGGATTCTGCATCAAGCTGCACAATCCTGTTGAATTCTTACTTGCCTTTCTTGTTATCTCATCAAAAATGAGGGAAACTCACACTGATTTCAGCACACCTAAGTGCAGGAAACATCCAGCTTGAACAGGTACATTGGAAACTGGAGCTGTGCAAAAGCCTTTAGAGTAGCTAGATGTGGAAAGTGTAGAATTATCAAATCAAGGAGCAGTGCTCTGTTTTTGCACAATTCAGGATTTCTTGTAAGGATGTTCACAGCCCTGCTGCCACCACCCTGCTCTGCTGTGGGCTGCTGCCTCCCCAGGGCAGGGTCAGTCCAGCTCACTTTCCAGCTGGGTTTGCATTACCCCAGCAAAATGGGAACAGCTGGTTTGGTTTTGTTGATCATAAAGTATTTCCTTAAGAATTTTCAAGCCCTATAGGAAGGTCTCTAGGCGTTTTCTGCTTTCAATGAGAACAATTTGTCAGTATACAAGGATTTGTGTATTAGGTATTCCACCCCACCACACAGTCTCATAAATGAGTGAAACCAAAGCATAGAGGCTCTTTAGGATGGGTTTTCAGCTTGTCTTACAAGGAGGAAGGAACAGTATGAGCTGGACATTCTGACAGACATTGTCATTACTGCTGAGTTTCACAATGTTGAAACAGAGGTGTGGTCACAGCCGAAACACAAAGCCTTCCCATGGTTAATCTCCTGGGCAGCTCCTGTGGCAGAATTCTTCCCATCCAGCAGAGCTCTCCAGACTGGAGAGATGCAGGAGCAGGATGGACATGCCCATCCTGTTGTCCAGTCATGAAATCCACTCTGCCTGCTCAGCAAAAGGAACTGAGCAAAAAGACATTGCCAGCATTGAGCCAGTTGAAAAAAAACCCAAAAACCTAAGATCTCTGATGAGTAGCACTGCAGATGGAGAAATTTTCCATTGGTATAGAACTAAATAAATACTCCTCTCTCAGTGTCAGCAAAACGCCTCTGCCAGCAGGGCCAAGAAAAAGAAGGAAAGCAGCGTGGGAGCCAGAACACAGCCTTGTTTGGGGCTGCCTGAGACAGGAGTGGAGCCTGATTCGCTGCCATTTTCCATGCACTGGCCATCACAGAAAAATAAAAGTGACAGAAATAAACTTTGTGGGACTTGAAAAAGATGAACAAAATTTTCCAGACCCCCCTCATGATTCTACAGCACTAAAAGATTTGCTAGATCAACCAACAGACTTGCTGCCAAGCCGTTTTCCTGAAGCTGACAGAGATCCTACCTAGAGGGTATGACCAGACCTAAATCTACTAAAATTAGGGAAATGCTGGGACCATGAGTGCCTTTTCAGTAATAGAGACTAGGAAAATGGCAGGACAATTGTCATGATTTTCTTTGTCACCTTTATGTTTAGAGAAGTTTATACAAGTTGCAAGCCCACAGGTTGAGTTTTGCTTTCACAAAATGCTAAAGATTTAAGCAAGAAGGGCAATCAAACACCTCCAAAGGTCTCTTGTCCTTATGTTTCTTTGGCAGCAACCTGTGTTTGTCACACCTCGTGCCACAGAGCTTTCTGTGCCCTGTTTTTCAGGATGACAATGTCACTGCAGCTCCACCACTTCTTTTTAGGGCTCTCCCAGTACCCACAGGCACACCAGGAGCAAGTAACTCCAATCCTGTCATTGTCTCTGAACCAAATTGTCTAATTTATTCTAAATTATAAAGAAGAATGACTTAACAGCCATAAGAAAAAAGCATCAAACCTTGACACTTCTCTTTTCATATGAAGATTTCCATGGATAAAGAGTCTGTTTCTGCCCTGGTCAGACTTTTTCCAGGTTGGATTTAAGGACAGGAAGGCACTTGGGCAGTGTTGTTTCATGGGGGACCTTGGCCATGAGACAGCCTTGTCCAAGGGCCACATGACATGGAAATACTGGGAAGTACAAAATTAATTTCTTACCATCCCCTTTGGGAAGGGGCAGATACTGACTTCATTTTCTGGAGAAGACAATGGGATTTATCATGGAATTAGAAGCAGTGAAAAATATGTGAAAGGGTTGAGGAAACTTTAAAAAAAGCAAATATGCAAGAAATGTTTATATTTTTTAATCTTTAATTTTAAATTTATCTCAGAAGAAGGTGTAGATTAGTACCATTATTAATTTAAAAATTAGAAAAGTTTATTCATCAATTGTCTGTGTTTCACCTGTTATGTACCTCTGAAAATATGGCCCCTGAGCCTGAGAATATGAAATCTTGGAGCACTACAGAGGATGTTTGTACTGTCTGGAGTGTCTTTCAGGTTTTGTAGAGATTCAAGAGGACAATAAAATCAACTTCTGCAAAAGAGAAAGGAGAAAAGGCACCTTAGGAAGGATGCCAGGTACAAGAGGACTGAGGCACATCATGCCCAACCCATTCCAAAGGAGGATTAGGATGAACAGGCCCTGTGTGGTGAGACCCACACACAGGAGCCAGTTGTGTGTCCAGCTGCAGAAACTCTGCCATGTGACACCCAGTGTTCAGGTTTTGTTAACATCTGTGTGGTCCAATTTTCTATTACTGTCAGCAAGTTATTTCTAGGAGTGCCAGGTTATTTTGTCCATAAACATTGTCCCCATCACACATTTCCAATTTTAACCCTATTTGTCTCCAGTTGATTTACATTTGGCCAGAAGCAAATTACCTATTGGAAGCATTTATTGAAAATTAATTAGGTGGCTAAAATACCTCCAGCAGATTCTGTTAGCAGTGTCTGTTCCTTGTGGCTCTACAGAATTCAGCATTTTCCAGTTAAAACACCTAGCAATTAAAAAAAAAATCATAAAATAAATGATATAATTAGTTCCAGAATGGAACTTGGTCTCTTTGAAATCAGATGCTTTCTTCTAAAGCTGCAGTGCCATGCAATAGCAAGGGATTTATAGTGCCAGGGGGGTTTTGATAGAGGAGGGAATAAGCACTTACAATAACTAAATCACTGCATGAAGCAAAATGAAGGTGTCCTTGGAGGTTAAAATCAGCCAGGCACGCAGGAGAACTGTACAAACACCAAAGTGGGGACAGGAGAGAAGACAAGATGTATGAAGTGAGATTAGAAGGAAAAACACAGGATTAAAACAGAGGCAATCCCAGCACCCAAGAACATGGAAAAACGCCCTGCGTCTCTCTAAAGAAAAGCCAGGATGTTAACATGATTTACTGCAAATAGTTCCACAACATTAAAATGAGTTTTTATTTTCTGTGTGTGCTGCTTCAAAGAACAACTCTGTGGGCTCATAAAAATGCAGAGAACAAATAGGGGCCTCTAAGACCAATTTATATGCCATGCCCACTGTGCACTGAGACACATATAATCTGTAAAATGTCAGCTTCAAAGTTCCACAGAGATTGGTGTTAACCCTGACCCCCGACCTTGCCGACTCTAGCTGGGCCCTCATGCTCTCTTTACCAGCTGTTTTAGATAAATGTGCTCCATTTTTAAAGAGATTGTCTCAGAGTTTTACGTGAATAGTAGTAATATTATTAACTCTCGCTGAGAAAACCACCTTAACCGAGAGTCTTTACAGATGGGCCAATCAAAGTCCTGCCCCATGCAGAGAGTGGTGGGTTAATAAATATGTCATTGGACTGAAAATATTTAAACAACACCGGGAGAAAAGAGCAAGGCATACGACAAAAGGAAAGCATATTAGTACTGTTTCCTGTCAAAATACACGGAGGAAGTACTTTACTTTGACCATTTTCCTCATAAAGAAGCACGGTAGGCCAAAACAAACAAAGCTGAGGAATCTGGTTTATCCCACTGTTGGATATCGAGGGTTATCAACTTAAATGAAGTAAGGTTGAGTGACCAAAGCCAGGTTCTCCTTGACAGGACTGTTAATTGAACATATCAGCGAAGGTAGCACACAAACTGCAGCCCTGTAGATCAATACTTCCATTTCATCAGGCCTCATTTGAGTTTTCCTTATTTTACTTTATGTGTCACTCCAAATGTAGGCAGGGCATTGGTCCCTCGTGGTCTGTCAGAAATCCAAGAGCATGGGGCAGCCTGCTGGTTTGGCAAACCCTGGCCAAAGCCTAAATCACCCTCTTGGAGGGAAGGTGTCAAAGTTCAAGGGCACACAGTGTATTTCAGACAACAAAGAAGCAGCTGGTGTCCACTCATAATAAATAAAAAGAAGTTGGGGTCAGAATTACAAGTCGACTGACTCCCCATTCACTGAACATGAGCCAAAGTCAACTGGAGTCACAGGGAAAGCTCAGAATGATTTTGTGAGCTTTTGACTCAGACCCCCTGGGACTCCAGACCTACTTTCCATGTCCATGGGGTGGGAATATATCTGCAGATTTCCATGGGACTTGTTCTTCAGCGTTGCATTCAGAACCACCTGCCCTGCATTTTCTGAGAGTGATATGTTCAAAAACTTTCTGAATAGATAAAGGAATAGAATGTAGCTCCTTAGAAGACACAACAAGCACAAAAATACAGCCTGTGGGTTAAAAAATTAGAAGATTCACAAACGGTCCTGTTCTTTAAAAAATAAAGCGTTTCAATTCAGTTAAATTCAATTAAAATACTGCAGCCAAATTGTTTGCATGCTATTTACTTTCAGGGACCACAGCACAAACCAATTTTATCGCTGTGTTTCTAAACTCTCATTATAGTCTTTCTGGGCTAGCAGTAAATCATATCATTGAACAATCAAATACACAGAACATTGAAAGTTAGATCTGAAAGCTCAGCTTTGGCTCTTCCCTCCAGCACCTCTTGATTTGTAATAGAAAATCCCCTTATCATTACCACTTGTTTGGTTGTCACTGGAACACAAACAGGAATGTTATTCCCATTCACAGTACCCTGCTGCAACACTGAATCAGTTTTAATCATCAAAGTGAGAGCAACAAGAAAGGGGAGTTTGAAGAATAATCCACAAATAATCTTCCAAGATTTAGCATGGTTAAATATTTTCTTTCTCAGTTGGTTTGACCTTAAAGTTTGAAATTCTCCAAATTTCCTAAATTCTTTGACAATGTCAATAAATTTGGTTTGCAAGTTATTCTCCATGTTATTGGATTCATGTTTTCTAAACAGAGCATAACCTCTCACTAAGACATGCACTGCTGGGAGAAGCTGACAGACACAATAAATTGAAAGGGAGAGAAAAAATCAGAAGCTTCAGTGGACATGATACATACAAACAAAAATACAAAAAAATACAAGCAATAAATGTAACAAATGCAAATTTGTAATTATTTAATGTGTATTGTTGAATTTATGTAATACATAATTTAATATTTAATGTAATACAAAAAAAGTCTAAAATGCTTTCCAACAGAAGAAAGATTAGAAAGTATGAGGGCAGGGCATACAGAAATCCTTTCCAGAGGACTGATCCTTGGCTGCTTTACTTTTGTCAGCTTTCTTTAATACATAAGCAGGCTCCCTAGAAAATCTGTTTGGTTTTGAAATGTAATCTGTTTAAATGGCATGGGAGAGAAAATGAGTTTAAATTACAGGCAAAACATGTTTGTGAGGGTAAACATTTTGTTTTCTAAATATCCCAAATAGGTTAATAGTTTTGAGTTCTGTAGACTTTGGGAAGTTTGCCTTTCCCCACATGACAAATTCCCTTCCTGTTCCCATTTGCGTCCACAGAAATTGTCTTGACTAAGAGGAAAGGAAAAAAGCACATGAACAACCTAAATAAGAAACATATTTCTCAATGCCTTTTTAAGGCAAAAATCCAGTAATGGATCCTCAGGATCTCTGAAGGATATGACAAAGCCCTAAGGAAGCAGTAGATTGTCTTGATTCCAAAACTGAATGTCATTTCTACTCAAGCCATGTACCCATCCTCACCTCTCATTAGGATGTTATGAGCTGTGTGTGAAAATCCAGTGAGGTGTTCATCAAGGAGCAGCAGTGACCCTCCTTGTAACCCCTCCTCTGATTTGTAGATGGGATTTTGTATTTCTTTCTGCACCACACCTCTACCTTCCACATCCAGCACAGGGCTTTGTCCTCCCCCTCTCCTCCCTTGGCACAACTTCCTTGGTGGTAGCACTGCCCTGTGCTGGTTCTCTTTTAAAATTCTCTGGGGGAAAAAAGCAAGGAAACATTTACCAGAGTCCAAACAGCACCAAACATTGAGAAGGGAGATGTGTGGAGAGGTGTTGCTTTTATACATCCAGTACAGAGCAGGAGAGAGCTTTCCCCACGTGTGTTAAGCTTTCAATATATTTCCCTGCCCAATTCAAGCCTCTCACCTTCCCAGAGATTTTCCTAATTCCTGCACTACAGGATGTTCAGAGGTAGGAAATTTCCAGCCTGTCCTGTTTTTAAAAAATAATTAAATGATTTTTAAAGCAACTGCTAACCACCAGGCTAGAATAATTCACCCTCTGACCCTTCACACATCTAAGTGTTCAGAAAAATTATTCCTTGGAACATTGCAGAGCTGCACCTTTTAAACAGTTTTCAACAGTTTTTAGTTTACAAGGTGCCTATTTTTCCTTTTTTTTTTTTTTCCCAAAAGAGGTATGTATCCTTGTATAGGGAATTTAAACCCACTGACAATAGGCTTGCTCCTGTTAGCTGGATTTCATGGACCTCTTGGAGTATTCTGAACTCCCAGAGGCACACAGACCACAGGCTGATAAAATAGTGTTGCAAAGGGGATAAAAAGCACAGGTTTAATAATCTTGGCTCATTCTCCTGAGGCCTGAAGTCTGCTGCCTTCCTGATGCTTGTTCTGCAGGCCTTGCCTCTGAGGAGATGGAATATGAGACATCACCTAGATGTTCACCTGCCAAGGGAGGAAAATCCTTTCCCTCCACAATGAGACACAAATACAGGCACAGGAGGTCACTAAAACCAAATGCTTGCTGTTGTGGTGACGTGGGTTTGAAAAAGACAGATGTGTGTGAAACAATATCCTCTGTTCCATGAGATCCCAGTGTACTACAAGAAAGTCATGTGGGAACACTGACACAATTGGAGACTGCTCAGTTTTGAATTGCAAAAGACAGGATTTGCTCCCCTTTGCCCTTCCTGCAGACAAAGAGGAAGGGAAAGAGACTTGTCCCTGCCTGGTGTTGATGGAAAGCACATTTCAGTTGATCTGGAGGCATTTCTGAGCTCCAGCTCATGGCAAGAATGTCACAGCTACAACACCTGACTTTTACAATGTCCCTAAGACGCTCAGAGCAAGCAGAGCTCAGCCTGAACCTGGTGAAAGAAATGCAATCCTGAAATCAGCAAAGTTCAGACTTGCAGACATCTTATTTCTCTAAGGACTTAGAAAGGATTTTGCACTTGGAGCTCTGTTTTGTAACCACTTAAAACTCCCTTTAATCACTGGAGGGAATGAAGATGAGCGACATCACTTCCAGGTCTAGCTCATCTGAATTATGGCTTGAATTAAACACTATCTTGAATGAGATAAATCATGAACTCCATATGCCTTTCCCTCCATGGACTGTAAAGAAATGCAGAGTATTAGCACAGTGCAGATGACTGCACCAGGCACTTCCACCTGGACACATTTCACTAGTGCTGGTTGAAACTTTCTGGAGAAGTAGCAAAACTGCTGTGTCTTCAGCAAAGAAAACTCCCATTTCTGTGATCAGCATTGCAGATATATTTTCATTTTCCCCCACACAACTCCTCCTGCAGTAGGACCTGCAGGCCAACTACCTCAACCAAGGTCCAGCAGGTCAGAATGTGTAGCTGGGCTGTTTCTTGTGATGAACTGTGGCAGTTTTGGCAACCCAGAGAGAAAAACCCAGCTACCACTAATCTGGAGCTGGAAGAAACTCCCTTATTCTGGGCTTGCATAAGAAGGGGATTAGGAGGAAAATGCTGAAGAGCTCGAAGCCAGATGGCTGGGGAGCAGAGAGTGAGCTTATTCAAAATGAAAGCCTCCTGGAAGCAAGCAGGGAACTGAAGCAGCTCAGGAGTCCAGTGACCAGGGTATAATCAAAAAAAAAATCCTCCTTCAAATCAATTACTTAAGTACTTTGCTCTGGTCAAAAAATACAGGCATTTTTATCAATTCCAGGGTGTTTCTGCAGCACAGATACTACAGAAGAGTAACTAAAATTGTAATTAAATTTTCAGTAAAAGGACAAAACAGGAATATGAGGAATACTATAGGTAATGGTGAACATTGCACTGCTGTGTTCTTCTGTTGCATTGGTCATGGCAGGGCAGGTGTCAGATGATCACCAACCCCAACACTGTTGGCTTTCCTGATTTCTAACTCCAGAATAATGCCTAAGGAAGGGGAAATGCAGATGCTCACAGTCTGTCATTTTTGTTCTACCTGAAAGTAACACTTCCTCCCAAAATAGTATTTTGTGCTCAAGTTCTTTCTTAGCTGCCTCCCATGGCACAGTTCAGATTTAGGAGCACAAATGCACTGTGCTGATGGCCACAACATGAATATGATGTGAAGTGGAAACAAGCAGACCTTTGGGGGAGAGAGCTTGTCTTCCTCTTCCAGATCATGAAGCTTCAGCAATTACAAGAATAAGAACAACAACAGACAGCAAGAAGGATTGTGAACAAGAAGTAACAACAAGGACTTAAGATCTTCCTGGTTATTCAAGATGCAAGTCCTGAAATTCTGCAGAGTTCCAGAAACAGGACATCCAAACCAGAACCAGTCTGTTTTTGCTGCCAGGTGTGGCTCTGAAAAAACAACGATTTGGAACAGAAGTTAGGATTATCACTCCATTGTGGTTGTAGAGACAGCCAAAACACTCAGAGTGCTTTGGTAAAATCTCAGAAGGCTTCAAGCATCAGCTCCTTGTTGGCTAAAAGTCTTTTATACCTTTTCTATGTAGCCTCCCATGGGCAGCTCCACACAGCTCTGGCTCTTTCTCTCCTTCTTCTCTCTTCTTTCAGGAGTTCTAACTCACTCCTTCCTGTCCCCAGCACGGCCACCTAACCCTGTCTATCCCCTGTACTCATGTCCTACACTGTTTGTCCCTTACACACCCTCCTATCCCTTCCCCTCACAGCACAAACAGCCAACTCACTCTTTTATCCCACCCATGGCTGCGAGGGCAAGGCTGTTCCCACTCTGGAGTAATTAACAGAGCTACAATATCTCAGAGGTAAGATTGCCTTTAGCACTGTCTCCCATACTCCATCACAAAAGAAGCAGTAACAAAAGAAGCAGCAACCGAGGCTCTTCCATGTACAAAATACACCTGAAAATCGAGAACTTTCCAGCACTTAGGAAACAAGTCTCAGAAGCTCCATTTCAACAAAAACCTGGGGGTTTTTTGGTATCCAAAGCCCAGGCAGTGATACATTTACAGATTTTTTAGGCTGTAAGGAATCATTGTGATAACCAAATTAGATCTCCTGTGTTATACAAGCACAGGACTTTTCCCTGACATTCTCACAGCCAGAGGCATGACATGGAATCCACCTAGATCTGAGATGGAATTTCAGTTATGCTATTATGTAATTTTAAAAAGGGCTCAAAAATCTAATGAGAAGCAAGTTGGACATATAGGAAAGCTGTTGAGTGTTCATAGAAACCCTACCTTGTCCATAGAACAGCATCCAATACAATCTGATGCAGGTTTAAGCATCCTTAGGCAGTGCTTTTGGTGTGATTATCTCCTCAGGGCTGTTGTATTCTTGCCATGACTTCCCCACTGCTATTTTTACATGGTAATTTGAAATCTTTGTTAAAATTCTCATGCCTGGATCTATATTTGAGAGTCTGGTGTGGCTGCAAAACCTCTTTGCTCTGTCTGCTCCCTTTGTTATTCTTGCAAAAAGAAATATCTCTCTGTGTAAGTCAGAGTCAGTGGAAAAACAAATCTTTGTGTTTTGACCATTGGTTTTATATTTATTCTTCTTCTGCTAGATATCAAACCCACCATTTTTTAAAAATGATATTTTTAGGTTTATTTTCTTAAGAAAGAAGAGTTGTGTTCTCCTGGTGTCTGTGCCTGTGGTTCAGTGTGCATTTAAACCAGGTGCTGCCAATGTAAAGACAAAATATTTGCACCCCCTCATGCCATCCCTGCCTCTGCAGGAAGGGTTTGTACAGCAAAGCAGAGGAGAGAATGGTGCTGGCTGAAAAAAAGATAAGCCATGAAGTCTTAATAACCCAAACCTAAGACCCAAACCCAAGTCTTCACACCTTTTTAGGTGTGATCAGTTCACCACCCAGCTAAGAAATTAGCTGTGCCAGCAAAGCTCCTGCAGGGAGAACAGAGGGTGAGGGGTACTGGGTTTTCCAGGGGACAGCTCAAAGGGCCACCCAATCACTCCATGTGCACACGTTCATCAGTCTTTGCTGTTCTCTCCCTGTGCAGCTCTTAAATCTGTCTGGCCACCCAATCCCCACCAACCCTTACAGCAGGGCTGAGCACTCAAACACACCCAGTTCCTGCTTCTCACATTAGGAAAGGAGAGAGGCTCACAGAGGAGGAGAAGCACGGGGTGAGCTCACCCTTTTATCAGCCTTCAGAGAGCCCACGTGTGCAGCCACTCTCAGAGACCTTGGTGTTATTGGCCACCAAAGCATCCCCACTGCAGGGGCACAGGAAACCTGGATTCACACATTCCACTCCTCACTGAGCAAATTGTTGGGATTAGGAGCTTTTATTCAGCTGGTTTGGGGTCTCCAAAGAATCTGCAGTGATGACTACAAGAACAACACGTTCTGGTGCTGACAAGAAATTAGAAGGAAAAGAGCCAGAACAGCCATTAAAACAGTAAAGACAACTTTTTCGTACAGGACACCTAAAAGAAAAAAAATTAAACTCAATTTCAGTGTGTAGCAGGAGAAATACTCCCCAATCTGCCACACACATCACACACATCCTGTCCCCCATCTCAGTTTGGTCCTAGGGGTCTTGGAAAAATGTTAATCCACTTTCCAGTGTTAGGCTGAGTTTCACCACTTTTAAAATTACAGCAAAGTGTCCTAGGCCCTGAAAACCACTGTGCAAGGAGCTCCTCACCCTGAGCAGAACTAGTGGCAAGAGTTTTTTACCCTTCACAGCCACTCTGTGCATCAGTGGGAGCAGAGGAAACTCTCCTTGGGGTGGGGCTGGAGCTCACACAAAAATTTCACCTGCCCCTTTCTGTAAACTCACACTGAGATTGACTCAAGAAAACAGGAAGGAGGAAAGACTTTCTCCACAAAATGAGAGAACACTTTTTCGTGGTACTACTGCAAGATACATTGAGCCCAATTTTCTTCAGACCTGCCCTGCTTTGTCCTGCAGAGGTCGGTCTTGCCTGCAACACACTGCAGACAGCAGGTCTGCTCCTAAAACACTTCGGGGATTAGGAGTATTAGAACTTGGAAAGATTTCATCCCCTCCTCAAAAAAAGATTTGTTGAAGATTCTCTCTAAGACAGAGATATGGGTTTTTTACAAGAATTTATGTTCCAAAAAACACAAAAGGGATGATGATCCTGCCAAGTCATATCATCTATCCAAAGAAATGTGAATAGCAAAGGATAAATCTTATTTCCAAAGAAAATTCTGGTAACTGGAGAATTAAGCTGGTTTTGGTATAAATATGCTGAATCAAGGCTTTTTATTGTCTTTTTCAGCCCAGCATTTGCACTTGCACTAAGCAAGGACATAAAACATGAGGTGTAGCAAGCCATGACTGCAATCAGCATTTCTTCCCTTGTGACACACACATTGTCCATGTTGGGAGGCAGCCTAGCTCCTGCAACATGACCAAAACACAATCCCAGAGGCTACAGCCTGCTTCAAACCCCCCTGTACCTCCACAATTCTCAAATGCACGTCTGCAGACATCTTTTCCTGCCATTACAACCTTAGGTGCTGCACAAAATGGACTGTCATCCTTCAGAAAAAGGAAAAACAATCCCAGTTCCAAAGCAGGGAAGCACTGTGATTTTGCTTATCTACCCTAAACAAGATTTGACATATCAAGTGCTAAAAGCCCCTTGCCTCTGCACTGTGAGGGAGGCTCTTATCTCCTCTGTGCCACTGAAACACGAGCAGGGGGCAGCTCTCTGCTGGGCTGGTTTTGGGGGTTTCACCAACATTTTCCAAACCAGTCCCACTTTCCCACCATCTCAGTCCCTAGATGGAAGTGTTTAGTGTGGCAGCTGCTTCCTGAGACATTTGGCCTCCTGAATGCATTCCTCTGGGACTGGGAACAGGATTTGGAGGAAGCTGGAGGGAGTTCTCTTTCCAGTATTTTGTGGGCAGCCTCCTCTCCTCTCCTGCAGCCCTGTCAGTGGGGAACCTCGGATTAGAGGGAAAGAGAAATCCCTGTCAGCTTCAGAAACTGGGAAAGAGCAGGGGCTCAGATCAGACACAGACCTTCAATGTGCATTTATGTGAGGGCAAATTTAGTCAGGAAAGTTTGTAAGACCCAATTGCTGCCAGAGGAAGGACAGCACCTCTGATTTTTAGTAGGAAGATTCAGAATTCATTAGTAGGAATGAAGGCAAAGATTGACCTGGGGAAACAAAAGCTTGTCTGGAAGGTGACAGGGTCCTTTATTTAGAATTTATCCTGCCTTGTACATTCCTGTCTATTATTTCATTTTGTGAGTGCTGGTTTGGATGTGCAGCCAATAGCATCTGGCCTGATTTACACAACATCCTGAGCTCACCTTCAATGCAAGCAGCAGAAATCTGTGCTACTGCAGCTGTGGATGCAGACAACCTGACTGCTACCTATGCCCAGTAACAGGAAGGATTTCCTTACAACCTCTCAATACTTTCCAGGTGAAATCACTGAATCCCTGCTGGGGATTACGTACAGGATGGATCACAGAGAGGTAGATTTTTGTCCATAGTTGTTATGTCTCCTTATTCTTGTCTGGCAAATGTAAACTCTCACCTGTATTTGTCACCTTTCCTGCTCTTACACTTGTAAATGCTCCCCACAAGTTAAAAATATTCCTGGAGTGACTGGTCAAATATATAAAACAGATGCACAATTGCATCTTGGGATGAATTAATTCTGTCTGTGTGTGAGCAGGAGTATAAACGTATGGGTAGGTCAGGGAATACATCAGACTAAGCACAGCAGCTGATTTTTAAATCTCTGGATCTCAGTTGCTGTTTCTTTGTGTCTGATTTTCTTTCCTCTTAGGTAGAGGTGGAATCAAGTAAAGATGTTTTAACAGGCAATCCCATTCAGGCATTTCATTTTAATTTAAGTCAAGATAAGGCCAAAGTGTATTCAACATTTTCAATTAGTTTTTTCTGGTATTTGAAGTATAACATAAAAAACAGCCAAATTGGCAGGAATTTTCCTCTAAACTAGCAAGGCAAGGAGCCAGCCCTGCAGGCCTCCTTTCAGAGCAGTTCCTGGAGTTTTCCTATCAGCAGACAGGACAAACACTGAGGGGACTGGTGGGTGTAAATGAGGTTACCTCACACGCCACAGAGGATGTTCCATGTGGAGATCCAGGTTCCCTCTGTGTATTTTTTGACAACAGTTCTTTGTCTGGGACTTGGACAACCTGGCCCTGTGTCTCAAGTGTCAGGGCCACACCAGTTTTATGGCAAGGCTTGGATCTTCCTGATTGCATATTCACCCTGCACTGAGACACAGTGGACATTGCTGCTTTGAGAAGGCAAGAGCTTGGATAATTAAATCTTCATCCCTGAAAACCTGCATTAGATGTTCACATCCTCCACAGACTATTTCTACCTTGGTGTATAGAAATATTAACACAGTGATCACTAAACTAAAATTCATGGCAAAGGCTCTGGCTGCTGAAGGAAGTTCTGTATAACCATGTGGCCATCTGGGACTCCAGATGAGACATTTGGATCACTGAATCCAATTTGAGGTATCATATGCAAACCTGCCAATGTTCCAAAAATTAATGTTTTTGGAACATTAAAAATTAATGTTAAATGTTGATTAAAACATTTTAAAATTAATGTTATCAATGTTTCCAAAAATTAAACCCCACATGCTTAGGACAAAGAGCCACTAGCCATGGACCAGAGGTTGCTTTGACATCCCCTGTTTTATGACCTTCAGAAGGACAAGCATTGAAATGAATTATGTGATTTGGCTCTCAAGAGAACATAATTTATTACCTGATACTTTCTCACACAGCCTTGGCCACTGGAAACCCAGATCCACCAGATGCAGTCAGTGCATCTAAGTCAATGGAAATTATCACTGAGCCACCTTGAGGTGTTTGAGGTGTTTTAGGTGACTTAGTTTTCAACCTGCAAAATTCCCTGTTTGTGTATTAGCTGTGGTCTGTTTCATGGGAAGACTGTGAGGAAGGATGAATGTTTTGATGTGTTTTAGGTATGTTTTGCTCACAAGTTACACTGATGAGGACAGGACACACAAACATCTAGAAAAATAAAAATATGCTCAACAGGCAAGATTTGGTCCTCTCTATTTATACTGTTTCTTCTGTACTCTGTGTTAAAAAGGAGGTGTGGTGGAGCCAAATCCACTAGATTTTCTCATGTGCTTACAGTATGGTTGTGTGTAAATATCCAGATGCATGAAATCTAAAATAATGCATTAATGCCCTTGTAAAAATTCAGCCCTTCTACTTTTCTAAGGAGCCTGCTAAAAGAAACAGCTACAGGGTCAATCTCAGGTATAATAGATTTTTCTTTTAGGCTTGTACAATAAAATAGTTGGTGGTCTCTAATGCTACTGCCTTTAAAACATTCCTGGGTTTTATTAGGATAACCCATAAGGCTGGGAAGTCCCACCCTAAGAGCAGCAGCAGCTTTTGTTCAGAAAATACAAGTTTCTTCTTGTACAAAGTTGGGCTCGAGGGTGTCTAAGGGTGTAACAGGCAGCAGATTTCAGACTTTTGCAGGGAGGAGGAAAAGGCAGCCCTACATTGTGGTGCTGGTGTTTAACATTACCCGGAACAGGAAAGGGCTCCAAGCAGCCCCTGGTGAACATGGGCAGGTCCTCAATGGATATTGAAGCTCCACTGACCCCCAGGGTGCTGGGCTGATTTCTTTTATCAGATCTAGCCATGTTATCTACACATCATAGATTGTTTTTAGGAAATCAGAGAATGCATGGATTTCTTCAGCAAACTTTTCTATGGAACCACGTGCACATACCTGTGCAGAGCTTAAAGAGAATTCCTGAGATACATGGCCATTTATTGCACTGCAAAGGACCAAGCAGCTCCTTTTCTTTCCAAAATACCTGGAAAATAATGCCATGGGTCCCTGTTTCTATAAAACTACATTTCTTCTTGGTTTATTATTGCTGACTGATCTCATGAGCTAACTTTCCAGAGGAGCACATGTGAATTTATTTACATATGTGCCAATTATATTAATAGAAGTTGCAATGACTCATCAGTGCACATTGCTAAAAATCCTTCCTCATCTCATCTTCACAGGGAGATTTCTGCTCCATGTGGATTTCCTCAGCTTACCTTGCTAGAAGTTCACACATCCTCACTCTCTTGAGAAGAAAATTCACTTTTCTCTCTGAGCTGGCAGCACTCAGCCTATCCATCCCAGTGAGCAGACCTGCAGCACCTTGTCTTTATTGCAATGAATCCTGTTTGGGATTCAAATCCCAGCACCCTTCCCAGCAGGGAGCAGCTGGATCCTTGTTCAGTGATGCTTGAAGGCCCCACACACATAAGAAATATCATTCAAATTTATATTTTGCATTACAGGAAATGACTTTTGCCGTATCCTAACATTTGCATAAGATCTGGTGTCTCTTGTAACACTGGTGCTGGCTGGACTCTTTTATACTTCATATAGATAATATTGTTAATTAACAGTTCTTCTCTATCCTTGTTTTGCTGTTTCACATAGCTCCTGCTTCTTTGTTTTTTCCCAATCTTCCTGCCTTCCTCTTTCTCAATCAATATTTCTCCCTGATCTCTCTCCTCATGACCTCAGCTTTAGAAAACACATCCCCAGCCACAATCAGGCTGAACCTGATAACCTTACAATGTCTGCATTCATGCAAGATTAAACAAAATGCTCAGTATAACCTCAGTAAACACCTGCAGGTAGGAGGGCAGCATGGCTCAGAACTCACCCTGGGCTTTACAAAACTGCTCTGCATTGGCCCAGCACAGCTTCCAGAGAGGGCTTCTGAAAATCCCACTGCAACATCTTAAACTCCTGATCTAAGGTTCAGAAATTATTCCCAGAGGATGCTGTTCTCCTCAAAATATGGGATTGATGCTGGTGGTTTCTAGGCCAGAGTCCAGAGAGGAGGTTCCACTTCAAGAGGACAATGAATTCACAATTTAGACACTGATTCAAGTGAGACTGAAATAGCTGAGGCATTTTGCATAAAACTGTCTTGAGAGTTGTATTTTAGATGTGCACTCCTGTGGGCAGCTGATTCAGTGTCCCCTTTTTAATTCAGTATCTGCAGGTATCCACTGAGGGTAAGCACAGTATTTCTCAAATTATTTTTGGGAAGAACTCCTTTATTAGAGCTAATAAAAGTTAACTGTGTGGAACACCATAATCAGTTTTTTTATGCCAGTACTTTTAACAGAATATTTGAGACAATTTTAATTTCTTGCAGAAATGAATCCAAGAAACAAGAGTGTTCTCTGCCTTAAAGAACTGTCAGTCATTTCAGACAAAATAATGATCATTTCCACTTCTGTAGTGATGCAAAGGGGCAGGTAAGGGTGTGAATTGAAGGAAATAAAGGGTGTGAGTGTTTCAATCCAGGACCATCATGGGACCTGGGAAACCACATGCAGCTTTCCACAAGATCTCAGAGGTCACATCACAGAGCTGAGCTCCCTGAGCTGAACCCAAGTCCCAAGCCAGTGCTTTCTCCATCCTTCCACTTACCCAGGTACCCTCAAAGGTCCAAATTCTGCCCTGGGGTATGTGTTGGCCTCATTAACCTACTCTGAATTAGAGCTGTGGGCAGAACTTAGCCCACAGTAAGCAAGATTTATAGACTGAAAATGGCACATACTTTGCTTTTTATTCAGCAAAAAAGAAAAAGAGTAAAGCTTGAAACAAGCTGAGCAAAGTCAATGAGTCAGGACTGCATATTTTTCATTTTGAAACCAAGAAAATATATATGCTTGAACATAAAAAATGCAGGTGCCCAAGTGCTGCACTGGCCTCCTAAATCTACTATAAAGCACCGACAGCTAGGTTATACCTGTCTCCAGACAGATACATAAATTAATGTTGGGGGTTTTTTAGCAGGAGAAAACCATCTTAAATAAACTATTCTTTCACCTTTTTCCCTAAGGCCCTGTGTCTCTTGTACTTGAATTAAGTGTGTAAAGGTGCCATGCTCTTTGAACATAAAACCACACAGCAGCTTATTCTCAACAGGGAAAAGCAAAGCTTTGGTTATGCTGCATTCCTAATAATTTTTGCAGTTTATGGAAAACTCCCATAAACAGAGTACAACACAGTAAGCTTTCTCTGCTAATATGCTGTCTAGACTCTTTAAAATATGAGTTCTGCCTGCTTACCGTGTATCATGGCTTAAACTTTTGACCTTGTTTCTGTTCCCTTTGACCACTTCATAGGTTTTGACCCTTTTCAAGTATTTAATACCCAAATGGCAGGTCACCAGAGCTGCTGGGGCTGTTAGGACTCTTAAAACCTGTCTTTTACTGTGAAGTTGAGAAAACAGGCTGCAATCTAACACAAAAAGTCAGAAAATATCTTCCCCCTTCACACAGCCCTCCACATGAGGCACCTTCCCAGGCTGGGGGACATTGATGTGTGGCAGAAGTGACAGCAAGCTCCTCTCTAACACCATCACATACGTGCTGGAAGGGGCAGAGGGCTCGTCATGGAACCACACAAACACTGGGGCATTGCTAATGCATGCCTTTGATTTCTGTTTATGGCCCCCAAGTTGAGTGATCTGTCTTGTTGGCACCAACCTGACTATTTTTAAATGATGCAGCAGCTGGCTCAACACATACTTCAAAGATTTATGTTCCTGTCTCAAAGCCCTCTCACTGAAAGGGGAACTCTGGAGTAGCTTCCACTCACTCCACACACACAGGCAGTTGACTTTTGATAAATACTTTATCCCAGGCCACCACTGCATGCATTTTAACCAAGAGAAAGCAGGGAGTTATATGAAGGAAGGCAAATACAGAACAACAAAGGCAATAGTGAAATATTTGATGGTTTACAGACCTTGAAGTGCCCAAATTACAACTCATAACTCTGGACTTCTCAAGCTGCAGAGTGAGATAAACTCCTGATGGACTTTAGGTGCAGGAAATCAGCCCTTCCTATGAAGGGAAATACAGAAATGGAGTTAATTCCTATGCTTGCATAAGCACATGGATGGACACACATCCACATGCACTTAGATGTGCTCATGTTTCAGTTTCACAGTAAAAGATCAGTGTGCAGATGAACAGAACCAGGTATCAGCTGATGAGGGATATCCAGGAGCACCCATGCCAGATGCAGAACCACAGGATATTTCAGCTAAACTCTCACACACTGGCACTAACAAGTACTAGAGACACTCCTTTGTAGGGAGACATTTCATATTTGGCCTACAATGCCTCTCCACATGAATGAAATCCTGTGGTTAACAGTCATTCCAGAAGTGACCGGCCAGCCTTGGCTTCACAGAGGTCTAGAAATCCAAAGATCCATATGGGAATATTTTTCACTGCTGGCTAGAAAAATGTATGTATTCCTGTATATTTTCCTGGCTGAGCCAAGGTGGACACAGATAAACTACAGACCTGAAAAAGCACCCACAGTGTCCCCAGCCAGGAAGCCACCCTGGAACCATGTGTGTGTTTGAGCCCATTGTGATGGAAAAGTTGGAGATTTGGGAATCCCATGGGAAGAGCCCCCTGTGGGTGGTGGGATCAGTGATGGAGGTGATGCTGTTCTGCTGCTGTTAACAGCCACAAATTGCCCTGAGTTTATTGCAGCTCTGACACTGCAAGGGAGGACCTGCTTGCCCCAAAAACATGAAGGAAGAGAAATAATGATCCCATCTGACTTCTGTGTGGGGTTAGCTGTGATTCCTGTTAACAGTAATTGTGCCTGTTAACAGTAATTGTGTTCCCTTATGTTAAACCTTCACCTGGAGAGCAGAAACTGGGAAATCCTGGCAAGCAGACCCCTTTTCCCCATCCCCACACAGCTGAACTTGCAATCCTGGCTTCAAGAGAGCTGCCCAGACCACGATGCAAATCCCTGAGCAGGACCCAAGTGGGATGTACAGTCTCCCAGCACAACTCCCAATCTCCCCACAGGACAAGGGAGGATCTCTCCATCCAGTTTACAACTCCGTCCATAGTGGGTCACAGCATCCTGAATTCAGAAATTCTATTTGCTGTGGAGGTAGCACTAAAAATTCCTCTAATTTAGCTCCTTCAGCTGCTCTCTGAGCTCTTTCCTGTGCTGTCTGGTTCACTGTCCTAAAACAAATTGCTTTTAAAAGAGATATTTTGTTAAAGTGTCCAAAATCAACTGATGTTCAAATGCTTGGATTGTGGAAGTATTTTAACAGTGTAAAAATTTATGCACAGGGAACATATATTTGGGGGAATTTTTCCTCCCTCTGTCAGTCTTATTGTAAAGTTGATATTGGACTTATTTTGACCTCCTGCTCAACAGGCAAAGGACCAGAAGTTCATCCAGCCCATCACCCTTCCTCTGGGCTGGCCACTTCTGGGGCTGCAGCAAACTCCTCTCTGGCTTCAGAGCAAGACAGTAATTCCACAAAACCCATTATAAGATGTGTATACACAGATGCACACACATGCACACATATTTATCATCCATATGTCTCTCTCTCAGCTTTATTCAGGCTTAAGCTAAAATCCTTCTAATCTGCATCAGGCATAGTAAATGTTGCCCCTGTGATATCTCAGTGCTTCCCTGCCTCTAATGTTTTTTGGGTAATAGTAGGAAATACAATCCAAAAACTTTTGAGAACAACAGGAATCTTCCTGTTATCCCCTTGGGTTTCAGATCAGGACCTGAATTCTGGGTCTAAGCCAAAATCTCTGTGTTATCCCCTCTCTTTTTTCTCTGATTTTCCCATGTCTGCCACGATTCTCTGCCTTTCTTACAACATCTGGTAGAATTTTTTAATGCATCTGTATGTGAGGGCTGAGTTAGAAACACGACTTTTAAACAGCTTAAAATATTTTGACATCTCCCAACCTACTCCTAAATCCTACAGATGGGTAAAATTATCTACTAAGATCTGCTCAGTGGGTCTCACTCTAGTGTTTTCTTGTCCCTAGATGTGCAAAACAATTATATGAAATGGAAAAAAGCTTAAATTATAATTAAATTACAATTAAAGCTTGAATTTTATGGTGCTGAGCCAAGGAGGTAAGTTCAGCTAAGCATTTTGTCAGGGTTTAACAAATCAAATTCGTGTTAGGAATTGGTATTCTCCACATATCTTGATGTTCTTGTGTGCATTTTTCCTTTTAAATCTCAAGAGCCAACACTGTAATGATACAGATTTCAGGCATGTATTGAATAAGATCACACCATAATATTGATACATTTGTAATAGTCTTCATATGGAAAAATTCTAGTAAGTTCAAATGATTCACCAAGATTTTGCTTAGGTATTCATGTCTGAACCAGAAACTCTCCAGAGGGTCATTTGCTTGTTTGATAAATCAGAAAAGAACACATTTTTATACAAGTATTTTAATACAGGAAACATGAGTCTAGTCAGTATCTTTCCAAATACATGTGTCTGAGTGGTTTTTGATTTGAAATGCTGCTTAATGTTTTTTAAAGTACAATTTAAACAACTTCACATGAGCAACTACCAATCAAAATGTCTTCCATTCTCCAACACTGAAAGACCAATGCTAAATAAATGGGGTTTTAGACTCACAAATAATGGATAAACCAAAAAGGAAGTGGAAAAGGAAGAAAAGAAAACAGCAACAAGACCTTATTTAGAATATGTATTACTCCAAAAATGTAAATGGTCGCCTCTAGTTTGGCTTTTTAATGGAAAAGAAGTAACATGAAATTGGGCAATTACAGATTTTCCTGAGGTATGACTCAGTCTGCTGCATTTTTGGAGGGGCTGTAGTAATGGCACTGGGAGGACTGGGCAGTGTCCAGGCAGGCCAAAGACAACAGATTTATGACATTAAAAAGGGTGTAGCCAGAGAGTAACTTGTAACAAATGCATCTAAAAATGAGCTGTAAAGAAATGATGGATGATAGAGAGATCAGGCACCCAGGAAATGCTGGGGTTTGAAAGCTCCCATGGAATTCTGGTTTAGTCCTGGTTTGAGTGGAGCCAGCAGAGGGAGAGGAGGTTTTTCACAGAAACTATTTTTATATTGCAGTGTGTAATTCAGACAGAGTCCCAACCATCTCAGCAGAGGAAAGGGAAGACAAAGCTGCTTTGCTAAACCTGCACAAGCTGAATTTCCAGAGCTTTCCTCTTAGAAGAAACAAAATCTAAGCCTTTTGGTAGTGTGGTGTATCAGAAGGATTTCTGAATCCCTCTGTGGGGTGGGAGGTGTGGTCTGCAGTGCAGAAAGTGAACAGGAGCAGCCACTCCAGGTTTGGGATGCTGATTTTTGTGCACCACAGTGCTGATCAAAGGCTGGAGGAATGATGGGCAGACACTTCAACAGCTCAGGCTGCTCTGCTCATCTGTCAATATTTTCTCTAGGTCCTGTCTACTGCTCCCCTACCCTATTCATCTCTTCAAAATTCTCACCATTCTCTCCTGAAATCAGGAAACTTCTTGCATCCATAACTTCTCCTGGCAGGGATTCCACAGCTCTGTTACCTTTGTGTGAAGAAAACCTTCCTGTTGTTTTTAACCTGGATTTTACAAGTTCTGTATCATGACTTGTTCTTGTGCTGGAAAAATCACAGAATGGTTTGGGTTGGAAGGAACTTTAAATATCATCAATTTCCACCCCCCTGTGATGAGCAGGGACACCTTCCACTAGACCAGGCTGCTCCAAGCCCCATCCAGCCTTTTCCCTTTTCCAGGGAAAAGACAGTGAACATTTTATCCCTGCTTATCCCTCCTTAACATTTGTGGTACCCTAGATCTCTGTCATACCCCCACTCCCAATCTGTCTTTTTCCAGATTCAATCATGTCTTATATAGAAATTATTCCAAACCTTTTATCACCCTTTTTACCCTTTTTTTAGAACCTTTTCCAGTTTACTACATGCTTTATTTTTCAGATGAGGGGACAGAACAACATAGTTTACTTAAGGTGTGGATGACCCATAGCTATAGAAAGTGACAAAATTATTTTTCTTTTGTTTTCTATTCCTTTCCTAATGCTTCCTAACATTCAATTTACTTTTTTTTTTGTGGCTTCTGAGCCGTGAACTGATGTTTCCATTCAAGATTCACTTCTTAGTCATAATAGTCAGCTCAGAGCCCATCATTTTATAATGAATTTAGGGTGTTTCTCCCCACATGCATCACTTTCTGTTTATATACACTGAATTTCATCTGTCATTTTATTGCCCAGTCACTCAGCCTCATAAGGACCTTCTGCAACTCTTCACCCCTCACAATCCCCACTGTTAAAAGCCAACAGGAAGCCTGTGGCTCCTTTTGCTCAGGGAGGGTTAGCAAGGACTGGGCAGTGCAGGGAGATCCATCCTTGGGCAGAGCTGGCTGGATTAGCTGCCCTTAGACATCCCCCAGGACAAATTCTGGGGGATGCTCAGAGCCTTCAGGCAAAGGAGGAGTTTTCCCAGCACTCCCCCATGGAATTCTTCACCTAAATGGGTCCATGAGGATGGGGAGGAGCAAGGCAGGCTGGCCCTGCACAGCTGCACATGGAGCTGGGAGTTAGACTGGCTATGGTACAGCCACACGTCTGCTAATGTCAGCTCATANAAAAAAGAAAAAGAAAAGAAACCGCCTTTGGTTTAAAGTTTGCCCCCTCTGCGCCCCCTCCCTTTTTTCCCCCCTCTCTGCTTCAAAAGAAAGACAGGTTTGAGTCTGACTCTGAAGCACCCTGTGCTACAGTATGTGCCATTTACTTTAGTAAGGCTGATTAAGTCATGCATTTACAAGTAGACCTTCCATCAGAGCTAATTTAAAGCAGATGTTTGGGGTTCCACAGCCAGGGAGGCATCAATCTGAGAATTGCAAGGGTCTCTGTAAGAGCACTGTTTTTACTGCACTTTATAGAGCACTGGGAGGAGGTTAATTGGTGTAAAAGTTTAATTTCAAATAAGGATCCCCTTTTAAAGTTGCATATATGCATATACTTTTTATGGAGCGTTATATTACAAAGTCAAAGTGGGGGAGAAAAATCATCCAAAAACATTTCAGGATCAAAGACACCCAACCTGTCAACTGCTAAGATATTTTTATGAGGAAATAGGACTCACATTTTCTCCAGAAGACGCAGAGAGAAGTAAGGAGTGGAAAAATATTTAACTAGATTCCATGGTATATTAGAAGAAGGAATAAAAAAACACCCATGCCAATATGTTGGTTTCAGAACCTTCTGACTTGGCTTCCACTGCTGAAAATATTGGCAAGAAAATGCTCTGCACTGGGAATATTTATTAGAAAAGCAATAGATTTGTACAGTTTAACAATAGAGGGAGGATTCAGAGTCGTCCATTTGCTCTGTGTTCTAACTTTCAACTACTTTTGTTTTTTATTTGCAAGCCAGAATAACTATACTTATCCCTTGAAATGATCGTCAGCACTGGCTTAGCATAATTGTATTATTTGATTAATTGTATTGTCTATGGAGGGGTTATGGACTGTTTCTTACACTGAAAACTGCACAGGCTACTTCCAGGCCAGTATTTTTATGAAGCTTAAATAATTTAGATTTCCATTTTATGCTTGTTAGAAATTATCACATTTTTTGCCTTTAATAAAGGGAACAAAAGAAACCAGATTTACCTTGAACTTCAGTTTAGTTTTGTAGTAATACAGACATGGCAGTGTTCAGCTCCAGAAAGGTTCTGTCTTCCTCCATCATTCCTGAGGGAGAATCCCATTAAATGCTGCTGCTCTTCCTGCCTTGTGTTACAGGAGCACCTATGAGCCTTGGCCAAATTTGCTTAACACTTTCCAAACCACGGCCTTGACAAAGCACCTTCGAGTCTGCCAGGGTAAGAGAGATAGAAACAGGCTGTAAATTCTTCCTGCAAAGGAGAAATGAGTGATTTACTTAAGGCTGTAGAAAAATCTCTTCCCAGAGACCTCATACAGGCTTCTTTAGCATCCCAGTCTAGAACCCCATCACAGCAGGCTCTGTTTCTGATCCTCATGAGGACTTCTCATCAAACAGAGATGAAATGTTACAGAAAAGCTCTTATTTGTTATTTCTCCTTTCCTAAGTGTTTGGAGCCATTCCAGACTTGCATGACCAAGGGAGATTTGGGGAGAATTCAATGTAGAGGTGTCACTTCAGACTTTCTGGGCTACAACCTGCAGGGTGAGCTCAGAAAAGTCATACACAGCCCAAAAGGCACAGAGCCCTGGCTTGTGGTCCTCTTCTCCTCCTTGTACCTCTGGAATCTGTAGTGTTGTGCTACAGAAAGGATTCCATGGTGGTGTGTGATGTTTGAATCTGCCACGTGAGATCCACACCACATTACCCAAAACTCTCATTGCCCCAAGTTCCTCACCTCTCCCATCTCTCTGTAAGAGGCTCCATGCTGATATGGGGGAGGCACTGCCTGAGCCCTGTGCAGCTCAGGAACAAGGAATGTGTGGCCCTGGAGAGGGGAATGGAGGAGTTTGCTTTGGAGGACTCCCAGCAGGAGCTGAACTGGGCACACTGGAGGTGCTGACGTGCAGGATGTTTCCCAGACAGCAGAGCAGTGCAGATGCTGTGACTGGACTGCTTAATGGGCACTGTGCTGAAGGGGCTGGCAGGGTTTTATTCCCCAAATTAAGGGTGGCTGTGTAGAAGGACTCAATCCTCAAATCTTTTACGACTGGGAAGAGCACACCAAGCCCATCACTAAATATGTTCTTTCCAAGGGCAGGTATTGATGGGATGAGTGAAGTTCCAGGCTAGGGTTTGCACCCATTCTTTATAGTCTGGTTTAGTGAAACACAGAGACCTGAGCGGGCTCTGTGCCCAAGGAAGAATATAACTCTTCAGGGGATATGGAACTAACAATCTCACAATGTACTGAAGCCAAAAGAGGCTGAGCACACTGGGCCAAATGCATCCTGAGTGGAAATCCTGCAATTTGAGAAGGCCTCAACACAGATGAGTTTGACCCAATGAGTTCTGAATTCAGAATGGATGCCAAGAAGTAACCATTCCCATGTGAAAACAGCAAACATATCTCTTTTAGACCAGTGTGTTCCAATGAAGTGCATGAACTTCAGGGTTTTTCCCTTTCCAGGTGAATAATTCAAAAACAAATTAAAAACAGGAAATCCTGATAAGTGGTACAAGGATGTCCATGCTACAATAGCATCAATCCCCATCTTCTCTAGCCCCCTTTTTCAACACCTCCTTCCTCATTAATCTCATTTTCAAAGTCCTGAAACAAGTTGCTGCCAAGCCTGATTTTTTGCCAAAGTTTTTTTTGCCAAAGTTTCCAGCCATTTGGAATATGTATTATGGTTCTGTTAAAATACAGAAGAGACAGACTGCTCAAAAAGCAATTACTAGTCAGTTTATACAAAACAGCAGTTTTGTAGCTTCCTTACCTTTGTTTTGTCTTTCAAATTCACCTCTGAGAACATAGCTTCCAAATTCCATGTAGTAATTTTCAGTGCCCAAATTCAAACTGTGAGGTCTTCAGTTAGCAAATACTGAATTCTGGAGTCAGCTTTCCCAAAAGGTCTTCTGGACCACATTAGAATCCTCTTTACTTTAATAGGTTCTTTTGTTTTAGCTTTTACTGACATCAATACACCCCTGGTAACTTGGGACCTCTGCACATTTTAAGCCCCAGTCTTGCAGTTCTCCAAATATCTCTTCTCCCAGACAAAATATGAGTATTTACAGCACCTTTGAGAGATGTGGGAGTTGTATCTAAATCCGAACTTGAAATCCCCAAACTCCTATTCATAAACTTCACACCCTGAAACTATGTAGGATCCCCAGAGCCCAGCAGAAAATTCCCTAAATTCACACCTCAGATTAGGCGCCTCCTCCTCCTTCCAGATGCTGTTGGAGACCACCAATATCACCAATCCAAACCATCCTATGGTTCTTTCTATGACAAATTTATCTCCCTGGTATCCAGGGAATTGTTCAAAGCTGCACCAGGAGAGGCATAGACTGGACATTAGGAAGCATTTCTGTACCAGGAGGATGGTCAGACAGTGGAACAGACTTCCTTGAGAGATGGTGGATGCCCCAAATCTGTCAGTGTTTAGGAGGCATTTGAACATTTCCCCTTAATGTACTGATTGGCTCTGAAGTGGTCAGATAATTGGACCAGATGAGCATTGTACATTCCAACTGAAATATTCTATTCTATTCTATTCTATTCTATTCTATTCTATTCTATTCTATTCTATTCTATTCTATTCTATTCTATTCTATTCTATTCTATTCTATTCTATTCTATTCTATTCTATTCTATTCTATTCTATTCTGTTCTGTTCTGTTCTACCTAAATCACTCAATTTTTATAGTGAAACATGCTGGATAACCAGAACTGCAATAATATTGGATATGCAAACCATAATATTGGATGTGAGTTTTCATCAGTAGTTTTTCTACTTCCATTTCTAAACACAAAGATCAGTGTTATGTTCATAAAATCAGGATACAAAATGCAAGACTGTGTCCTTGGATGCATCCCCATGGATCCTGGGTTTAGTTGCTGGTGCCAAATGGGCTCTGCACACAGCACCCCATTCAGCTCTGCCAAGACATTTCCTGCTCCACACAAATTTATGATGTCACTTGGAGCAAAACTCATCTCAGTATCTCACTTTTATGATGGTAACTCTGTTGTGAATCTGATATAAGAGCAGCAGTACCCTGGCTCCTCAGCTGGTGTAGAAAGGAGAGCTGCATCAGTTTGTGCCAGCTGAGGATGTGGTTCAAGCTGTTTGGTTTTTCTTTTCCCTGCAAGCTGTTTGCTGCAATCTCAAGGACACTGGAAAAAATGTTAACATCAGCCAGTTGGGGGCAGGAGGGAAAAATCCCTGAAAATTTAATATAGTTGCAGAGCCCTTTTTGTTTTTTCCATTAGCCAATATTCTCAGGTTACCAGAAAGGAATTCATTGTACTTCTCCACATTTGCTGCTATTGAAACAAGAGATTGAAAGAGTTGAGAATAAATGGCCAGGCTGAAAACTTGCAGTGCTTGTACTGGGGTTTGGGTTAGGGCCCTTACCAATAGAGGGCTGATTAGGCATCTATTTCCCAGTCCTCAGCAATGAGATTAGGAAGTGCAGGAAATTCATGGTCTTGAGCTTGCCACTGCTGGCTTGCTCCAGCAGCCATCCATCACACAAGGGACTGACAAGCTCAAACTGTCCATGTCAATCTGCAGCTGCCTTTAATCACACCCAGATTTACGGGACACCCCCTCGCCCCCTGTGGAGATCTAGAAACTGTGCTTTATTGGCCTTGACATACATTTTTCCATTTAAGATGAAGAAGTAGGAGTCCTGTTAAGCTGCACTGCAGCTAAGAAGCAGAAGGGGCAAAGCTCTGTCTGAAACGGAGGAAATGATGATGGCATTTCCAACCCTTTAGGACTGAAGGGATTAAAAGCTTTGGAGTAGGATTTGGAAAGTCTCTGGTGTTACGTACAGTAGGGTTGTATCTCCTGCCTGCCCATCTGGACAGAGAGGACTTTTTTCCTATTTACTGGTATGGGGGTTGGTGTTGTAGCTGTGCTGCCCATGAAGCACCATGGCACTTCCTACTCCATCATCATTTCAGTCGCAAACCCTCTTTTCCTGTGAGGAACATCACAGTAAACATTTGCTGCAGGGTAAAGCTTGCCCCAGAAGTCTGGTCTCAAGCTGAAGAGCAGCAGGGCCATGAGGCAGGATCAGGCTTGGAAGCTTTCCACTTTCTAGTAACATTACACTTACCTCATGTTCTAAAATGAGCATTTCTAGCCATTATCAACAACCCCAGAGCAGGGGCTGATGCTCCTTTTCCATGTGCTCAGACAGCTCTCTGTCCAGTCCATGCAAGGATTTATATCCCCACTGCTTTGGTGGTGGGACACATGTCCTGGGTGATCCTGGCCAGGCACGTCTCGCTGGAGGGGCTGTGTGACACCTCAGCAGGCTCAGCAGCTCCTTGGCTCACCTCCCCATCCCATCTGCTGCTCTCTGCTGCTCAGGCAGGGGCTGCACACACTCAGGGAAGGGGCTGGTTTTCCTCAGCCTCCTCTCAGCCGTTCTGCTCCTCCACCAGAGGTCCAACAGAACAGGGGTGAAGTCATCGTGTGCTGCTGAAGCCCTGAGTGGTCCTTGCAGTGCTCCTGCCCAGCAGTTCAATGCTTTTAGGGGGGGGTCTCACTGTTTCCATTAAGAGAAGAAACTCACTTTAGTTGTTTTTCAAAGTCAATGATCAAAACCTCTTTATGAGCTCAAATCCTCTTTATTAAGCAAATCTAGCTTCTCTGAGCAGAGCAGGAATCAAATAACATGTGGGGACAACACCTGATCTTACTGCCATCAGTTGCTTACCCATATTTTCTGTCCCTTTCTGTGTTATCTCTAGGTCAGGCTCTAAGCACATCTCTGGCTACAGCTCAGGTCTTTGGTTCCTCCTCTGTTTGCCCCCTCTTGCTGCTCCCCTCATGTCCAGACACAAAATCAAGCCAGAGCTGCACTCTGTCAGAAATGCTCCTGGGTGGTTTATCATGAAATTGAATTTGTCAGCTACAGATACGTCTGTATCAAATACAAGACAGGATATCAAGCTAAGAATAAGTTAGCAAATGGCAAGAAATAAATTACTTCTTAATCTCCAAGAACAGAAGTGGTATTTTGACAGGTGTTCCTGTGCCATGCTTTAAGGGATAATCAAACTCCCTGGATGCACTAAACACATGGAAAGTCAGAATACTTGCAAAAAAGTGGCCATACCCCCTAGTAAAAACCTGACTGAGAAATACCTGCATTGCAGATGTATTTTCAAAGCCTGTTGTGTAATTACTCTGCTATATAGAAACACAGCATGAAGTTGTGGTCTGCTCCCATTAGTTTTAATCACAAAGCAAGCAAATAAAATCAGCTATTCAGGCATGCTGAAATAACATTAAGGGCCTGATAAATTTTCAACTGCAGTCACAGTTGCAAGTCAGAAGACATTTACAATTCAGAGAGCATCAGTCCAATTCGAGAGGCTTCCAAAGATCTGCTTTCTAATCTGTCTCCAGTGTCAGAATAATTAGAGTGTTATATGCTCTGATAACAACTTTCTCGAGTTCCTTATCTGAATAGAAATAGCACAGGGACTGTCTCACTCCAGAGACTGTAAATCAAAAGTGAAATGACAGTTTTAGTGGAGGCTCTGGGATTTATTTCAGCTGAAGTCCTGGCCATGCCATGATGACACACAAACCAGTCATAAAGACAGCGTTAAATGAATCTAAAAAATGTTAAAAGAGATCCAGTTTGCTCTCAGAAGACGTCAGTGATTTACAGCATTCATATTCCTGTATTGTTTTTATTGTTATTATTTTATGACAAGGTTCATCCGGGGTCAGTTGAGACTCCAGAGTTCTCTGCAGCTGAGCTGTGCCTGGTGAAGTGGCTGATAGAAAAGGAATTAATTTCCATCTATCCCATGCCTGGGAGCTCATTTCTGCTGGAGACTGGAGTGCTGCTCCACAGGGATCAGGGCTGGGGACAGCTTCTCTAGAGCACAGCAGCCTTCAAGGGTCCCAACAGGAGCATTTTGAGGTTGCCCAAAAATAAGTGTTTTCAGCAGCACAAACCACTCTTGGCAGGTACACCCTGCCTGGTTCCCAAGACTGTGCCAATGGAAAACAAGGCTATGGAACCCAGGGGCAGCTCGTGGACACTGTCCCACATTTCTGTTTGCATTCACATGAATCTGGTGATCATCTTAATTAAAACAAGGATTGTGTAGTACTAGTACACACATGGGTATGGTATTCTCTTTTGGAAAGGCCAGAAAACCATAACTGCCCAGAAGAAAAATACAGTCCTAAAGTCCTCTTTGCTCAAAAAATATTCCACAAAGACAAAGAGAGCAGTGATCTTTTGAGGAATCACAAGCTGTATACCTTAGCAAAGCTGAAATAATGTGGCAAAGCTGTTTCATAGGCTGCCCCACTACATGCAGCCTATGAAAACATATATAAGAAAATCCACTATTGCTTGCCAGTGGCCAAGAAACAGGGAAAATACAGTTTTGACTAATTTTCTCTTCTCTTTCTCTCTCTGTGCCCTTTTCAGAGCAATTACAGGTAGACATCCAGCAGAAGATTTCAGTGCTAAGGCTGAGTTCTGCAGCCTTCTCCCACACCTCTCTACAGGTACCAGAAAAAATGGTAGAGAAGTATCTCAAGATACTTTCAATGCTTTGAGAAGTGCCTCAAAACACCTTGTAATAAGTGATGCTTTCAAAATGATAAGCAGCAGTTGACTGGTAGGCTGAAAACAACCACGTGGCTCCCCAAAATTTATGTTTAATCAAAATTTAAAAGTTTATGTCACCTGGACAGGTGAACTGCAACATTAGTCAGTCCTTATGCCTGGAAAGAGTTTGGTCCCTGAGCCCTGACAGGCAGGTGGACTTTTGCCATCAACCTGGGAGAAAGCTCCCCCTCAATTCCAGATGCACAAAATTAAATCTGTGAGTTCTGGTCAGTGTTGCCATTGCTGGCTTTCACAGGGTGGTTTAAAAGGGCTTTTTTCCCATTGTTTTTCCAGGGACCTGCCCAAAAATGTTCCCATCCAAACCACCATCATGCAAGACTCCAGCAGAGGAGCGAAGAACAATAGCACACAAGGTTCCAAGTTCAATAGCAATTTCAAGGATTCTGGCTGCTACAGTTAATGAGTGGCAGTTTCTCTCAGGCCTCCTTCCCTTAACCCCTGACAGACAAAACTTGCAAAACTGCTGGTTGAGAGGGCAAGAAGGTCAAAAGACCCATTTTTTTAGCAGACATGAATTATTAGGAAAGCAAAACTTTAAAAAATTGTAAGTGTTTTGAAGCAAAAAATCTCTGATAAAATGAGATTTTATTTCTATTTCCACTTTTGCTAAAGAAAGGCATGAGACTGAAGGGTGGGGTTCAGAGTCTGGATTTTGGGCGGGGCTATTTTAGAAGGCTGAAGACAGTCCAACATTTGCTATAGGGCAAGCACTTCCCAACTTGAGGGTATTTAAAAAAAAATATGTATCCTGATCTGAAATCTGTGGCTTGGGCATGTTTCTAAACATTTCTTTTTTCTTGAAAAAAGAAAAAACATCATATGGTCCCACTGCAGAAAGCCTCTGGAGCTGTGCTTCCTTACAGGAAACCACCTTGTCACACCTTCCCTTCCAAAAAAGGTGGGGGAAGTTGATAGAGACAAGACTGAAAGTCAGGAAAATGGGGAGACCTGATGTTCCCCAAAAAACTAACTAATATCCTATACTGACTTTGGAGTTAGACCCTAATGCAGTACAGGATTTGAAAAATATCAAAGTTAAATCCTAAGGCATCACTGCCAGGGGACTATGAGGGCCCTCCAGGCCAGAGCTTGAGGGAGGGCTCGAATGGAGGGAAATGTGCCACAGAGAAGGAGACAGATTTCAGCCTCCAACATGAGAAAACCCATTATTTCATGGGATTTTAACACCCTACCAGGCACTGATGCTGTACACAACCCTCTGAGCTGGTTGTTCCTTCTGCAGCAGAGAGAGAGATGGATTCAGCCTGTGAGACACAGGAGCATGTTCTGCCACTCTTCCCTGCACCAGCATCTGACCCATCCTTGCTGACCCCAAAGTACTTTCCTCCCTCTGCCTCAAATTCAATGCCTTCAAGTCCCATGAGTGTGAATGGTGTCACAGAAGGGAACAGACAAAAATTGGGGCCTGTCCTGCAGGACACAACAGAAATCAATTCAGAATATCAGCACTTCAGTGTTACCTGAGATGCTTCATTTGTAGTTGCTGGTGGCATTCCTAAGACTTTTGTCCATCTTGGAAACAGGGTAAATCCTCCAGTACAGCTCTGGAGAAAATAAGAGACCTCACATTCATGGTGAATGCTTGTCACAGTCCCTCTGTGACAGCTCAGTGTTTGGGATGAATGAGGGAGGGGGCTGACAGCAAGTGGAGATCTTCAGGTTAATTACCTGGAATAAGTTGCCTGCAGGTGCTGTGCAGGTGGTCTGAGCCCTCAGGCACTGACCTAGGAAAAGCCCTGGGAATTCTGCATCCACCACCACTCCCATCTGAGCTGCAGTTCTGGGATGCTGAAAAAAAAATCCAGATTCTACATTTTAATCAACAGTTTTCAGTTTAGAGTTGCTCCAAAAGAGGAGAAAAAATATGATGTCATTATAAAGCTTAACTCTATCCATTTTATCAGCTTGCTCCATGTAAGCTTTAAAAGAAAGGGAGAACTTCCTTGCAGATGAGAAGAGAATTCGTCAGCTAAACCTTGTAGGCATTTAAAAACCAAACCAAACACACATTCCTTCCTGAGGCTGGCTGGCAGCCACTGGCAGTCATCCCCTCCTGAACATCTGCCCTCTGATGTTTTCAGATATTCTGGGATTTTAGTTAGCCAGTGACAAACTCTCCAGAAATGTGCTCAATTCTTCTTCTCCAGGACACTGACTCGAAGGTTATTGTGTCTGCATTAAGGTTTAAAGCTATTTAACAGCTCCTTAAGTGCAGTTCTCAAGATGGATGAATCTTGTGAGTCACAGTGGCTTCTAAGGAGAAGCAATAATTTATATCTTGGATTATCAGTAAAATCTGATTTCTGGGAACAAATGAAAAAAGATATGACACCATTCTGTGCTTTGACATTCAGGAATATGCCATGAAATGAGGTTACTGGTTTATGCTACATGCTCTATTGCTTTCTAAAATCAGATACAAGTCTGTGATCAATGCATACATTTCTTAACATTGCATGTGCAGTGCTTGGGGTTTATCCCAAGAAACAATTACAATCCTTTCCACACCCAGAAAATGTATTGGCTAAGAATCAATATAGGCTGATCCCAAATTTACCAAGAATCTAAAGGTTTCCTTTGCATGCTCAGGGCCAAGCTTCTGAGTGGGGGTTAGAAAAATACTTTCTGGGGAGTTGTCATTCAGAATGCAGAAGATTCCCTTAGACCCAGCATAGACTGAGGGCATGAATTACCCCCTGTGAATTTTAGGGTAAAGAAATTCAGCATATTCTGAGACTATTTCAAAATTCATTTTTTACACAGAAATTGTCCACTGGTATTAAAAGCTGAAATGCAACAAAGAGGTACAGAAAAGGATCAAAAGAAATGGCTGTTCAAAGAAGGAGATAGCAGGAATATTGAAACCTAAGGAATTCCAGGCTGTTTGGCACATCTGAAGTTCATGTTTCTGCTTTACAACCGAGAACCTGTTGTACCATAAAAGAAACCCTTATTTTAGCACCCTTTTTGTGATGCAAGGGGCACCTCCTGCACGCCAAGAGCTGAAGGATTTTTGTTCTTTGGACAGGAGCTGGAAGCAAATGGGTTTTGCTCTTGCTGCAGCACAGGACAATTCTGCAGCATGTGATTTTAATAATAAATGTGTGGAGAGCTGTAACTGCTGTGTGCACACGTGGGTGCCTTGTCAACCCCCTGGGTCTGGGTGGTTTTGGGGTGTTTCCACGAGGAGGATGCATTTGCTGAGCTGTGGCCAGATGCCACTTCACTGCCATTCTGTTTATTTTTAGGAAATGCAAACTGATCCCCGTGTGCCAGGATGTGATGGGATCAAACAGCAGGAGGCTGCTTCTCTGCTCGCCCCCACGCTGCCCCAAACCTTTTGTTCTTTGTTCTTCTTCAGGATGTGCCTTGTGTTTGCTTTATCCCTTGCTGATCTTGCCCACTCTCCTCTATCAAATGGCATCAGCCTCTTTATCATAGGAAATAGAAATGTCCCAGGAATGTCTCCATATCCTTCCAGCCTCTCAGCTCAGTTTTTAATTATTTGCCCTGTGCTCTGCTGTTTCTTTTTGGCTGCCACTAAATAGAGAAGCTGCTTCACCACAGAAGGAAGAGAGCAGTAAGATCATCTCTAACCTGTGACCAAACACACCCTTTGGGAGGCTTTTTCCCAGGGGAACAGCATCCCATCTTCTCCTGCTTCTTGCTGGGTCCCCACCAAGCAGAGAAAAGGACTGTGGTTACAAAAGGCACAACCATAATCAGGAGTCTCTACTTTGTCTCATGATGCTTTCATCCCACGAGCTCAGTCAGAGTTCTCTCCTGCACAAACTCCTGGGGGGGTTTTAATATTCCTGCTTGTTTTTGTTACATCTGCCTTTTGAGACAGTCCCTGAGGAATATTTATTCTTTCTTTGGAATCTGCTGTCTCTTTCATAAACTCTTTCTCACTTCTCCTATAAAAACATATCCAGAACAGAACTCCTTCCAGTTTCCATTTTAATTTTATTCATGAGCAATTTATACCCAGTTGTTTCCATGCTGTGGCTATGCCTTAACTTGAATAACTTTTTTCCATCCCTGGTGTTCTCCCATTCAATATGTGAAAGGTAAATTCAATTTTTTTTCAGGGCTTCTCACATTTCTTATCACAAACCACTTTTAAAAATTTATGAGTTCCCCTTCAAAGACTCTGGATGCCTCAAGATTTCAGGTGGATACAACACACTGGACAAATGACACATAGCACCAGACCCTCTTTATCAATGGATGGTGCATTTCCAAGCTGAAAGCCATCTCTTTAAATGAGTACAGGCCTTTTCTTTCTCTAAGGGCAGGGCTTTTATCTTCCTGCCTTTTGTGTCCACCACTGTTTTACCAGATCCAGTGAGAAAAGCCCACCTGAATTCACCACAGCATTCTTAACACATTTCTATACAAGCAACATCCAGCATTTAAAATGATTGAATTTAATTTTCCAGCACTCACTGGTGCTGTCATCCTGTTTTATTGTATGAATTGGATGAAGGTCAGGGCTTGAGTGACCTTTATCCAAGGTGTCCCAGCCCATGGCAGGGGCGTAGGAACGAGCTGACCTTTCAGGTCCCTTCCAACCCAAATCATTCTGTGACTTCAGGTTTAATTATGCTTAGTTAATCCATTTTCTCAGTAGTACAAAAAGCCTCTTCTTCTGTTCCTAGTGAGTGGAGTGATTGCTTAATCAGCCTGTTTCTGCCAGTACCTGCATCAGTTTTTACACCTGTGCCTCTATGAGATCTGAAAAACAGATCCTGGTTCCTTTTCACAAATTGTCCTCCACTGTTGTTTTCCCCATTTAGAGGTTCTGCCCTGTGCTGGCACTAACCCAAGGACAATTTAGAGAACTTAATTCGCTTTTTCCGCAGCCCTTTGCCCCTCCACACACACATCTCTGAAAGCCATGTTTTACAGGCATTCCTTGTTCTGTAATATCCTGCTGTTTATTAGAAATGCTCAGTAGATGAGTGGGAATCCATACTTGCTCCACAAAAGCCCAGATTCCCTGACTTTCTGTGCAGGTCTCAAGTAGGATGCACTTTTGTCCTCTTCAGCTTTGTGCCACCCCCTCCAGCACACGTTGAGGGGAAAGCTTTGTATTGGGCACTTCTGAAATTCTATTCCAGATTATTTTGTACAGTTAAAGTTTTTTTTTCCTGCAGCCAGGATTAATTTTTCTTTCTTACATTGCAAAGTGAAAGGCTGTAAGAGAACTCTTTTTTGTCCTTTGTATGCCAGTTCAATTTTTCTCGTTTTATGGGGCTTGAACAATGTTTCAATGTTTCTGCTTCTCTATCCCTTCAAGTAGGGCATTTCCTTCTCCTTCACTTCGGATTTTGACTCTTCCCAGAACAGTTTAGGTTAGTGGCCGGTGCCCAATTATTTATCAAGGACTTGTACAAACTCTGGATAATTCAGCTGGGTTTTTTTTTTCTCCTCAGTCTGGCAGTAAATCTTGCAGCAGCATCAAAGCTGGGCTGCTCAGGTCCACACTTACAAACCCACGTGTGTCCATCCTCCCCAGTCAGCCTTTTACACTGCAATGTTGAGCTAAGCAGAAACACCTTAGAGAAGCCTTACCATCCCAGTGCAATTTTGCATTATTTGAGAAAAAACACAAATTATTCCTTTATGCAAACCTCTCTGAGTTACTGATGGGTACAGAAAAGTGCTACAAATGTCTTGGTTTAGCCAATTTTCTAGCTCCTACATCAAGAAGGCTGACTTCACTGTCCTCTGTGACCCTTCTGTCACCTTAGCCAAGCAATTTTTCAGCTCCTCAGATTGCAGAATCAGGAATTAATCTGCTGCATCATCATCTTCTTCATCATCCAGCACTATGTAACTGGAGGAATATAAGAAAAGACATCAGTCTTTTTTTAGATTGTATTTTTAGCTTTTTGCAGGTTGCATCAATCTATTTTTAGACTAAATAACTAAATATTAACTCTGCTCACCTTCTGCTGGTCAGTCCTGACAGCTGAGTGCTGTTGGAGGAGATGGGCACAGTCTGGGTTGGGGAGTGAGTGCACAGAGCAGCCTCTCACCCTCCATCCCAGCTGCCAGAAATCTCTGAGCCAAAGTGGAAGGCAGGGACACCTTCCACTAGACCAGGCTGCTCCAAATCCCTTCCAGCCTGACCTTGAACACTGCCAGGGAAGGGGCTGAAAAGGCTCCACAGCTTCTCTGGGCAACTCTTTCCAGTGCTTGACTGCCCTCACAGCCAAGAATTTCCTCCCAATATCCACTCCAATCCTGCTCTCTGTCAGTTTGAAGCCGTTCCCCCTTGCCCTGCCACCCCATGCCCTTGTCCCAAGTCCCTCTCCATCTCTCCTGTAGGGCCCCTTCAGGTTCTGAAAGGCCACAACAAGGTCAAGCAGATACTGTAAAGGTAAAGAGGCTGGACTTCTCTTCATACAGAGTTAAGGATTTTCTGTGTTAGAGCAATTTTTTTTCCATGTAGCACCTTGCTCGAAAATCTTTCATGTCTTTTCCTTCTTTGAGGCACAATCCAAGCCCTGCTTACCTTGTTGACTTTGCTGGTTTCATTTTGGGAATGAATGGCCCTGTAGAAGCATTCCAGGGTGTTGGGACTCTCCCTGTACTACAGATGACCTATTACAAATCATCAAAAAATATATATAAAATCCATGCAAAAGCAGATGGGTACTTTAGAATTAAGACCCCTTACAGAGTTTTCCTGGCTCCATTTTACAAAATCTGAGTCAGCCTATCTCAAACTGGGAGGAATCAGAGTTCAAAGGTGCAGAGGTGTTATCTGTGACTCTGGGCAGGCAGGGCTGGGAGATGGGACCTGGCTGTGCCCACAAGAGCAATGGTTCTGCCTCCAGATCAGCAAGGTGCCTCTCACATTCACAAAGGCACCACTAACACTGGCAGCTCCTCAGAGATGAGCAGAAGTTTGGAAATCAAAGATGTTTTTTCATTCCTGAGCATTTCCATCCTACTCACCTTGCATTCTGCAAGAATAAGACAACCAGAGGTGGTGGTGAAGTGGTGGAAAAAGCCCACTCTCCTTAAATTGACACAATTTTTACCATTTGCTAGAGAATGGTTACAATCCCCTTAAAATACGAGTTCTCTTCATTATAGAAATACTTTTTTATTCCCTTAAAAGCCAACGGAATGCGGACAATGAACAATCTCACATTTAGAAGCCAACTTTTCATCAGGGTTTATCCTTTTGATTTGGAAACTGGCTCATTTAGGCTGGAAAAATTCTGTGAAATGCTGCAATAAAAGAGGCTCTATTTTTGCATGAGCAGAAATATGCACACACAGAAACCCAGGCGATACAAAAGCGAGCAAACAAAGGGGTGCCCAGCCCCTGAGCTGCAAAACTGCAAATTTCTTATTCCAAGTACAAAGGCCACATAGATCCTTGCCATCTCTAATAATAATGATGATAATAATGCATTCTGCCACCCAACAGCACAACATTCCCACCAGGCAGGGTATTTTTCCCTGCAAAACATAACTTAGTGGATGTGGCTTCAGCTGCCTAAATGTCATCTCAGTCTGTTGCAATCTGCTGTAAACTCTCAAGATACAAGTCATATGTCACAAACTCACAACAGTTTCTGGATTTGCTTTAGGACCAGAATGTTCCTGGGCAAAAACAATTCAATAAAGAAAAAATTCTGTCTTCTGTTTTTTAATGATTCCCTGAAAGTTGCTTCTCACTGGTTTGTTTTTTTTTCCTCTTTTTTGTCTACTTCTTTACATGCCATTTTACTTTATAAATCAGATCCATCCCAGTTCCATCAATCAGACATGGGAGTGTCCTCACAGAACCATAGGATACCCTGAGCTGGAAGGGATCCACAAGGATCATCAAAGCCCAGCTCCTGAATCTTGCTTTTCTGTATTGCAGAGTAGTGCAGTAATTGTACATACTGTTTGAGGGGAAAAAAAGAGAATCTGAATCCAGGATAAGCTTCTGGCCAAAACACCTCAGATTTTCCATCTCATCTGCAACTGAGACATGAAAAGCACAGGTTAGGACAGGGCAGCAGCCTCCAAAGGCAAAAGCCCCATTTCTGGCAATCTTCTCCCCAAAGTTTGTGTGTGTGACTCTATTTCTGGGCTTTTGGACCAAATATAGTAAAACCAGGTATGAGAAGGATACTTTTAGACTGAATCAAAGTTTGAGGGAAGGGTAGGTTTTTTATATATCACATATACTTCTGGCAGATATTTATAGAGCATGACACTATGAACTCTGATCCACAGTCAAGGAGTGGGATGAGTTACATGAATTCAGTGCCACGAGTTCAACATAATTTCCTTTCAACACCACAGCCAAATTGTCTTGATATCCACACCTGTAAAATGGGGATAACACTTATCCCTTTTACAGGGGATAATGTTATAAACATTAGTGTAATTACTTGGAGAGGCACTGACTTAATACTGTAAAATTACTTTACCTGTACTAGCTGTGCCACACAGGAGGAGCTGAAATCAAACCCAGGAAAGTAAGGGGAAAAGAAGCATAATTTCCTTTTGTATGATGTACTCTGACTAAGAATATAAACCCAAGAGACCTTGGGAGGAAAGGTATTTGCAGGCTGCTTCTCCCCTTTTCACCATTATGCCCATGAAATGCCAAGGTCCTCAGCACCATTCCTCCTTCACCCAGGGGGCAGGGAGAACACAGCTTTTCTACTTAAAATCAATTTTCCTTAGATTCCAGAGCAGCTGTGGTGCCATGTGCCAACCACTCTTCCCCATCCCATGTCCCCATGCTGTGCCAAGTTGTCCCCTCTGGTTGCAGAATAAATCAGAGGAGCCACTGCAGTACAGCTGAGAAAGCAATGGAAAATCCAGCCAGCCAGGAAGCTTTTTCTTCTTGATTTCTGTGAAGTTCTCCACACTTGGCAAGCTTTGTAAGCTCAGTAGTGGGAACTGAAAAGGAAAAACCATCACGTACCATTTTTCTGTGGCTTGCAAAAGTGAAATAAATCAGGAGATAAAACATCAAGACATCTGTGATACAAGATTTGTTTTGTGAATGTTTAAAGCATTTAATCTCTGTTCTTCTGGCTCCCAGTCCTGGTTGCTGGGACATAATTATTTTACCTATTTTCTAAGGTATAATCACTTACATCTCAAGAATTTTCTGGCTGCATTCTGTATTCCCCTTTGCACGACTTGGATAAATCTCCATAACTCTACCCATCTGTCCCATTTTTGCCTTCTGGTTTATCATCTGAAAATCTTCCATGTGACACCAGTGAAGTCCCCATTGCCAACAGTGGGGCCAGCTGTGCTAACTCATTCTCTCCACCCCTTTGCTGCCTCTCAGAGCTGGCCCAGGTCTCTGAGCCACAGCCACTGCTCAGGCAGGGACAGGCACGAGCTGAGCTTCCCACCACCACCAGACTCCTGTCCCTCCACCCACTGGGCCATAGGAATCTCCTTTTCCATCTCTTCACATGGAATGATGACAAGGAGCATGGTTTAGGTCAGTGGGGGAGTCCTGGGGAGCCCCACAAGCCCAGTGTGGAGCTGGGACTCCACCACCAGCCCCTGGCCCTGGTGGGCTGCACAGAGGAGCCTGGCCCAGGGTGAAAGGGGGCTCAGCAAACAACCCAGCAAGAATTTGCAGATTGATGGAAGACCTGGAAATAGACCTTGCAGCATCTCTTTATTCAGTGCCACATGGCCTTCTCCCTGTCTCCAAACCCTGGTTATCCCAGGGGTCATGCAGGGACCTCTGGCCCAGCAGATCTCTGTCATGTCTGTTGTTAGAGCTTGGCTACAGATGCTTAATTTTCATTAAACAGTCAAGTTTCTTTTAATCTTCTTCCAAAACATGGAGCTCAAGGCTTATAGCAACATCTCCTTGGAACATTCTGCTCTCCTTTGGGGACATATTTCTTTCTAGTGAAAGGAAAATTTCCCAATAACTTTCTTCTGCTGCCAGGCACCAAGGCAAGGCAGCATCTTGCCACTCCCTGATCATTTCCTAAGAGGCTTGCACATCACTTTATTCAGGGCTGTATCCTCTGCTTTTAGTTTCCTATTCTCATTCCAGCCTGTCTGCTTGAATGCAACCAAAGGTGTAAGAAAAAAACCCTCTTGGGACAGCCTGTCCCATGCTGCACCCAGGGCCATAAAACCTTGGTGGCTGCACTACTGGTTCTTATCAGCCATCACAGCTTCAAGCACAGAAGGTGTGTCTAATATTAGCCAGGAAACATCCTGGAGAAGACCTGGACTTTCTCAGCTAATCAGTATTAATAACTTCCTATGTTTGCAGACAGCCCATAGGAAATGCAGCCTGACTCATCTACCCCGTAATTAGATGAACTCCCCGAAAAAGTGCAGGTGGCTGCACCACAAAGGCACATTAGCCAAGGTGCAGAATGTGCTCCCGACCAAAGGGCAGATAACGGCAGCTATAATTTCCTCCACTGATATAATGTAAAAAAAGCAGTATTTCTGACAGATTTGGCATATGGCTGAGGTTGGAAAGTCAAGCAGTCATTTTCTCTCTCTCTTATCTCACTCAGGGGAAATCTGTAACATGCACAAAGCCTTGATTTATTTTTTACACTCTGGCATATTACTGGAAAATAATTACAAAGCAAAATTTCATGAAAACCAGAAGATATTCAGGCCTATTTGCTGTATAAGTTATACCTAGACTGTGATTCTTACCGAAGCTATTTGTTTCCTGTGTTCTTTTCTGCTGCCAAGTTCAGCCATATATCACTTTTATGTATCTGAAGGCCATGGTGTAATGCAATATGAAGTTATGAATGGGATAAAGTTACATATTCTCCATTGATTTTCCATTGTATCCATTATCTTTAATGTTGGAATGCAGGTTAGTGCGAGTGCCGGAAGCCTCCGCACCTCTGTGCTGGCTGCTGCCCTACAAAAACCATCCCTGGGGGGCAGATAAAATCAGCTGCAAGCTGCAGAGAGCAGACAGGAGTTCCCCAAAGTGTCCAGCTTAATGGGGGAAGCAGTAGGAAAGAGAGAGGGAGAAGGTAAACTCAGGGATGGGGACATGAGAGGGGCAGGGAGGAAACAAAAGGGCTGGAAGGGACAGCAGGAGAAGGAGAGGAGGGAGAAGAGGGAGCAGGACCTACTGCAAGGCTTTCTATCCATGGAAAATTGCTGTTTGCATGCTTAACAGAGGAGGAAGAGAAAGAGGTTTGTGGTTGGTGATGCTGTTGCAAAGCCCCACAGACACCCCCAGCATCGCTGCCTTGGAGAGCAGAGAACAGCAGCCACCAGTGCTCAAGTGCCATTGCTCCCCAGTGCCAGATCCTGTGGAGATCAAGCTGAGGGTTCAGCTGCTCACCCCGTGGGTCAGGATGGTCAGGGAGGGTGTTCCCAGGCAGCACTGGAGCCACCATGGCAGATCAAGTAAAGCCTGCAGAGTGGGACAGGAGGATGCAGCTGGATGGGGAAAGCAGGATGCTCTGGAGGCTTGTCACCCAGCTGGGCCCTATTGCACTGGGACTAGATGTTAACACTAACTCTCTAACAAGCTTCTCAAATCACATTTTTAAGGCCATGTGTTAACAGAAAACAACTGTTCAAATTTAGCAAGTTCCAGCAGCACTTTCACCCTTGTTCCGTCTGGGCCGCAGGAGTACGGAACGCCACCGCCACTTCATTTTTCATCCCTCTCACAAAGGGTAGAGCTGTTAGTCATGGCAGTGGTTGCCTTGGACGATCCCACACAAGCAATGCCAGCAGGATTTCTGCATGTGTGACTAACTGCTCCTCCTGGGAGGCCAGAGATTCCCACTGGGAAGGTAAAGGACCCCCCATTTTCTGTAATCTTAACTCTGCAGTCACCACTGCTGCTGCTGTAAAGTGTTTTTAAGATGAAAATCCCTCTGCAGGACAGGTGACCTGCTCATCTCCATCTGGCCTTTACTGTTCTGGCTGCTCTTGTTGACATCTGTGACTAATTCGTGATCGATGAAACCGAGCTGTGACCAATACGAAAAATCTTTATTAAAACTCTGCCAGGTTAATCAACAGGCATTCCTCAGGAGTGCTGCTCAGAAAAAGCCAATTCTGAGTAACTCCATGGGACAACATTTCTGGAAGGAGCATCTCATCCAGCTCACCTTGAAGCACATCCCCCATGGACAAGACACCTTGTGTCACCTATAACCCAGGGGACACAGCTTAGGGACCTTTGTGCAACTTTTCCTTCACTTATCTGTCCTGGTAGAGAAGAGGCTCAAGCTGACATGGAGGAAAACCTTTCCAGCTGGTTCAAGAAAAATCTGGTACCTTGTTTAGTGCAAGCTGAGCTCCTGTGTGTACGTGCATGTGCTGCACAGCAGGACCCCTTTTCTCATTTAAACAGCCAATTAAAGCCTACTTTGGCATTTAGCACATGACATCAACTTGCAGTACTTAACCTGCCTAGCACAGTGTGAATTTAATTTGATAAAGGGGCAACTAATAAAGATCTTGGAAGGCTGGTTAAAGTTCATTAAGCCATTCCTTTCAAGGTATACTTCTCTCCAGTGCAAAAGTTTGCATCTATTTTTTTTTATTATTTCTTTAAAGCTGTGTTATATCCTGCCACCAGAAAAAGGTGCCTGTGTCACATCCCGACAGGGTATATTTAAAGTCTCACTGTCAAAGTCATGGCAGGCCTTGGTTCTTTGCCCAGGAATGTACAGAAAGAAAAATAAAAGCCCTTTTCCCTGAGTGTGGGGCGAGGAGTGCAGTGTGTGTTGGTGCAGGCAGGCTCCTGGGAGGGGAACGGGCTTCTGTCACACTGAGCTGCATTCATCCTCCTTCTCCTGAGCCATCCGTGATTCCAGATGGATTTCATAAACAGATGAGGAGGCTCCTCTGAGTTCACTGGTTTAATGAAGCCCGTATGGCTGACTCATGTAATAAGTATTTAATCATGTTGATGAAAATCGTTCTAAAAACTTCCACCACACACAGCGGCACTCCCCGCACAGCCGTGGGGCTGATAACACCACAGAACAGCCAGGGCACCTCCATCTCCCACAGCCTCTCCAGTGCCCGCCTTGGCTCCCACCAAGGACTCTCTAATGTGTGCATGCACTGTGCATTGCCACCTTCTAACAGGGGCCCGTTCATCTTTGAAAATACTCCTCAAATCACCCATTGAAATGCCACAAAAGGAGGGTTTTTAAGCCCTGCATTCCCCATGCAGCTGTTTCAGAGGTCACTCAAGGGTTAACACTTTGGTGTTTATATCTTCTTATTAGTTTCTGTTTGTGCTCACAAATGCCCGTGCATTAAAAATTTGCTGAGCTTAAGTGGTCCCCATTTGTAAACAGAGAAATGCCACAAAGCCTTGCAAATATTGAGCTATCCTGGGTGGAAATTATTCTTGTCAGCAGAAGTCATTACTGATGCCAAGAAGGACATGGACCTAAATGTACATATGTAAGGCCATTTTGTGGCAACCAGTAGTCCACCCAAATTCAGTATATTTTAAGCTAGCTCAGAAAAATCAGGACTCCTCCTCCTCCATTCAAGGTTGGATTCATGTTCATGTTTGTCCTTTCACAACACTCATCAGTGTTTAGCAGCAATGTTCTTCTGAGAGCTCCAGGGAAAGGAAGGTGAGTCCCATACTGTCTTACACAGGATCCCAGCCAAAGACAGAGAGAGGAATCTCTTGTTTTATCACATGAAATTTTGTGGATCAGTCCAAATTTGTTGAATTAAATTTGAGTGTTGTGGGCAAGGCCACATGAGGAGCTTTGTCAGATAATATTTTCCAAACTGTAGAAATGTTGAAATCTGAAGGTGTGCTCGCAGTATGCTACCAGTTCCAAGGCTGTTTACATCCTAACACGGAAAATTATTTTCTGCCATGAGACCAGACAAAACCTCCACTGACACTTTGTGTCATTAATAGTTTGTTTCCTTTCATAAGTAAATCATTTTCCAAATCCCTGAAAGGCAGCACAATGTTTATGGCTTCAGAAACTAGGTTGATTTTCATTTCCCTCACTTCATTTTAAAGTAGCCGGGTTTTTTTCATTTCTAAACATGCACATATATTAAAAAGATGCCATTGTAGGCTGAACAGAAAGTTGACTGTGATCCTGTCTCCTCCACTTGTAAAGAGTGTGCCCAGGAATTACCCCACGCTTTCTGAGATGCCCTTCATGCATAGTAGCTGCTGGCATAGATAGTTGTACTTCAGTGGTTGGTATTTAAACTTTTCAAACTGGGAAGTCTTTGTGATTGGAAGGTCTTAAAGAGAATGGGAAATCTTCTGGTTGTGTTTGACTTGTATTGTTCTGGCACCAACATTTGCACAGCTCCAAGTAATGGGAGCATTACAGCCTTTAGAGGCTTAATAATGAAATCCAGAGTTCACTTTACACAAATCCTTCAACCTTCCATTTATTAGCTTATGAATTTTTGTGCAGCAGCACCAGACTGAAAGTGCAGGAGTTTTGTATCTCACTTTAGAGCACCTATGAAGACGTCATTGTGACCCTTCAGAAGACCACCTGAAATGGAAAAGCACTGGAATAGTGGAGAAGTCTCAATTTCATTGCTTATGACTTTAAACTCCAGAGCTAAAGGACACCAAAGACAGAGTTTAGTGCCTATAAATCTTACAGTGTGAACTGATTCATGACTCAGACAAAGCGCCCAAGCCCCTAAGAGTCAGGAGAACAACCCTTTAAAATACAGTTTGCTACTATTGCTGGAAACTTTAACCCGCTGGCTTCACACTCAGGAGGTTTAAGCTGCAAATGGCAGGAGAGGATTTATGTGTTCCTCTGAACAAAATACATCAGGGTAGGAAAACTTGACCCGACAGTTTTGAGACGTGCCTGCCATAAATAACCAATTGATTGGCTGGGCTGCAAAGCCATTAGCAGGCGTGAGGAGCCTGCTGAGACTCAGACACGGCATAAAATGCTAGAGGTGCCAGCAAAATGGACATGGCCATCGGCTACGTGGTCACCTCCCAGCAGAACTGCTCCGGAGGGCTCCTGAAAAATGGAGCAGCTTTTATCTCCCTCATTCCACAACACCCTGGAAGGGGGATCCAGTCTGTGTGTGGGATCCAGGCTGCCGTGGGCCAAGGGGGAAGAGAAGAGAGATAAAATGACCACCTTGTGCTTGAGCAGTAAATCATCTGGAGGAGCAGAAGTATTTCAAATGAGGTTGGAGATCATGCCTTGACAGGTTGCAGATGAGTCGTTTCTGCTGTAATTTACCACTGCTGCCAAGTGGCACTGGTAGGTCTGAGCTAGCAGGGCTTTCCACCCCCAGAAAAGTGGCAGCAGTTACAGCAGAAGGGAATTTGATGACTCAGATCACAGATGTCAGGACAGAGGGACAGAGGTTGCTTTACCCTTTGAGAATGGGTCATTTTTACCTTTTCTGTCCCAAAGAATGCATGTGATGCTCCCATGTTCACTCCCACTGCCACAGACACCCTTTCTAGAGCTGGGTTGATCTTTTTGCACTGTCCCACTCTGATGGCAAGGGGAAAGGTAAGAGCAGTGGAAGGCCTGCCAGATCTTTCAGTCAGGAGAAGAGCAGGCAGTAGAAAGCAGAGCAGACATGATGCTGGTCTACCCCAGATATTCATTTACACTTGAGACAGGTGCACGTTGCAAATGAGTAGGAATTTGAGTGTAAATGGCTACATAAACAGCAGGGTAATGATGAACCAGAGCCTCAGGGAGGCTGCAAGCCTCACACAAGCAAAGATGGGACCTTGTTCCTGTATCAAACATGAGATGAGAGGTGATGACTGGCAGGTGAAAGGCAGGAAGGAACAACGTGTGTATGTGAAATTCACACAGAGTCACTAGGTTGGAAGAGACCTTTGAGATCATTGAGTCCTACCCAGATTTGAATCAAGTCCAGTTCCATTCAGCCTGATCCTGCTCAGAGTCTCAAGTGCTTTTCCTGCTCAAGTATATGAGGGGGGCAGCTCTGAAGGACCAGCTTCTGTGGCAGGTACCTCCTCTTTCCTGGCACTGCCACCACTCAAATCCATTGGCTCCTTCAGAACCAGAGGATTCCTCCACTATGTAGGACTCTTTTTCCATTGACAGTTTGTCTTTCTTTTGGGTTAGATTCAACAGTTGGGTGTTTTTTCTCTCTAATGAGTGGATCCCTGCAAGAGAGGAACTGTCTCCAAATAATAGAATTGTTTCCAGATAATTGTATTTACACAATATGCAAATGTGCACTGGTCAAGTATTGACGTGCTACACCAGGTTTCATTGTGGCTCCTAAAACATCAGAAATGGTGAAAACCAGGAGCAGATTCAGCTGTTTACAGGAATCTGGCCCATTCCTAGGAACTACAAACCTGTACAAGTGTGACTGAGCCTTGAGTCTCACTGACTGATCTCAGATTTTAACACCCTGCTAGCCCAGTAATTACTCACCCCATTTTAATGCCATAAGAGGTTATTGATCCCCATCCCTGCAAGTGTTCAGGGCCAGGCTGGACTGGGGTCTCAGCATCTGGTCTAGTGCAAGTTGTCCCTGGACTTTGTATCTCTAAAAAACAGAGAAAACAGAGGAAAAAGCTACCAAATGCTTTGCATTTATTATTCTTTTGTTGTTACTGTTGATTCCTTTTTGAACTGAAATCAGCTTTAGTCAAACAACTGGCAGCGAGAAACTGTTGAGACCTTGCTTCTATTTTGCAGGTAGTAGCTCCTTAGAATCATGGACTTGTATTAATTAGGAAGATAATTATCATCTCTAAAAAGAACAGGACCTCATCAGCACCTCATCTCTGACAGGAGACAATAATAAATGCTTTGGAAAGGGAAGGGAAGTGGTGCCACCCACCCAGCCCACAGTAGTTCAGGGTCTTTTGAAGGCAGCTGCTGTATCCAAATGGCTTCTGCAGGGAACAGGCACAGTTTGTGCTGTTTTCCATGTGTTGAGCCTGTGCAATCCTTTCCTCAGAAAGCTTTAGCCACCACAACACCACTAGTGAGGTGTTCTGCAATGCCATGAAACCTCTTAGATAAGAAAGCAGTGGGGCAGGTACTGATCTCTCCTCTCTGGTCGTCAGTGTCAGGACCCGAGGGAATGGCTGGAGCTGTGTCAGGGGAGGTTTAGGGTGGATAACAGGAAAAGGTTCTTCACCCAAAGGGTGTTTGGGCACTGAACAGGCTCCCCAGGGCAGTGGTCACAGCACCAACCTGACAGAGCTCTGGAAGCATTTGGACAACACTCTCAGGCACAGGATATTATTCTCGGGTTGTGCAGGGCCAGGAGTTGGACTCCATGACCCTTGTGAGCCCCTTCCAACCCAGGATGTATCTATGACTCTATGATAATTTCTTTTGCTGCTTTTAACTTTTCTCTCAGGCAAGTGTTTTTGGCATCATCTAGTCCTGGTCTTATGGGATAAAGTGGGTAACAGCTCCATGTTCACTTCTTAACTACTGAGGGGTCAATCCACATCTCCTCTTTGCTCGCTTCTCCCCAAATATCCTACTCTCTGAACTGCCCATTTTTGGGAAGCCTAACACTGCATTTTGGACAAATGTTTTGTTACAGGAGAGAAAGTACTTGGTTTTGGAAGTGTCATTTCAGTGCAGGCAGCACAAATGTTTATAAATACATACCTGCACACAGACAGGGCACTTGTCAAAACACATTCAAAGGATACCTAGGTTCTTTCATGGATTACATACTCAGAGTGAAAATAACCAGCTATATTTAACCCAGATCCAAGCCCAGACTAAATTATTTCAAAGGTCAATTAAAGAACAGAAAATCTCACTAACTAAGAGATAAAAAGGCTCCCATTCATCTGCAGTTCCAAGAGCTTTCACAGAACTAAGGCACAGGATGAGAAACTGTAATTAATTACCTTTTCATATAAAAATCATTGACAACTCCAAGTTTCTATACCTGCCAAGACCTGAATTCAGATGACTGCATTTGGCCTACAGCAGTTGATGGAAACTCCATCACTCACCACGCTGATGTAGTTGTTTGGAAACCAACGGCTCTTGGCAGAGAAAACACATTTCAGCTTCTGTTGAATGACTGCACATATGAGGAGCAGGAGATGAGACAGACCAATAGCCGGTGCTCAGATTCAGATTATGTTTTGGCTGGGGCTTAAAGTTCAGGTCTGGGGCCAAGTGGAGGCTAGGATTTAGCCTGCAATGTAATCCTGAAATCACATGGGCTCTTTTCCTCAGGTGTTGGCCTCGGTGGCCGAGACCTGGGGGTGTTTTCTCCCTTGAGATGGAGAGTCTGTTGGTTTGGCAGGCGCCGCCATGCTCACTGCATTCCTGTTCTTTGGCTCTGCATGAGTCAGTTCTGGAAAACTCTTATTTGACCACAACTGGAAAAGAAAGAGAAAAAAAAAAACCCAAGCCAAAACCCACAGATCAAATCTGTAGGATGGGTTTGAACCACAGAGCTCAGTTTTTTACCTTGACAGTCTGCATGATCTCACAGATATAACCACAAACAGGCAAAGGAAGCACTCGGGGAGCTGAGCCCCTGCTCCCATCAGCCAGCCTGAGCCAGCAGGCAATAACATTCCAGCCAAGAAAGCAATGAACCCAGTGAGCCAAATCCCTGAAGAAACTCTGGGATTTGTTCTCTCTGGCTGATTGGAAAAGCTGTTTCCAGAACTCAAGTCAACACCTTTCTTCAACCTCAGAACACCTCCTTGGGTAAACATAATCCCCTTCCAGACCTTCCAGGTCTGAGCCTTACTCAGAACGAGATCACTGCGCATAGGAATCATATTTAGCATCGGTCACGGTTTAAAACGCCATCAGAAATATCTGCAAGGGCGTTCATGTTTCAGCTTTGCCACCAGCCCTAAGGTGAGAACACCCTGGTGTGGATTTGTGATGCGCACCAGAACATTTGTGCAATAATGAATGATGGCCCAGCTCCATTTCTTGTGCAGTCTGCAACTTCCCAACGTGTCTGACACACAGGGAACCCACGCGCAACGGTGATGGAAAACTTGAAAAGCGAATGGAAGCGAAGAAAAGCTCTTGGTGTAATTTTACAGTGTGTGAAAGACTTAAAGCAAGAAACACAACCAGATGCCACAAGGAAACTACTTTCAATTAGTTCTGCTTTGTGTTACACCTACTGATGAAAAATAAAAACAAATTCATTCTGTCAACAGCTCTATCTATAGCATAATCCTTAAATGAACTCATCCGTCAAACTGGTCTCCTCTGGCAAAACATATTACAATCCCTGTTTCTCAGCTGTGGGAATCAATCATCTGTTTCCCAAACCCATTGGTCAACATCTTAAGAACCCAATATATTTTTATTGCACTGAACAAACCAGTCACAAGGCACCAACCTCACCACACCACCTATGTACAAAGGCCTCATGTATTAGCAAATTCAGCGATTCCAGGGGAGCTGTTTCCCTGTCAAGGTTACCTGGCAAATGCCTGATCTGGAGTAAAAAGTAAACCTCAGCCTTTCTGCCCCAGCAGGATCTGTGGGATGTGCTGCTGCTCACAGCTGGATAAGGCAAGAGCACCAAAGAACAAACCAGATTTTTCCTGGATGGACATTTCATAAAATGATGTTTGAAACAGGAGATACAGAGGTAGGGACGTGCATTTTTAAGCCAAAGCTAATGGTTCCATTGAAGCAGCAGCAGAGCCACCTCACCAAAGCACTGCCATTTGCATTCAGCAGCATTTGCAGTGCTCCTCAGTGGTGAATGTTCCTCATCCTTCAGACAGGAGGGCCTTGAAGAAGGGGGTCTCTTCCCAGCACTCCAAAGGCTGCTACAGCACAAGAGCACACCCTCCTTCCAGCAAAGGGACCTGTGAGAGGGAGACCAACTCTCATTCCTGTGCTACCCATGAGAATATAAAGGCACAGGCATACTCCATCCTGGGTGTACAAAGGGATGTAGGTGTGGGGGTTTCCAAGGGTTTCAGTGCCCAACCTCCCATGCCAGGCCAAAGGGTAGAGCTGGAAAACTGAGATGATATGGGACAGCAATGCTTGCATAGGCAGATAGTGATAGGACAAGGGGGAATGGCTTTGAAACAAAAGAAGTGAGGCTTAAAATAGATGTTGGGAAGAAATTCTTGACTGTGAATGGTGAGACACTGGCACAGATTGCCCAGAGAAGCTGTAGATGCCCCATCCCTGGGAGTGTTCCAGGCCAGTTTGGATGGGGCTTAGAGCAACCTAGTCTAGTGGAAGGTGTCCCTGGCCTTGGCAGAGGGTTGGATTGAGATGAGCTTTAATGTCCCTTCCAACCCAAACCATTCTGTGATGAGAGCTGTGCTCTGCATGAGCCACATCAGGATGGAATGGTCAGAGAACAACTTTAGTCATGCTTACCAAAGACTGAAACATGCCTCAAAGTCGTCCTTGAAATCTCATTTCTGAGCAGGACTCACTGGTGCTGTGAGCAGACACTTACATAATTGGTGCTCTTGACCTCCCAACATTGTCTGATATAAAAAAAATTGCTAGAAGTGAAATGTAAACTGAGGTGTTCCTTGCAGAGTCATTGGCTTAGACAGGCAAACTGCAGCAGTGGTTTTACCTAAGGCAACCTTATGAGAGCTCATTATAGAGTTGTATTTTAATAATGAAGTGGTAATTTCTATGAAATTCACTGGGAATACCGTAAAATAATTTATGACACAGACACCAAAGCAGACAACTAAGGCCACAAAGCAAACATATATCAAAGACACTCTGGTCTTACTCTTCCAGCAACAGTAGCAGCTCTCTTGGCATTGCAGGAGCAGCAACATCTGACTGACAGTGCACTGGTTCAAGATAAACTTTCATCATTTCCCATAGATTTCAGTCCCCTGAAATATTTGGGAAAATTTTGCTTCTGGATTTGAAATGTTTTGATGCAAGCCTTCACAAGAAGCCAAATCTTTCAGAAAGGTAACATTTTCTGGGTAACATTTTCCTGAATCCTGGGGTGCAAGCAGAATGGCAGAGGATTCTCCCCACCACCAAGAGGATCTTGCAGAGGTCTGTTGTTCAGCTTGGATCAACAGGAAAAGTGCACAGACAAATAACTCTGAAAACACCACGGGAAGCTGACCAAGTGATGGGGTTTTAAGGAAAAAAAATAGAAAAAAAATAGAGAAAAATAATATTTTACCCACAATTTTACAATATCAGAGTTTATGAAATGACTCAGCTATCTGCAGGTTGGAGAAAAACAAGGTGTGTCCACAGTGTGGCAATCTGCCTTTTCCTGGGTGGACACTGACCATGGCCAAACTCAAGACAAGGTGCCACACCTCCATGGCAGGGGAACATTGGCATGGCCCACTGGTGCACAGATGTCAGTAAATTTCACTACAGAAAGCAGCAAAGTGTGCTTGGTGTGGATCTTGACAGCTCAGGAATATATGCCCAGGTCTCCCAGACTGGCCTGTCCTGGTGCTGGGCCTGGCAGCCTGAGGAGGAGGAGGAAGGGAGGAATTTGAGCTGAAATCAAAACCAGACATCCCCAAAGAACAAAGCCGTGGCTCCGGATGCACGTACACCGGGGGGATCTTTGGGCAGACAGGTGCCTGGCACACAGGGACTGACGGGGAATTTTGTCAGCCAAGTGTCTCCTGTACCCCTTCCCTTGGGAGGAAAGAAGAGTTGCCAGCAGAGCTGGCTGAAAAACAAAGCAATCCAGGCATGGATCTCTGGAGAGTCGAATAATCCCCGTGCAGCAAAGTCAAGCTCGAGGAACGAAGCCTCGTGGCTGGCAGGCGGTGGCTGCCTGGCATGAGGGCACATGGGCTGCAGAACCAGGCCCTGGGGAGTTCATCTGGTATTCACCTCCCCTAAACCCAAAACCAGCCCTCCCAAATCTCCAAAACTCCTGACATCTCCATGGGAAGCAGCCTTGCTATCTTTCCTCTGTCAGAGGACACAAACACACACAGAGCTCCCTGCAAGCAGCAGGAGGGGTGCTGAGCTCTGCCCAGAGTGTTCTCCTTTCTCTACACAAGGACCTGCTGGAATTCCCTGCCCTGCATGGTGGGCTGAGGGCACCTGCTTCTCATGCAGGCTCATCATCCACATCTCATATGAAAAACAAGCTAAAAAGACCTCACCAAATCCAAGCATTCAATCCCCTGAGCCAGCTCCAAGCTCTGCTCCTGAGCATTTGAGCACTATGAAGTTTTTCACAACAATTTATTGAGTGCACCTTGGCTGGGCTCTTGTATGTCCCAGATCCACTCTACAATCACAAGAAGAAAAAGGATTTTTTGTTTTAAAAGATTAAATTCTGGCTGCTGGCACAACTTTAAAGCAGACCTTTAAAGCATACAGTCTCTATATGATGATCAGGCATGGCTAATTCTTTTCATTCCTACTGAAGTCGTGAAAATTTGTGATGTGGCACAGTTCTCCTGCCTGCCCTGGGACTCTGGAGTCAGATTTTGGAACTGACAAATAATCATAAAAGAAAACTGACCAAAAAACAACTGTATCAAATGGACACTTTAATTCTGAAGGAGATAATCTGTTCTATCCAAGAAAAGGTGAAAATTATTCTGAATCTTTTCAGAAAGAAAAGAAAATATTATTGAAACAAGGCAGACACAAGAACTAATATTAAATCCAGTCACTGTTGGTCACTTCCCAAAATCTCCAGGGAAAGGGAGCAGATGCCCAGGGCAGATGAAGACCTGGCTACAGGGCTGGGGCTGCTCTGGGCTTTTCCCACCATGATGGTGCTGGGGGCCAGGGCAGTGTTTTCCTTTGTTTTGGTGAGTTTGTCCAGCATAACCAAAGACACACAATCAAAGGGAAACCATGCAATCCTCAAGAGCAGCTTGAATAAAGAGGAGGGCAGAGTCTGAGTGTCTCACCAAAGTGCTAGCCAGGAGCAGAGAGCTCTGTGGGTGTCTGATGAGCCTAGTCCAAGCCAAGGGATGGCTTTGGTATGGCCTGGGGTCACCCACTGGGCATCCCTGGGTATGAGCTGTCCTCTCAGCCCTGAGTGTTTTCTCCTGCTCTGCTTTAAATGCTCTGCTTTAAAAATGCTTTAAAAATGGGCCGGTGGTTCTACCCAGCAAGAGACTGCACTGCAAAGCCCTTGCCCTCACCATCAGGACATTTGTGCTCCTGATCCCTGCATCCTGCTGTCCTTGGGAGCTGCCCTGAACACTTGTGCCCTTCACATCCTTGGGATGATGATCACCCCGGGCCCAGCACCGAGACAAGCTATAAATACTCCTCACAACCTTCCCCCATCACTCAATCCCCTGGCACCCCAGCAGTGGCCACAGGGTCTGTGGAGCAGCCCAAAGCCCCAGGCTGGCGTGGGGGCACCAGCTGCTTCCCCCTCCCCGCGGGATGCCCGGGGATGCTCGAAGCCCCAGGGGCGGCGGGGCATCCCACAGGCTCTCCCAGAGGCACTGGCAGATTAGCGGCTCTATTTTTCAAGCTGATCCTCTCCCACCCCCTCCAACTTCATTCAACTTACAAGAATTTAAGAGAACTTGGCAGGACAGGCAGGATCTAAATATAAACCCCGGTGGCCATGTCGTCAAACAAACCCCCATGAGCAAATGGCCTCAGTACCTGGAATGCGGGTTCATGGAAGTGCCAGGTCAGCAAAGCAGCTGCCTCTTTCCTCCCAGCACAATGGGGATAGCAGAGATGCCATCAGCACGAGTTTTTTCCTACCCTGCTGCGCACTAAAAAAATTATTCTTGGAACATTATGGAGCGGGGGAGTAAAAATAGATATGCAGGTTCAGCATATGGCTGTGTTCACTCCTTGTGATTCCACCTTGTTTTGCAGAGAATAGAAGGGAAAACAGTTGTGCCATCCTGTTAAACTCTTCTTGCTCAGCAGCTCCTGACAATGACACTTGCTGCTTTCCAGGCTCATCTCAGAAATCCTTCCAGCAACCTGGGTGTCTCTGTGGTGTCAACTAAACCAGAATACACGAGTCTTTAACCAGACCAGCCTGGGTGGGAAAGGTCAAAAACTTGCTGCAACGTCCTCAGGTGAAGCTCAGTTTTGCTGGTCACTGTTGTCAGCAACAAACAGTCACCACATGGAAAAGGGAGTTGGAAGCAAGGTTTGCTTTGCTCCAAGATCTCATCTTAGAGAGCCATCCCTGAGCTGTCCCCACACCCAGGCTGGCTGGGAGGCAGCTCCCACAGCTGCTCACCAAAGTTTTTTTGGCTCAGTGAATCTCAGTAGAGACCAAACCATCACAGAGGTTGTCTTGGCCAACTTGGTCTGATCCCCAGGGAAGTGACAGTGGTTAAACAATCCCAGTGTTAACGCTGCTGGAGTCATTTCAGGGATGCAACCCAGGAGGGGCCATGCTGGTGCTCAGAGCGTCTCCCACCACTGAGCCACCTCCTGTGGGTTTTTCAGATCCTTGGGGACAGGTGAGTGTGTTTATGGCCAGCTCAGAAGGGGCTGAGTGACAGGTTGTGACCTCAGGCTCTCCTCTGGTTTCCTTGAAGGAGGAGGATGAGGCTCCAAGATGGGTCACAACAATGGGACCATCGTGGGGAGTGAGGGCAAAGCAGGCAAGGATCACAGGGAGGCACAGGCAGCTGATTCACAGAGGGTGACAGAGCAGAGGGGCTGGTGTCCCCTCCCAATCCACAAATCCCCTGCACAGCACAGATGGTGCTACGTGCTTTTGAATGGACACTTTGCTTTCAAGTAGGCAAAACACCACAATTTCAAGAGATAACCCAACAAATCCTTTCTCACTTTGCTCCCTCCTCCCCTCTCAGCCACCTTCCTCCTTCCCTGGGGAATTTTTGTGCCTTGGTGATCTTTAGCCTTGGCCTCCCTGCAGCTGCAGCAACCCACAGCAGTTCTGTGGCTGCTCCAGAACCAAGCTGGTTGTGTCAGAGCCAGCCTGGAGCCTGAAGATTTCACGAATCACTGAAAGCCCCAGGCATTTGGGCTCCTAAACACTTTCTGAGGTACAGGATGCCACCAAGAAAGGGGACTGACCCTCACCTGCTCATGTCCTTTATCATCACTCTGAGCCTCATGGCTGGAACAGGACAACAAAGAGCCTTTAAATTCACCAAATTTCTAACAAAACCTCATCTGTTTTTCCAGGTAACATCCACTGGACTCTGCTTTTTTCAACTTTTTCAGTCAAGCACGTTCCTTCTGCGGTGTAGAAAGGGACTTCAATCCTCAGTTTCCCAAGAGGTCTTTTAAGAGCAAGCTGGAGGAAGTGGAGAGATGACAAAGAATTTTAATGGAAGGCAAATTAAGCTCTTTATAAGTCACTTCCAAATTGATTTATATAGCCAAGGCTGCTCCACTACACTTTCACAGTGGAAAAGTCCCTTAAGAAAACACCTTCAAAAGACTGATCCAACTCTCCTTGAAGCCAGGAGAGACAAATCATGCAAGTCAAAACTGGGGCTAAAATGTGCAAAAAATCCACAAAACACAAAATCACCACTGAATATACTGTTCCACAGTCCCCTGAATTCCAGATGCTGGAGCCTAATGGATAATGCTGAGCTATCAAAACATGAATGCACATGGAGTTTCTTTATTCTCAGCATTACAACTTAATTTCTCAGCATTACGACTTAATTTCTCAGCATTAACGTTCATTTCAAAGCAAGGAATTTTTCTTTGCCTCCCCTGGGACCTCTAAAACCCTGGTGTTTGTATTCCACCCCTGCAGCAGGAGCCCGGGGTGGCAGGGAAGTGCTAAAGCCAAATGTTTCCCCCTTTGCAGCACACTGGAGAATGTGCGGCGACACCTCTGCTCAAAGGGAATGGCCTTGTTTAGATAAGCCATGGCAAACATGAGGCACAGGCCCTGTAGGAACAGCTTTAGGGGCTGAAAGAAGATGAAAAATCGACTTTCAGTATTTATGGGTGGAAAAAAACCAAAATCTGTCCATGGTTTCCATGCAGTTTCAGCCTGGGGCTTTGCACCCCCTGGGGAAATGTCATTCCTTGGCTTGTGACCCACCAAACTGAACTGTCAGATTAAGGAATGGCAGGACAGACGTCCTGGGCTACCCAGGCCAAGACAATGTCTCATCATCAGAGTCATCTCCCCTTGGAAAAGGACCAGACAAACGTTCCCGTTGCTCAGATGATTCCAGAATGTACGATCTGTAAACAGCAATGGAAACTACCAGCAAATACCAAAAGGAAAACTGTGCCATTCCAACAATTGTTGAGCTGGGTCCAGCAGTGACATTCTGATGAGCACCTCGTGGTGGGATGGTGTCCCTTGAGACATGGGCCTTTCTCCCTAATCCCATCTGGTGCACAAGGCCTCGTTGCCCTTGATGGTATCACTGGTTGTGTAACAGCTGAGGCAGTTCTTGCTCATTCCCACTTCAAGTCCTTGGGAAATGCTGTGGTGACAGCTGGCAAACCCCAAGTGCCATGAGAATGGTTGCTTTTGCATTTCCCTGGTGTCTGTGCCCATCAAATCCAAAGCAGGCTAATTTCAAGTGACAGGGTGAATGAATAAATATGAAATCATGTAAGGAAAGGGATCTTAGCTCTTCACTCCATCTCTCCATTCCACTAGTGCTTGGCAAGTTGTTGTCTGCAAGCAGGACCTCACTGAGCTGCACTGCTCCCAGAAGAACACACATACAGGAGGGGTAAAAGAACCAACATTCTGAAGATGCAGCAATTTGGGGGCATAAATTCCACATATTCCTGTTGAGATAAATGTGTGCAGTGACCCTGCACTCAAACATGTTGATAACATCAACAGGGCAGCCCAGGCCATAACCCCCTGCTGGACCTGGGCAGAGGAAGGGACTGTGGGAGTGTTGAGTCCCAAATCCTTTCTAGTCACCTCAGCTCTCCCTCTCTGAGCAAAGTCACCTCCAGACAAACCTTCCATCTGCACCTCTCACCATCACCACATGGGATTTCACCAAAGCTCCCTGCACCTCTGTAAGTGATGAAGAACTTGGTCAGCACCTGATCAGTAATCAACAGTGGAAAATCCTCTGCACCTCTACCCAAAGCTCAGGGTGAGGAGCCTCCTGTGACCACAGAACAAGCAGCAATTGAAATGCACCAAGAGGAGGAGATTGGTGTTATTCCAGAAGTTTGCCCCAGTGCCAAGCACACATGAGTTGGCAGGGATCTCCTTGGCACAGCTTCTGCCCAGGCTGTCTCTCTACCTCACTGCTTTGGCCCAAAGATCAAATACTGATTATTGTATTTGGAGAAAGAGAAGTGGATTGTAGCAGTGTGAACTGAGAAGTGAATTAAACCCCATGCATTCACTCATCTTTCCCTTTTAACAAGGATGGAAGTTGTTCATCAAAATGGGGAGCAAAACATTTATAGTTAGTCCCACAAGCCATACCAGTGCCAGACCTGTAGAAAGCTGTAAAACAGAGGCTCTTTAACCCCTTCCTACAGGAGATTTCACAGCCACTAGCTGCACAAACCCAGCTGGGGAAATGCTACACTAAAGCCTCACTTCCAGCTCAAAGCACAGTGAAACAGCCAAGTGTGACTGGATGAGAATAAGGCCTGAGATTTTCAAGGCCCTCAACTCCAGCCCAACAGGTTCTGTGCTGTCATAACCACATCCCATTTCCATGCATTTCCCCATCCCTGCATGTAAATCCCATTATCGAGTGGAGCTACTTGGGAGGGCAGAGAGAAGGGGCTCCCAGGAACTCGTCTCACTTCGGTCTGTGGAGTGGTGAGACAGGCTCCTGAAAGGCAACAGACTGGAACAACCACCCTGAGCCTCCAGGGCTCATTAACTCTCCTTGGCCACATTTGTGATTTGCTACATGATGCATGGAGCAGGAATTTCCACCCTGTCTCCAGAAAAGCAGTCCTGCACCTCGGGCTGATCAGCCACTGCACCAACCTCCCCACTCATTGCAGATACCCAGTGACTTCCATTAACTCCTGCCTGAAATCTGAAATGTAAATCAGGTGGGGAAGGCATTAATGGCAGCAATGCAAAGGCTCAGTGCAAACCTTCCCCAGATGAACTGTCCTGACCTTGGCTGGGCTGACAATGAAGGTGACATCATGTGCAAAGGAGCTCTAAATTCAAACCAGGTGCTAGGAGCTGCCTGGCGTCGTGCGGCTGCGGCGCAAAGCCGACGTGTGAGCAGGATGCTGGGGGCAGCAGAAAGGCTGAGCACAGACAAGACACACTCAGCAACAAAACAGCCACTGCAGAACAGGACAGAATTCTGCACTGCATTCCATTAGCTGGGATTTGTGTTCCTTGGTGCCAGTTCCACTTGGGGCTAACACTGTTTAAGTAAATGGAGTTGCTGCTATTCATATCCATGTGTGTGAGTGTTCCTACAGCTCTGGCATCAAGCCTGCAGCACAATAATGAGGGTTTTTTCTGTGTTTGCTTATACTCATGACTCCCTTGGACCTTGCAAAGTGCTTGGAGCTGCACTCACAGGACACAGCTATTGGAGAGCCCTGTGAGCCAAAAAGCACATCCAGGCCTCAGAGCCCCTCCATCCAGGGCCAGCCATTGCTCCTCTGCTGCCCCTAAGGACATGGCCTGTTCCTGTGACTGACCCTCACCTTGCTGAACAAGAAGGCTTTTCCCAAAGGCTCTCCATGAGCACTTTTTCCCCCATTATGCACTGCCAGGCTCAGCCTTTCCCCACATCCCAGAGGCAGAGCTGGCAGGGAGCTGTGCAGCCACGGCCTCTGAGATCAATTCTGCTGGCTCCTGTTCACAGAGGGGACCAGATCAGTGCAGAAGAGGCAGGTTTGCTGTCCATGAACCAACACCTGGGAGGACAATAACTGCATTTCTCATTTTTTGCATCCTGGTGTTTTGGAGAGCACAGTCCAAAGAGCAAAATCCATCACTGGGAGAGACTGGGCTGGGAAGGGCAGTTGGGAACATTTCAGGATGTGCTGCGAAGTATCACCTGCACAACAGAGTGGGGATCACACACAACTGTGTAAACTGTTCTTTATTATCTGCTGGTCATTTTCTGGAACATGCCCTGGCTGTTCCACAGTGACCCTGAGGCAAGAAGAACTCAAACCAGAAAATCTGTTGTACAACACACAGGTTTGATATGAGCTGGGCAATTTTTACATCCAGATCATTATTAATTTCTTTTGGGAATTCCATTTCCACATGAAGCGTGGCTGGATGAACACTACTGAAGCACAGAAATACCAAGACCACCACCACCACAAACTGCAGAAATTACACAGCATTTTTATAATACTGAAAATTCTCTCCCACTGGCAGTAAGAGTAAACATGTCCAAAGGTTTTTTTGTATGAAGAGCAGCTACAATGAATAGTTTCTACATCAAATTCAACTGGAAAACAATGATTTCAGGTAAAGTGATAAATTCAATCTAACCAAGAGAAGAGTTCTACAATAATCCTAGTTTTGAGCACTGTTGTTTGGCAGTCTCCTTCTTGGTTACAAAAACCACTCTTCACACCCAGCTTACCACAGTCCAGCTGAAACTTGAGCAGCCTCCAAATGGAAAAGGAATGGAAATAGGAGAAAAGGAGAAAATAAATCAAAGGCAACCAATTCATTTTCATCTCTCACATTGTTCTTCCTGCTCTGCTGGGGAAAGAGAACCTTTCCAAGTGAGTTCAGAAATGCTGTGGGTCCCCTCATCCATTTCTGTCCAGTCTTCAGTGAAGAAGGTTGGAAAATGTTGATGACAGGCAATAAAGTAGAATCACTGAAATTCATAAATTTGGACATTTGAAAGAAAAATATCTGTGTGCAAGAATAATGAAGAAAATATTTGTCAGCATTTAAATGAACTGGGAGTTCCAGACTGGAGGCCTCTTCTGCTCAAAAACTTCATGGAAGTTCACAATTGTAGAAAAACCCTTGAGACATAATGCACAGCACAGCCATGGGAGATGAGAAGGATAAATTACTCTGGTTTTTCATTATGGACAACACTCATACCTCCTAAATTTGACAACAGAAATTGTTTTTCTGCTCCTCTCTCCCTCCCTCTATATTTTATGTTGTGAACTACAGAAACTCAGAGGTAGCAGCATTTCTAGTTCTTTTTCAGAAGAAAAGTAACAGGCACTCTGTAAACCCCTCTCCTTTCTGCACCACAGCCAAAATCTAATAATAGAGCTCAGCAGAGCTGTGAACTGCTTCCATTCATCCTCATCAAGTATTAACTTCATACACTGGAATTCATCATTCCAAAGCCTACCTATCAGCCAGTCAGTCAATAGCCAGGCTAGTTAGGATAATACCCAAGGATTAAAAGCAATACTGCAGTGATTTCTGCAGCACTACAGAATCCACTGTAAAACTAACACTGTATTTCAGGTATTTTCTCAGTCACATTTTCAAGATGATGCACACAAACCAAACTGCCCGAGGGCTACAGAGCATTGCAGTGCACAGTGGACTCAGCTTTTTCAGGGAGAGAAGGGAAGAGCAAAATCTTAGCTTTGCCAACTTTCTGTCCCCTGACAGATATTCTAAGTATTCAGATTTAAGCATTATTGGTTAGAGTTTAAAATAAAAGTGACTGCAGTAATGACCTACCAGTACTACTCAACAGTATGCTACAAGAGCAGATAATAAATGAAAAACAATTTCCATAAAATTTCTAATAAATACACTCCCTAAATTCTGGAGTCAGACAAAAATCCCTGAGTTAATTCTCATCAATGTAAGGTCTCCTGTTTTCCAAAGAACTTTTGGTTCAGTCAGACAGAAAATCACTTCCTGATGTGCAGCTGTCAGTGCTGACTCGAGGTACACTTTTACAAGGTATATATTTAGTTTTCTATAGCAGTGCCAGAGATTCAATGAGCATCTGAATCCCTGCAGAGTAACAAAGCCTGTGAGACTGAGCTATCAGAGGGCAGCCACAGGCAGGAAGGCAGCTACACCTGGTTTGCAGGAGTTTAAATTGGAAAAATAAAGGCAAGTTCACTTTTTAGGCAGATAATGTCACATCTTGTGGTCACCTTGAATTTCTGCTGGGTAAACATGCTGACAGGAGCCACTGCCAGTGCCTCAGGAGGAGTGGGAACTCCTGGCCAAGAGTGGATGTGCTGCTGCTGGTACTGCCAAACTACTACATGGCTCACCTGGAGTCAAGAAACCTCTGCTGGAAACTTTGCTATAAAAATAACTGCAGTCTTTTCCAGGGATCTTTTTCTTTGGGATCCTACCAAAATTTCTGAGCTAGTTCCTCGGCCTCACCACATGTGTCTATTTCAAAATTAAACTCCTCAGCAGAAGGACACTTCCAAGCAAAAAGGATTTCTGAAGCAGTAGTAACCTGCATCCTCTGGGTGCCTTCAGGCCATCCATCAAAAATGAAAAGTAACTTGTGGACCCTGAGAGAGCCAAGTTATCTGCTGGCACAAGAAATCCTGATTTGTCAGCTCAGGAACAGAGAAGGTGATTCCAACTCTGCTATTTGCTCTTCCTCCCCATTAAACAGGAGAGGATCAAGCACATTCCATCAGCCTTTGCTTCTTTAGGATTAAAATCCCTGAAGAGATAAGGCCACTTTAGGGCCACCAGATCTCACCTGATAGAAGCAAATGCTAAAAACCTCACCATGGTCTCAGCCACTGCTTTCAATCTACTAAAACGAGGAACTTTTCTTGTGGATACCCAAAAGCATTTCCAACAAAGCCCAGCTGGTGTTGAAAACTGATTCACATTCAGGGGGCTAAAAAATAAGGAATGATAAAAGACCACATGGAAGTCCACAGGCATCTGAGGTAAAAATAGGGTTCCAAAAAAGTAAAATTTCCCTTTGCTTTCAACAGAGGCAGATTTTTCATCTTTTAAGCCCAAATCTTCTCTGACACACAAAAGAACATAAAATATTGAGACACTTTAGTTCAAATGTGAAACATTTGTAAAAATAGGAATAAGAGAGAAAAAGAGAAAAAAGAGAAAAGTCTTTCACTTAGAGGAATACTGAGGTACTTGGAGTACTACTCAAAAGCAGATATTAATTGAAAAATGCCCATTATTAACTGCAAAATGAAAACACCAAAACGAAATGCTACTAAAAGCTATTATGCTTGATAGACAAAGCCTGCTAATTTAAAAATTACATCAGGATGACTCATGTATGCTGACATAGAAAAACTGTGTTTTAAAAAAACAATTAAAAATATTATCATGACATGCCCATTTAACTGAGCTAAGGCAGTTGGTCTCTGGATCCATCTGAGGATAAATTAAGGTAAACACTTGGAATCAGTAAGTTCTTAATATGAACTGGCTGAAATTTTGGAAATTAGTCAAGCAACAGAAGTCTGTCAAGGATGTGCATTATCCTATGTGCATATATCACATTATGCACAAAAAGACTGATATAATGTCTATTCACCTTGTTGTCTTGAAAGGACAAGTTATTTCAAGTTTCTGTTTTGTTCACCATGTGCCCTAAACCATTTTTGCATTGCAGAAATTCTCAAAACCTTTTTACCTGTCATTATTACATCAGCAAAAACTCACATTTTAGAATGGCAAAGATGAATTGTGCAGTAACTGAAGAGACTGACTCAAGATTAAAGAAGAACCAGCAGTAATGGAGCTGAAAAAAGCATTACTTCTTCCATTTGGTCAGTGCTCCTTTAGGATGTCCAGCACTCACTGCAGCAGTGTTGGCACCTCTCTGGTTCCTGCTGTCCTCCTAAGCTCAGTTCCAACACTGTCAATAGGCTGTTATTGATCAACCCAATTGAAAATTATTAGAACCAAACTGAGAAGGCCAACACAAATGCCAAAAATAACCAAGGCACATGCCTGTGAAGAAAGAAAAGCAAAAATTAATGTTTTGTTGAAGTAAGCATTTTACATGTCCAAGGCTTATGAAAACCCACAAGAACAGGTACAAGTATTGTCTTTTAAAATCTGCAGTGTTTCCAATTACTCAGTCTTCAAACACAAAGTACCTGCTTAGTGCAAAACTAAAGCAAGCCTGGGATAGTTTCACTGGGAACTCCTGGAGGAGTCTGGTTTCCCAGCTCCCACTAGCCAGCTGCACAAAAAAATCATTTGCCCTTTACAACTCTAAACAAATCAAGGAACTGATTCCTATTTTGCTCAAAATACAATTAAAATTCCAATGGATTTTTTTTTACATTTTTGAATAGCTAGATGATAATAAAACTGCAGTTCAAGAGACTGCAGCTTGCTGATGTATAACAGCTGGGACTAGTCATGACTTTAGATGGTCAGAGGGCCATCTAAATCATTATTACATTTTCTTTCAGATTCCCTGTTTTGTCAATACAAGAGAAGCCCCATGAATCATAAGAATGGCAGAAAAACTATGCACAAACAGTTTGTCAGCATTTTGGCCACTGCCATGAAGTTGCTCAGTTACAGTGCAAAAAGCAGGCTCCTGCACAAATTCCAACCCAGAACTTACCCTACTACAACAAAAGAGAAACCACAAAGAGGAGGAAAAAAACAGCAAAAAGGAAGAGAACCAAAAAAATAAAGATGTTTTTGTGAAATCTTTTGTAGAACACAAGCAGGAAAACTGTTTCACTTAAATGCAGTTTAGCTTTGTCTTAACTGCCCAGACAACAGAGTAACAGGTAAAAACTGAGCAGAAACTGGATTAAAAATCAACATGTGAAAATTATAGGGAAAAGCACATACTCAGATAAATGGTCCAGTATGTGGACACATCACTTGCCAAACACCTCTAGTGAAGAAGGAGTTTCAGAAAGACCAGAGCTACCAAGAAGGATGAAAGAAAATGCTCAGAGATTTTGTGAGCTGCAATGAAAACAAGAGCTTTGCCCCTCGGATTGTGTGCTCCACTGTGTATTAAAATGCATTTAAAATGAGCCTGTTTAAATATTACTAGTGCAGATGAAAAACCAGAAAACATACCCCAAGTTTCTGTGGGGATATAAAGTCTTCTCTGTTAAGTTTAAGGTAAAATATTCCAGGATATACAAAAAGCAAACATGTCGATGTGGTTGAACCTTTTAAAAAAAGAAAGTGATATTTTGTTCAGAGAAGACCAAAGTACATTGCAGAATCATATACTGAATTTCTTGAATTAAAATAAAAAACAAGAAAACCAACTACCACAAGAACTTACCAACTACTCCAAATACATTTTTAATGTCTGGCACATACATTGCAAACAGAACAACAACTGCATTCAGTGTTAAGGTGACAAGGATATGGCAAATCCACGACGCAGGAAGGTGAGAGAAGAACACCATCAACACAGCTTTCCTTGCCTACACAATACAGAGACAAACACTGTGTGGGTAAATACATACATACACACACATATTTTTTCATCTTATCTCAATTTCACAACCTTAAGAATTACATCATTCCAGATGTGAAAGAAGATTTTAAAAATCAAAATGCCAGAAGCTTAGTAATAATTTAATGCTTGGTCTCTCTGTAGTGTAGAATTACTGTATTAAAGCAAGATCTATCACATGGTCATTAGTCTTTCCTTTTTTTTTGGAGGGACAAAAGAAGGTCTGGGGAATAATGCTTTGTCTCTTTGAAAATGCCTGGTAGCAAATGTCAGAATGTTGCCAAGTGACACATATTCTATAGAGTGTTTCCACACACAGAGTTTTGCCTGCACAATTGTTTTTGGTCCTAAATGAATGAATTTTCAATTCTACCACAGTACTGATAAGCTAAACTATGAGGGATTTTTTTGTGAAATAGGTCTATATGTGTTTTTAATTTACAGTTAAATTGAGTTTCAAGTATAAGTGTGTTTGTGTGTGGGTGCGTGCATGTAGAAAGGAAAAACCAAGTCAGCAAAACTCAATTTAAGAGAAAAAAAAAATCAAACTAAATAAACTTAAGAAGTTCTAAATTCTCTAAATTAAAAACAATGCTGTGGGCTAGTTTTAATCTGAAATCTGTCTCAAGAGCACAAATTAGCTTAGTGGTTAGTTGTTATTTTTGAGCTTTCATGGAACACATGCAAATATGTGGTCTTTGATCAGTCACTTGACAAGTGAATAAGATACACAAGACTGGATGTGACTCAAGAATTGCAGTCTGCAAAACATTAGTGCCCAGTGCTGGCTGCCAGCTCCAGAGCTCTCAGGAATACTCACTGGGAAATGGATCAGAGGGACTGTCAGGAGCACAGCAAACAGGATGGCTGCTCTCACTGTCATGATCAGGGTATCGTGGGGCAGGTACCTGGAGTAACCTTGCAGCAGCTCAGAGTCCACTTTGTCTGAAAACAAGACCAATTAATTGCTTTGTTAATAACTAGAGAGCTAAGATGATTAGCAAAGCATATTAAGGTGACATTCAAGTGGATCCATCTGCTTGGGGGATGCAGATACACTCTGGCACTACTGATACACTAGGATGCAAAATCTTCAGGGAGATTAAAAATATCAGGAGGCAAGGCCAGGCAGAGCCTCTGCTGAAGCCAAAGATGCCTAAAAAAAAGACACAAATGTGAAGGAGACAGCATTAAAAAAAAAAGAAATTTAACAGCAAAAGTCAGAGCATTGAGATTGGTATGCTACTCTGTTGTGTTTGTTGTGTTTTTTGTTTTGTTCTTTTTTTTTAATCTTAACTCGGCTTTGTTGGACTTCAGCATGGACTGAAATTTTCAAAGTCTGGTCACCCTGTGAAGTTTCAAATTCACAAAAACCAGAAGAAACTATCTGAACCACAGAGAGATGAAACATGCCTCGTTTCAAAGAGGGAACTCTTCTTTTGTTTCCAAATTAAAATAAAATGTTTTACATTTTCTCAGACTAGTGTTTTAGAAACAGGGAACAGACTTTCTCTGTTTAATGAAGTAAGTTAATTAAACAAGACAACCAAAAAGTGAAAAGGAGAAGAAGCTTGCAAGAGGAAAAAAACCAAACCAAACCAAACAAACAAAACAACTCTTTTACATGTCTTGATTCCAGCATTTGAGGTTCCTGAGTCTTGGAGTTACTAAAAGAAATCAAGCCTGCAGAAACCAGAAGCATTCCCAGTGAAAACAGAGTGAAAGGCTACGGTCAAGACAGGGTCTGGTCCCAAAGAAATCATGACAGTAAAGGTAGCAGGAACTGGGATAGCTTCCAGGACTATTTTTTTCCCTCCTTTTTTTTTTTTTTCTCTTCTTATTAAGATTTCATCTGGACAGATGATTACCCTGCACTGCCTACTGAACCTCTCTGAGTTGCACTTAAATTTATATTCTCCAACAAACCTCATGGAGACAGTCAGGAAACAGCAATAGTGGCCAGCAGGCTATTAGGGACTTCAAGACTACTCATATAATTTTTCTAAGGTATCTGGATATCTAGGGAATATTTTCAGACATGCTTACACTTGGGGGTAAAAGGTACAAAAGTCCCTAAAAATCTGGAATTATTAGATGCTGAAAGCCAATGTTCTTGGTGCTTTGTCAGACACCATCTCATCTCCATGATCAAGAACTATAAAACACTTGAAAGGAGAGGAAATCCTAATCAGAATTTTCACCTTACTGCCTTACAGTCTCCTGTAAGAATATTTATTCATTCCAATCAATGAAAATTAGCATGTGATCACCTCAAAATTAGGGTTTTCAGAAGACATCAGGAGGATCCTCATGCTTGACTGTGATACATTTATGTGACAGCACTGGTATGAAACTACAACAGAATCAGCAAGTAGAGGAAATTCAATAAACTAGTTGTGTTATCACTGCTGTATGAAATAGAAACTCACCTATTTCTGCCAGGACTGTGATGGACCTTTAAAAAAAAGTCCACTGTGTAGATAAGGTGTCTGAAATCTTTCTGTGCACTTCTCTGCACAAGAATTCCAGACAGAAGAAGTCATCTATGTTTAAACTCTGCTAAAAAACAGTACCCAGAAGTATTCAGAAGTCCAAATGTAGAGTAATTAAACTGGTACTGCAACACAGTGACCTAAACTCTACAGCAAGTGAAAATGCCTGTAGAATTTGGCAGGGCAAGTATGATACCAATCATTCTTCTGATTGGTAATAAAAAGGTACAGTTACCTCATCAAATGTCAACAACATTTCTAAAAAATGTGCACTTCTTGGTTCAGTTCATGTATCAAACAGACACATTTGTGGCTCAGGAACTGCATGCAAGGCCAGAAGCATGTGCTGGAAAAGACAGCTCAAATCCCATCCTTTTGAATTTTTAAAATCTGAGAGTTCAAGTGTACTAATGCCTGAAGCATTCCAGGCAGAAGACATTTATCATTAACCTTTGTTCTAAGGAATACCTGAAGAATACACTCACCATAAAATGTCAGGTACCCAAAGAGAGCAGACATAAAGTAAATTAGGAAGCTCAGACCAATTCCTGTGACAGTTACTTTCTGCATTCTCCTTTTGGATGGACTAAAATGGAAAAAGAAAAGGAAATCAGTGTTGTTTTATCTGTATTGAGGATGATTAAACACAGCACAATCTATACAGTACCTTGCCTTTCATAAGGAAGTATTGGCCCAATTTAAGGCCACTGAGTATTTGCTGAGGTCTGTGCTGTCACTGATATTTAGGCACTTTAAAAGTATTTTTAATCTGGTAATTAAAACAGCACTTTTCAAGCAGACAATTAACACCGTCCCCATCCTGTATGGAATTCAGACATCCCAGTGTCTCTTTTAAATGAAAATCGTGATTTACACAGGATGATACCTATTCAGAGCCAGAAATAGAATCTATGTCAGAAACCCTCACTGGATCAGAAATGGCCAGAAGCAGATTCAGTCACAGCCATAAAAATTCACTATTAACCTACCTTAAGAAATGACCTTTTTTTTCTCCTGATTGTACAGGGCAGGACAATATCCTGACATTGATGATGGAATGGTATTTGCTACTTTTCTCTCCTCTAAAGAGAAAAAAACAGTACAGACTAAAACTGTACATTTCCTAAAACCATGAAAGCTCTTTATTCTGCAGTGTTTGATGGCACTGACTTAAAAATAAAAATTACCTGAGATTTATTTAGGGAAAGTATTACATAAAAGGTTATAGTTATATTTCAATATTGCATGGATTCATACATTACCTTTGGAGCTCACAATAGATTGGCAAGACTGAGGTATGGCACAGAAAAGAGAAGGCCATAGTTGGTATAGCATAGGCACTCTGAAACAGAAAGAAAACATCTTTTAAGTTGTTTGCTGTTACTGCTGGTTGGAAAAATTTCCTTATGAACCCAGAATTCAGTTCAAGTGTTGGCAGTCAGTGGAAATATTTCCAGAAGGATGCTTTGAGATAAATCTCCACACAACAAAAGTGGTGTCTCTAAATCAGTCCACAGGAATTCAACCTTTTCAAGTCATGTAAGTTCAAGTGGACATAGCTCAGTTTCATCATCAGTAGAAGTCCTGCTGCCTGTAAGCCAAAAACTGCAAGGTTCTTTTTTGACTGTACTGAAGCCAAGTACTTATGTAGAAAGAGCAGGATGTGTCTCAGAGCCAGTTTATCATTTGTGAAATTCTCTAAGAACTTTTCCAAATTCTAATATCCATGGCTACCTGTCAAATTACTGATTCCTTCACCCTGACCTTACCATTTTATTACTCTTTGAGAAAAATTTGGATAAAACATAAAATATAAATTAAACTATTAACAGGAAATATAACATGCTTTGGCATCCAGTTTTTAGACAGTTATGTAATTAAAAATGCAACAACACAATTAGTGGTGTATTATTCCAAAAATTTGTAATAAAAGAGATGAATCATCTAGTACAGCCTCCTGCAATTGCTCATTAGAATAAGCTGAACTATAACAAAGACTTATGTGCTGAAATAATCAGGCCCATACTGGTAAAGATGTGCCACTTTCTATTGATAAAGCTAATTTCAAAAAAGAAGTAGAGATGAGTCCTCAGATTCTTCAAAGCACAAAAGGCCAGAATTTCACAGTAGATGTTTCTGTTCAAAGCATCATTTCTTCTTTGATCTACAGGTAACGTTTGTCTGATGTTTGCATTGCCCAAGTCTTTTGTTTTCTTCCCTTTCTTTTGAGAGGGTAGGGTGGACTTTTGTTTTTTCAGAGAAATGCAGCCACATCCCTCCTCAATCCCACTACAGGACTATCTCAGATTTACTTTTTCCCTTCCTCTTCACCCCACAGACACCAGGGTTCTACATGACACTTCCTCTTCTGCAGGCCTTAATGGGTGGTTACCTGACTTAAATGCCAGGTTAATTAACAAATACCAGAGCTGGCACTCAGTGAAATGCACAAGTTAGCATCAGGACTGAGGAATCACCTTCAGGTAAGGAAAAACTAAGGTTAGGTCCAGGCAGTGTCAGGAAACCTGATCTACCCTGCCAGGAACTAAGACTGCACAGCCAAGCAGCACCAACTTCCAGCTGAGGGCATGTTAAGCTGGCTTGATCTGATTGTATGATGAGGTTGACCACTGCTTCATTTGTTATACTTTTTTCTTAAGTCATATTTCCAAAATATTTTCATAAACGTTAACTTGGACAGTCAGCCTTCATACAAAAAAAAAAAAAAAAAAGGTGAGATTGGATAACACTTGGCAGCAGGTACAGAAAATATTTCAGCAGCCCATAACGAGTTTTACACAAGGACAACTTACCCTAGGTAAGGTTTAAACTCCAACTTTTTAAAAACCACTACCCCCCTTTAAGTTTGTGTAATTGTTAATAGATTACCTCTTTTGAAAGATGAAAGAGCTTGGCTTTACAATCCCCAGTAGAATTTGAAACCTGTAAAATGTAAATGAAAAAAAAGGCATAATGAAAGAATAAGCCTAAACCACAGACATGAAACTTTTCAGATTCTGTGATGATTAATAAAAGAAGGAATTTAAATTGCAAGCCATTCTGAAAGTGTTAATGTAAAAAAAGCAATACAGTTTACTAGTAAAATTAGAACTTCAAACCAGCATGCACTTTACCTGTAAAGTCTCCATGGCACTACTCAGAGGTAGAGGACAAGGGATCGACCATTTTTTAATCATAACCTGTGGAGACAGCATATTTCATGTATGAATGATATCCTAAAAATCAGTTTTCAATTTAGATACACACAGCTGAAGAATCAGCCTGCTGGAACACACAGCAGGGAGCTGCACCCCCAGTAAATCACCAGGCCTGCCTGGCAGACAGGCCACCAGAAGGAGACTTGACAGAAAAGGCTGTCAGTGCCATTGCAGCTGCTCACCCTGCACAGCTGGCAGCCTTATGGGCCAGGGATCTGGAGGTGGGGCAGTGCCATGGGCTCTGACAGAGCTGGAATACAACCAGCACTCCCCAGCCCTCTCCCTGGGCTCCAAGGGCCTCCTGGCCGGAATCGCCGCCGCGTTAGCGATCCCAGGCTCGCGCCCCGAGCACACAAACCCTCAGCAGAGATAGAGCAGAGCCTAGGGCTAATCTTAAAAGGCAGAAACATATGGTTTGGACTAGAAAGCAAAGGAAAAACAATAAATGCAATTATTGTCCCAGAATGTCATTGGGCCTTCAGCTACACCCTGCTGGTTTAGGGACTGCCAAGTAACAGGGCTGAAAATCAAAGGGAAATTAAAGTAAGAAATGCTACCTCCTTTTTCAGGAGCCCAGTTTAAAATGATAGTTGCATTGCTCTCCTCACCCTAATTAATTTCCTATTGTAGTTGCCTGGCTTTAGAGGTTATAATTCTCTTTAAGCCTAAAGCAAATAATTAAAAACTTAATTAAAGACTCTGATTCACGAGAAGAATAACATGTGAGGGAGCTCTTCTCCTGGCTCACAGAACTGTGCTTTGCGTGCTGCCAAGTGGTGTTTCCCAGAGGATTAGATGCTCCCTCTTGTCACCAGTGCCAGGAGAGGCAAACAAATGTTACCTCTGGCCAAAATGTGGGGAAGGAAAACTGTGGGTACACAGCAGGGTGAGAGCATTGTGGCAGTGACACATTTTAAACAGCACAACTCACTCAAGGTATGGAACTAGGTGGGAGCCTGCTCAGCAGCAGCCTGCACACACCAAATACTGAACTATAATTTGGGCCTGGGTTGTATTTAAAGGCACCCAGACAGGAGAAGATTTTGAAGGCTCCAAAGGAATTAGCTTTGTGGGAACTCCCCCACTCCAGTGTAAAGCTGGAATAGGCACTGGAAAGGGGCATGGAACTGAAGGGCAAGGTTTGGGCAAAGTCAAATGTGCCTGGCAGTGGTGAGGGGAAGATTTCCTGCAAGCTAAAGAGCAAAGATATATATAAACATTGCAGAGGGAGGACCAGTCAGGCCAAACCAAAAAGGCTGGAGAACATTTTTGTGAAACAAATGTAATACAGACTAAGAACAGACTGGAGTGGAAATCAAAGACAAAATAAAATGTACTTAGGTGCATTTAAAAAAATCTCTATTTATAGTTCTCCACCTGCTTAATTATTCAAATATGTTTGGATTTCCAATTGTAGGCTAATGAGTTTCCCCAACAAAAAAGGATTCTTAAGCTGGCAGCACAGCCCAGTTAGCTGAGCAGTCATGCAGGCACCACCTTCCTCTAGAACTTTAAGCCTATTGCATATAAACATTCTTTTGAGTATAACAAATGTTTGGTTTTAAGTAAAAAAACCTTAAAAATCATGAGAGATTCTGGTGGAAAAAGGGTATTTCAAGCCCACACCAAAAACAATGTTAAAGAATGAAGTTAGAGGCTCCAAGTGTCCTAAAATTCTCAGTGATTTTTTGTATCCTGCAGAGAGAAAACAGGAATCCCTTTATTCCAGCAGTACTGACAGCACTCAGCAAAGGGGCTGTCTGTGCATAACATCATTCACTGCATATGGCAGGTTCCCAATCTGCAACATGTTTTGTTCTGGGAACATAAACAAGAGGTTTAGACAAACACCATCAGCAATCATTAACACCTTTGCTGAACAAGCTACCAATAATGCTGTCTCCACAGTTACACAAAAAAAACCATGTCTGTCTTTACGCTTCACCAGTATTGCAAGAGGGGAGGCAATCACAAAAAAGTTTAACAATCACAATTTCTTTTCCCTAAGTATTCAAGTCAGTGAAGTATTAAACAACTGAGCAACAAAAGTGCTCAGGACCTCACAGGATCTGGCTTTGAATTAATAGTTACACATATTTGCTTTTCTCCTAGATCAGCTCATCTCAATGTTTGCAATATTTTTGCTAGTAAAGCCTAGAGCTAGTTTTTTGACTTTAAAGCAAGAGATACTGAGGCACAGAAAGGACATTTAAGACCCAGAACAAAGAAGTCTCCAGCCCTTTGCTCAGTGCACTCCCTGACCAGACTGACCAGACACCTCTTTTCTGCAGGCTGCAGTAAAACTGTGGCTTGCTGGAAAAAAGCTGAACAGATGGTGTGCACTTGAAAAGGCACAGAATTACTGTATATGCAAAATATAATTATATCACTTCCATATGACTAACACAGTTCTCTTCTGGAACAAATTAAAACGTATCTGCCACACAGAAATTAACAGTGTGCAAACTAAAACACCATTTCAACAGCACATATCACCCACTTCAAAGCAATTAGATATGAAAACTAAACCACATTTAATGCCTTTGACTTTCAGGGCCTGAACAAGTCACAGGGAATATTCTGTCAAGAGTATTGGTTTTCTGGAAATAACTGTAACGGCTTTTAAAATTTTTGACCTCATTTAGCTGCTGCTTTGCCATTTTACAAGAAAGAATAAGCATACAAACTTAACCATTTCATAAAAAATCCAGCAGTCTGTACTCCTTCATTAGCACTTTCTACCCACTTTTTTGATAGAGAATCACAAACTAAAATCTAGTTTAATTCATCCCAGCTTGGCATGGCTGCACACAACTCTTCCTTACACGTTTGCTTTTTCAGGGACTGAAGTTGTTTGCAAATGCATCCACCATTACAACAGCTTTCCTCACAGATCCATACACACTCCCTTTGAAATCCAGGAGCTGAACTGGTTTTAAAACCCTTGCAACTTGCTTCAGCCAAAGGCCTAGGTCTGCATTATAGTTAGTGCTTTTTCTTACCTTTTTTTTCCCGATTTTTTTTCTTATAAATTTGAGGAGAGAGGTCAAAAGTTAAGGTAATTTATAAATATTACAAATGAATTTCCATTAACTCTGGAGAGTTGGGGCTGCTTCTCAATGTTCAGCTTAAGAAGAATACTTCCCAAGGTCCTACAAACACTGCAGCTCTCCAGGGATACCCTAGGGAGATGTTTTGACAGCTTTGAAGTTTGGTTTTATCACATGGTTTAGTTCCTAATGGATTGCCTTGGTCTCCTGGATGGCATGTTTGTTCAACTTGCCTTCAACTCTGTTTATCCCTTTGCAAAACAGGTATTAAATGCAAGTCAATGCAAGCCAGAATGACAGGGCAGAGGGATAACATTTTTGCCAGGCTCCCAAATAAGATTCAAACAGATGACAAGAGTGAGAGCTCTTCAGTTGTACCACATATTACACATGTGCATTAACACACTTTTTCCCTGTAAAAAGAGAAAAAGTGAAACTTAAAGGGACATTTTGTCTCTTAGATCTGCCTAGCAGGTCTCACTTTTGATATTTGGAAACATCTACCTCACAGGGGCCTTGAGAGGGTGAACATCAGGGTCAAAAACCCCCATATGGCTCAGAGAAAAGAACTTTTCCTTTCAGCTGGAAAGGAGAGTAAGGTCATTGACGTATTAATGAATCTTGTAAACTGCCTTAATGAAGTTCTAGTTTTCTTTGCCTTTTTCTGAACTCTGTCACTCCATTATACATGTAAATTTAATTTATTTTTGAGTATATTAAATTTTCTGCTGCACTAGTTGCAGTAAGTAACAGTTAGAAGTTAAGAAAACAGAATTTCATTCCTCTGCTAGTAGGGAAACAAAAATATATGTGCCAACTCCCTCTGCTGCACCATCAGCAGAAAAAAAAAGAAAAAAAAAAAGAATTGTTATATTTACCAGCCCAAAATATAATTATTTTAACACTTTTCACATGCTTGGAAGTTCTTACACATTGCCTCAGCAAAACAAATATAATCTGTTCAAGCAAGCACATACTGAACTTGAAGAAAATTCTAAATTTTACATAAAAAATTAAGGGGGAGGGGAAGACAATTAATTTCAAAACAGGCTTATGAAAACATTCAAACAATAAGGAAAAAAAATATAAGCTGCCCAGAGATTTTTAACTTACCACAAGAGTAAAGTACACCGTAAAGAAAAATGATAAACTACTTGTGTAGCCAAGAAAGCCTGTAAAATAACAGTAAAAATAAAAGAGAATTTATAAGGAAAGTGATCCTAATGTACAGCTAAAGCTTTACATTTTAGGCATGTTTTCTATTACAGTGCTTGGTATCTGGGGCTTAGGACTCAGAATAACAACATTCCAACTGCCTGTCACAGATCATTTATGTAGTTTTGTAGGGCAGAATTAGAACTGGCTTACCACTAATGGCATGCTGTAAGTAAATGCAGCTCTTTAATGTTCTGCTGTAAAGATTTTATTTTAGTATTGCAGACAAAATACTACTGCAACCCAAGTAATAGGTTAACTAGGCAGGGCTGGAAGGCAGAACACACTACAACTTAAGTAATCACCACCACCAGCAGCCCCCTGCCAGTTTAAATAAATAAATAAGCCATTAAGGTTTTAAAGTCTTCAACTGTAATTGCTACTAAAGTAGAATAATATTCGCTTCTCTCCTTTAATTACTCACCAATTTTAGGAAGAAGGGCAAGAGGAAAAACAATGCAGACTGAAGTAAGCAGCAACAGCAGTTTCCCATCGAGGTACCAAGACCTGTTGGAAAATTGATTTAGGATTGATACAAAGCTCAGGAGTCCTAAAAATATGTTTAATTTAGAACTGTGATCTTAGCCAAAGCAACCACTAGGACAAGGAAAAAAATATTTCCTGTCTCACATGCTATTTACAAGAATTTGTACTCTTAGTTTCTACATTGATATAAAACAGAGCTCCCAGATAATGACAGAGGAAAGCACCACTCCATAAGAAACCAGCACTGCAAGCAACGTTCCACAGGCATGGATCAGGGTCTGATGTGTGCCAATTAACATTTCTCATCAGCACAATATGCAAATCCCTGCCTTGATTCCATTCCATTCCATTCCTTGACAGCAATGGTCAGAGGGAAGTACTTACACAGCACAGTGTGTATCTAAAACTGGATTACAATGAGCTGCATATTTACACACCTGAAGAAACAGCAACATCAATTCCCACTCACTGCTGAGCTTCCCTTCCCTGCAGACATCCATGAAAGACGTAAAGGACAGAAGGGATAAAAATTATACTGATGAAATCTGGTAGAATGTTTATACATAAACCCACACATATTAAGAAAGCATTGTAGAGGCACATGAAGTCCTGACATACTTAAAGTCCATTTGAAGCATCAAAATCCCATCTCTGAAGTGAGGAAAGCACAGATGGCTAAGTTGTTAAGTAACAGAAACATCTTGAGGGTGGCTGCCCTGACGTGGCAATAACCATATCCTGTACTGATAAACATCTTGCACATCAGCCTCCAACTTTACCACCTATAAACACCTTGACTTTTGACCTTCCAGTTTATTTAGTCCAGGATATGGTTAGCACCTAATAAACAGGCAGCACCTCAAGTTATCATGAGGGAAGTACCATAACACCTGTGTTAAAGAAGAATTATCATACAGGTATGTTAACTACTGCTGTACATCATGGACAGCCACTTGTGTCACTTCTTTGAAATGAAGATGTAATGCAAGTGAACACAGAAATTTCAAGGTTGAGGGCATCTTCACTGTAACAAACCCAAAGCAACCATTAGGTGACAATGTCTATATTAAAAACAAGTCAAAATACATCATTCTTCAAAAAGTGTATTATTAGCTATGTCTGCTACTGCTACAGTGAAGAAGCAACTTTGCTAAGATCAGCTTCTTGCTGTAGCATTTATTCTTCATGTGGCTATTACTTAACATTCATGTATTTTTTTAACTTTTTTTTTCTTTCTTTCTGATCTGGTGGATGTTCAGAGTAGGAGGAACAGCATCATGGCAGAGAACATAAGGATCATGCACTGTGTGTAGATGTGGGACCTCTGCTTAAATCTCCTGATTCTAAACATGCAGCAAACCCACAGCTGCCACCAAGGTTCACAAGCTCAGCAGAACTGAAAATTATTTTGGTTACTTTATGGTAAATGAAGAAAAGTTTGTGGGTGAGGGGGGAAGAGAGAGGAAAACAGCAGTGAGGAAATGAAGGAGAAAAAGTAATTTTGTACACTGCCTCATTTTGGAATACCAATTCTTATACTGAAAAAGACCTCAAAACAACTGCACAGTGGAGTGGTTATTGGAAAATGTGTCCATTTTCTCCTCAAGGTACTGTTGTAAAAATACACTTATTTTCTGAAGGCAGAATAAATGTTTTGACAGTGCCTTAAAATCAATCTGATCTGTAAGCTTAATCCTATATGATAAAGCATTCAAAATATGAAATACAGAATATAAATCCTTGACTCTGCTGAAAAAGCTGTGGCATGCAGATGTTTCTCCTCCCTCCCCCATATTTTAACTAAAAGCAGACATTTATAAATTGCTTTAATTTCATTCCTGAATTTAACAGAACAAGATATTCATATGTTCTAAATTAGGATCTTACTCTCAGTTCAGATCAATTATACAACACACAAGCAAGACAAGCTAATTGCATCAATCACATCCTCTGACAGGGTCATTAAATGTGAACAGAGGGCTCACAAATTACAACTTTTTAATACAATCCTCATTTGAAACTATGTTCATGTCATCAAAACTATGTGGAATTCTTGTTATGCAGACAGAAACATCTCCACTCAATATTAATAAGTGTTCATATTGTATGATTGTGTTTTTTAAAAAGACATGAGGATGTGTTAGATTGGCTCTGAGCCTTTCAAACACACACACACCTGCTAACCCCTATCGATAAAAATAATTTAATGCACAGAACATTCTTTAAATGGTTTCCCCAAATGTACAGCTTGGGAGGGTTTATGCATATAAAATACTTTCACAGATAGTTTAACTGACACTTTTGATACATCCTACCTACGGCTAACATAAATTTTGCACCAAATAAAAGCATATCAGATGGTATAATGACTTAACAGAGAAAGAACAGTTGTGCAATCCCATCTGGAAACAATGGTCCAGGTAAAGAAGTGAAATCAAACTATTCAATATTTATGCCCTTTGCATAAATAAGTTGCTTCTTAGGCTTGGTGTTTGATTAGCTATTTTTGTTGAACAATTTCCTACAATTCAAAATGTCTGCTAGTAAAAATGTACATTTAACATCTGCAAAAAAATACAGAGAAACAAAGGATTATGATCTATCATGGTCAATAAATATGGCAAAAGAAATTAAATATAGATGTGAGCATATGCATGTTCCTGGAATACTTCTTGACCACTGCACTTGAACAATTTGCTTGGACAAATACTAGAGGAGGGAAATTGTGTTAAATAAACATTGATTGATGCAAGAACTCTGATTTACAGAGGTAGAAGCTGGACACGACCAGGCTGCCAATCACCTCAGCACTGGAGCTGTGGGTAGAATTCCTATGGATAATCTCAGCTCTTTCTAAATGCAAAGCTGAACTTCATTCCCATCTCCAACTGTAATTTCAGCTAAGGAAGAAGTGTGGGTGCTGGCAGAGCTGACACATCACTGAGGATTACAACAGCTCAGGTGATTTGTAATAAACAGTTACACACTGTAACCTGGGTCTGAGTGCTCACATCCAGGAGATCTGAGGTGGGACCTGGGCAGACAAAGCTGCTGGGAGCATTATCCCCAAGGAAGTTTTTCTTCTTCTCCTTCTCTGAAGGAGTTCTCACAGTGCCTTTTTCAGACACAACAACCCTTTGAGCAGCACAGGGCACCTCCAGGTTCTACCTACAAGGAGTTTTCTTCAGCTGTTTGTTTCAAAGTGCATCAATGCTGAAAGAAAAGTCACTTTGCATAAACAGAGTTGACATAAAGTCAGTACTAAGAGATGACAGATAGTAAATTTGGAGCTGGACAGATGGGAAAAATGGGAATACATGCAGCAGATACAGCAGCAGCTCAACAGCACTGGGTATGGAGAGTGAGGCTGAAGTATGAGCTTGAAGGAGGTTACAGAACTCAAATGAAAAGATGATGATTTCCACAGCTGGAAGAGATACATCAGCAGACTAAAAATAACATAAAATGTAATAGTTTAGGAAGAAAGAGAAAACTGACAAAAAACCTTACTAAAACTGTGAGGGTCCAGAGGGCAGAAAGAAAGATTACAGCCACAATTAATTTTTCAAATTCTTTATAAAATCCAAAAGTTGTAAGTGATAAAATAGAAAATCAACTAAAGCATCTTTTAACAAACTGATTTCCCACTTAAAATTCACCCACAACATCCAGGAATAATACAAGCATCACACAGCTTTGAGACAATTTCACCACATTTCAATCCAGAGCAAGTTTTGAGCTCAAAACATCTGAAAATAGCAGTTAGAAAAACAGCCTAATGCACTCCAAGATACACTGTTATAAATGACAGCAGCACTGGAACAACTCAAACAAGGTATTTCAGTGCTGAAGCTGCAGTGTTTGCTTTAGATTTCTTGGGACAGTTCTGATAGAAATGTGAGGGCCACACCCCTTACAAACAGCTTTACAAGCCAACTGCGAGAAATAACTTCTTTACTGGGAGCCAAGTTTAGGAATTATAAACCAAGTCTGGAAACCTGGCATTTTTCCCAAGACAAGTCCAATTACTAGAGCAAGACAACAAAATATTTCATTATAAATGCCTGCCATTTTTTGTCCTGTGATTTTGAATAATGTGAAGAAGTGATAACATGACAGCAGTGGAAATGTTTCTTCTCCTCTCCCTCCCAGTACCCTCCTGCTTCCCCTTTTAAAATATTACAGAGAGGAGATTCCTGTAGATGGAGTTTTGCCACTGACTTTAAGGTCGTAGGATGGGAAATCACCATGAGGAAAGAATCAAGCTCTGTGTGTATGTGTTGCAACAGATTTGCACTTGCCAAATACATTTCATATTCCAACAACTCATGTAAATGACTGTATTTTCACATGTGAGACCAGAGAACTGTCAGTCCCCATCTCTTTCAGCAGTGAGTGAGCAGTTTCACCCCTTTTTTCCTCAGGACAAACACAGAATGCACGAAGCATTTTTCCTTACCCGCTCTCGGCTCCGCCCAAAAGCCCCGCAACAGCCCCGGGAAGCTCAGACTTCACAATTAACAGATAAGATGACATGGCTGCAAACAGAGGCAGGACACATTTAGCAGAGGAGCAGCAGCATCTCAGCCAGCACGGCTGGACCGGCGGGGTTACGCCTGGAACATCCCAGCTCCGTGTAAGACACCGCGGCACCAGAACCAGAATTTATTTTCTCATCTACTTCCTTTAAAAATAGCTGCAAGTATTGCACTGATGTCAGCTAATGCCTCCAAAGAGACTCTTACAATGTGTGTCTTGAAACAAGGAAAACATAACCCAAAGGACTAAAAGGCAAAATAATATAATATATAGGCCTGCCCTTCTACCTGGGAATACAGACCTACAGGCTAGAGACAGACTACAAGGCTGCAGCACTCCTCCCTCTTTATGAGACAATATTCATGATGAGAGTAAATAATATTTGTTCCTCTCAATACAACAGGGGTTTTTAAAGACTCAGTTTTCATAGTGGTTCAATTGCTGTTACACTAAATAAATATAAGACAGAAATTCAAACACAAGTATAGGACTTGACAGGGTTTTTTAATATACTGCAAGGATTGGTCCTCAGAGCTAAGAGGATTATCAGTGACAGATGCCTGCTTCTCATGATAAATCCATCACCTATAAGATCCCAACAATAACATCAAGTGCAGAACTGTACAGGAAAGTAGGAAGTGAAGTAGGAAAGACATTTTTAGCTTTTTAGCTTTTCTTACAGGAGTATTGACTTGAAAGTAAGTGTTTTTCATTCTATTCAGCTCCTTCACAGCATCACTTTTCTCCTTCACTAAATACTGTGATCAAAGGAATGAATGAGGTTTGTAAATCCCAATTTATACTAGTCTGATACCTTCACATACTGTTCATGTTGCTTTTTTATGTAACCAGCAGAGAATTACTCAAAAAAATCAAGTTTTACAAAGAGCTTCAACGAGCATCAAAGCCTATGTGAAACTAATTTCCATCCTGCAGCAGCAAGTAATTTTAGGAATGTGTCAGTAAAAGCTTAGTTACATTCAACACCTGACAAAATCCTCATCTTTTGTACTCAAATTTTACTGTTCTGTATTTAGTAATTCTTTAGAATTTTACCATTTATTCCTGCTTTAAAATTAAAACATACATTTTGAAAAGGCAAGGCAGGAAACTTGCATAAGCTGATATTTGAATATGTTTGTGTGGGTTTTTTATTTAAACCATTTTTTGAATCTTAAAAGAAAAGTTGTGTGGACTCAGACACTGCTGAACTACAGCAGTTAGTGTTAAATTTTGAAGAAAAGGTAAGGTGGTCCCTATAAAGAAAGAGAATTCTATTAATACAAAGTGACATCTACCTACCGCAAGGTTAAATTAAAACCATTTGGTAAATCACTAAATAATAACATTCACTTCTTCACAATTAAAAGCTCTGGTTATTTCCAATATTTAGTGACATGTAGCTGTTGATTTTGTGCACTGAAGTATTCATCTGCTGTCCTGATTTACTCTCCTACAACAGAATGTAGGTTCAACCAGAGAGAATTACAGCATGCATATTTCTAAGTCACTAGAATTTGTAAGTAAATTAACCAAATTTTTTCATACTAAGTTGCAGGCAACTGCATATTTCATTCTAATTAAAAAAGAAAAAACTAAGTGGGGGAGGAGGGAAAGGAAAATTCCTCTAAACTGCAATTCAACTGTATTTATCCATTAGCCTTCTCTCCTGTATGATAAATACTTTATACATAAGCAAGTCAAAATTTTCATTTATTTATGTCCTTCAGAAAGATTTCAAAACTAGTTCTTTTGCAGTCTCCACTGCAGAAACCTTCAAATTAATTTCCAGATCAGATTTCCTCCAATATGCAATCTGTCCCTCTGCCCTTGCATTCCTATTAGCCTCTGGCTAATCACTTGATCACTTATCCTTTGTTGCTCACTCTGTGTTTTTGAGAGGAGTCCTATTTCACTGAATTCCACCCCTAAGGACGGAGCCAGTCCTGCACCAAGAAACTTCTGCATACTGAACATTTGTACACATTTTTCATCCTTTCTCTGGGCATATGGGAAACAATCTCACATAGCAGGATTTTTTATATTCTCGTTTGTTTTAGAAGATTAATAATTAATATTAAACAATTTTATTTATATCCTGATGTTTAAACAAGACCTGAATATTGTGCATGAATCTGAGCAGGATGCCAATAGTTAATATAGTTTAAAAAGTCGAATTCTGCTTTTAGTTCATTGGCAAACACAGTTTTGATTCTCCTCAGGAGAAACAACTCCTTGCAGCTTTACTTGGCATGAAGACACAAACCACTGTGTAACTGCAACACACTCCAGAGTGAGCAAAGAACATGGCTGGTTTGTTTGTGTTTTCTAAAGATGAAACCAAACCAAGAAAAACAAAATCAATGTGACAGTCTTTATCTACTTGAGGAATGGAGAGCATAGACTGTGACAGACAAAAAGTCATGTATCCTTTGCTCCAAAGAACAATCTGCACCTCACTCCCCTGATGCCCCCATGGCCACATCAGGTTGTGCTGTACCAGTGAAACATCAGCTCTCCTTGGCAGCCTTAATGTGCCATGGAGGGAAGAGATTGCACAGCCATGAGACCAGGAACACAAGTGAACACAACAAGAGGCACATCCTTGTGCTCTGATTTACCCCACTCTGACACTGACACCAGACACCTATTCCAGCACTGAGGGACACAGATTTACTCAGAACAAACCCTGTGCAGTGGCCTGCTCTGAGGCTGCAGCAACAGGGGGATGCCACAAGGCCTGAACTAGAACTACCACCTCCTCATTTTCAGGTTCTGAATTTGCATGCATTATGTTAGTTTTAGGTAATTTTCAGTATGCATCAAGAGCTATTTGATGGAGAACAGTTCTGAACTTCTCAACAGGCCTTGACACACCAGAAATCATAATTATATTATTAGTTTATTATTCTGTAAAGCTACACTGTGTTGAAAGCAGTAAGAAATATTGCTCTTAAAATACCTATCCTTTTGCCATGATCTGAAAACTTGGTATTAGCTCTTTGACAGAAAAAGAAAAAAGGTTATTAAAATAAAAAATAGAGTAATTGCTTTACACTTGCATTACTACAGCCTGCAGTGCCAGCATGAGCTGTAACTCTATAAATACACACAGCACATATACATTATTCAGAATGTCTGTGCTGTGCTACCAATACTGCTGAACACTGAGCATGTGTGCTCCTACCTGAAAAAAAAACAGTTGCTAGAGAAAAGATTTATATTTAAATAGTCCTCAAAATACCTCTTCTGAGGTAGCCCAAATTTAAAATATATGGGTGGCTGTTAGGTTAGCACAAAAAATGTGTAACTTTTTCTTATTATCCTACCCAAAAAGAGACCAAGTGCTGAAGTCCACAGCAAGGATGTTAGAGAATGTACATAAACTTAGAAGTAAACACAGAATTTATGGTGATAAATCCCTTCAAATCATTTCATTGAAGGGACTGACTCTTCTGATTAGCTTTTCCTCATCTGCCACTGTAGATGATTGTATTAGAGACCTATAAAGATGTCTTGCATTTTTAGGCACAGTGCAAAGATGGAAACAAGCTCCCCTCCAAAGCTTCCCACAGGAGAAGAGAGGGCAGGTACTGGTTTTAATATTTCCTCTTAGTGGAAGCATAAAAAAAGAATGTTGGGATAATTTATCTGGTTTTAAATGTAGCTATAGAATGGAGTGTGTGACAGAAGATGTAATCCTTGTCCATATGGAGAAATTCCAAGCAAACTGAAACAGGTTATCAGTTTATTTGCTTGTCTCCCTACCATGAAGACTCATCCTGATGAATTTCTGCTCCCCTGCTTCCATTTCCTTCTATCTTTGGCTTTTACCTGAATTAGTCTGCAATTTACCTATGGCAAGCTTAAAAAGCAAACAAACAATTTTCATTCTACACAGAGCACACAGGAAGATTTATTTTGATAAAACTTCATTAGTTTATAATTATATATGCACATTTATGCTAAAGGAATAGAAATGTTTCCTACATAGCTCATCATATATTCCATTCTGTAGTACAGCTCCAGAGGTCGGGATTATTGTTGGTTTGGGGTATCTTTGTATTATTTAAAGCAAACTTAATATTCTTTACAATATCAAAATTTCCAAGAACCATTCACTGCAATAGGAAAACACAGGAACATGGGTTATCAATTGTTAAATTAGTACAGGAGCTGACAAACCTGCCCTTAATTAAGGCAGCTCTGCACTGGAAATCCTCACATTGAATCTGTCAGGATAATTGGGCTTTCAGGTCAAAAGTAAACCATGCTGTGAAAACAAACATTCGAGTTTGTTTCAAAACAGAATTCGATTTCCCATACTTAAAGGAAGCTCAGTAATTTCTTAAGGTATTAAGGATGACCATCTCAGCACATAACAAGCTGCCTCCATGACTGGTACAATTAATTAATTTTTAAAGTTTCTGGAATATTGTTCTCGCTGATTATCGAGGTTATTTCCATCTGCCAATCAGTCTGAAAAAACAGTTACTTTATTTAAGTTAAAAACAAATTTTGTGAATACATTTAGAACTAAACTGCAGAATGGATGAACTTGGTGGGGGAGAGGGGAAAAAAACTAAAAACTAAGAAAATAATTTGCAATTAAAAAATGCCCAATTAGCTTGATAAAAGTTTTTTCGGCTCTGCACAGCACCTCTAAGCAGGCACTCACAGAAAGCACACACATCTATGTGTGTGTATATATATTTACATGAGGGAGAGGCAAGTTAAATATTTCTCTGTTTACCTCAGGAAAACAAAGGGGAGGGGCTGTGCAATCCAGCAGCAGCCGGAGTTCCCGAGGCGCCGGGCTGCCGGCAGCTCTCCCGGGAAGGCGGCCCAGGCCAGCAGAGGGTGGTGCTGCTTTTTTAAAATATCTGCTTTGCACAGCGCCAACGCCTCTCGGCTGATTCCGGGAAGCTTGAAAAAGACGAACCACGCGATTGTAAATACATATTTAGGGTGGTTTAAACTCACAGCGGGGCCTCTGTGTATTGTCTGTCACTCTGACTGTATTAACAGGGCATAAAATCTACAGAGCAGCATCACCCATTGGAATGAATCCTGTCGCTTCCAGCCACTGCCTGCAGCATTCAGGCAGTGCTGAGGATAAAAATCACTCCAGGGATACAGAACGAGCTTTTTTTCCTCATTACTGATTCTTACAAAGAAGAAAAGTGTGTAACTTGGAGGACATCTTATCTCCAGAATATGGAAATAAAAAAATAAAAAAACACCAGTTATAGAAATTACACTGAATTAAACCATACTTATATGAGAAACTAAATAATTCTTTGTAAAATTAAGATAGCTTTCTGGAAAGTTTTGTTCCAAAGAATGACTGCAATGGTAACCTGGGTACAAGCCAAGGCAGTTTATCTGAAGAAATTCAAAAAGAAAACACACTGCAAAAATCCTCACTGACACCACCTAAACTGCACGGTGGTACCACAGGTTGTACCACAGCACTTAATCCCACTGCTGATAAATTTTCAACGATTAAACTCCTGTTCTCAGCAGTCTGGGCTGATGTTTGTGTGCACCACAGCCACCAGGCCCTCTGGGCTCAGCCCTATCCCAGGCAGCAGTGCCCTTGAGCTGATGGCAGCCCCAGGCCTGGGAAGCACGCTGGAGAACTCCACATGCTTCCTGCTGCACCTCAGCCCCAGGATTTGTTAGTGTTGGCAGCGGGCTGAGAGCTGCTCTTGTGCAATACTTCATTGTGTTTGTCTCCATTTTCTACCAGCCTTGCTAAAATCAGCCCTTCTCTAACTTTATTACACATGCTTTAGGAGTCCTGAAGATTTTCTCTTGGGTACAGGGCTGTGGACCGTCCTCCTTTTCAGTGACATCCATGGAAAGGACAATTATAGCAGGAGAAATCGCTGTCCTCCTTCCTCCCCTGCTTCAGAAAGCAGCTAGGGAGCTCACAAAACTTCCCTGGCAGGGGAGAAGGAGGGCTGTGTGATTCCCACTGGGCCCCATCCATCACTTCCTAGAAGCACAGAACTATTAAACAATAGCAGGGAATCCAACCAACTCCAGCTGCTCCAGGGAAGGATGGCATGAAGAGCCAGCAGAGCCATGGAACAGCATTTCTGCCAGCAGCCTCCCTCTCTCCTGCTGTGCCTCCAGGCCTGCCAGTCCTCAAGGGCTCTCTCCCTTCTTTGAGGGCACCTGACACCATGTGGGACCCTTCAGGATGCTCTTCTTCCCAGCAGGTGAGAAATGGGCACTGGGAGGATCACCCAGAGAAAGATGTGTGTGACAGGAAAGGGCTGGGAGGAGCAGATGAACAAACTGGAACTGGGAAGTGCAGTCTGACAGTTCCCTTTTCACGTGCTCTCTGCACCCACACACACCAAGCAGCCCTTCCAGAAACAAGGCAGTTCACATGGAACTAAGCACTGCTTGTTCACATTAAAGGGCTGCTGGATTGGGTCAAAAATGAGAAATGGAATCTAAAAATTAGTACTGGCCATCACCATTCATTTTCTTTTCCCTCATTAACAAATACCTATATTGCAAGAACAAGAACATACTCACTACAAAGAGAGCAAGGCAAATGGTCTCCAAGTTTAGTCACTAAGCTCTACATATTCTCTAAGTCTTTTGAGTTATGGTATTAAAATGACTCTAATTTACATTTGGATACTGAAAAGTTAACTCCGTATCCTGGTGCATCCTTAGTTAACCTTGGTACTTTAATGGATTTTACTATTTGATTTGTATTACATGGATTAATTAAAAGCCTTCCAAGGGACAATTAAAAATCTGCAGGAAAAGTTGAATATTCATGTTAGAGATGCATGTTAAAATTCCAAACAATGTACTTGAAATCAATTTTTTTAACCTTAATTTTACCAATCAGTGCTTTCCAGCAGCTGTACAAAAATGTTTATTTTTTTCCTTGGATAGCCTGGTAATAGAAAAAGTCAATTCCCCTATCTACACAAATCCCTAAGTATATGCAATTAGAATGTCAAACTCAAATTTGCACTTTAAGCTTTCTTTTTAAAAAAACACAAAGATGACAAATTGGAAAGCATAACTATTAAAATCATTACTAAAATGCTCTCTCCACCACAAATTAATGTAAATCACTTCTGCACTTAGGCTATTTTTAGAAGGAATCAGAGCAAAGTTTAAAAAAAAGCCCAGACTAGATGCAGATAGTGACAATAACCCTTGTAAAGTTGCCTAATCACAAGCCATCTTTCATTATCTCATGCTCTCTAATCACTTCTGAAATAAGATACTGTATGATGCAACCCAGGTCTGATTATGGAAGAGGTAACACAAAACAATTTTATTTTTAGTCTTCCTCTGAAATCAAAGATGTTGACAGAGTCTGGATGTCTGCCCAACACCATGTTCCTGATTCCTTCAGCCAGACAGAAAAGCAGAAAGAGGGGAACACTCCAGACCAGCACACAACAGGCAGAGCACAGGTTTTACACTTAATCCCAGCATGGATCCTACTCAGGACAAACTACACACCACAGTTTTCCCATGTAAAATCTGCAGAAGGACCAGAAAGACAAGAAAAACTCTTTTCTTTCCATGCATTCTTTAAGAGTCAAGGCTGTGTGAGAAGTGAACTCTTTGCACCTTATTTTTTTAGGAGCCTGTCAGCCTGCAGTCATCTTCAGAGCTTGTTCCTGTCATGGGGCCTTGCACTGCAGCATCCACTGGTTTGAGAGTTACTGAGCTGAATTTTATTAAGAATGGCACAGAGAGGTTATGAACTGTGATGAGGAAGAAATCAGAGTCATTATTCCTTTGACAACAGTCTTGTACATGATCTCAGAATCTCCAGAACCTGCTCTGTATATCCCTCCTTCTCTTGTGCTGTTTATTTAGAGGTCCACACAAACGGGAAAGGAAATTAAAGGATTTGTTCATTGCTACGGAACATCCTCTAAAACCTGTATGAATAAACAGTCCTTAATCTTGGAATTGTTATGGTCACTCCTGCCTAAAATTAATGCTTGGATTTTTATAGACATTTCATTTGGGCAGCTTTTATTATATTGGAACATTTAATATAAGAAAATACTCCAAGTGTGTCATGAAAGCACAGTTACTTTGTCTAGTTCTAGATGTTTACACAGTGACAAAAAACAGCAATCAGTGAATTCTCTGGAAGAGACAGTAAAAAGAACAGCCCTGGAATGCTGTTTCCTTCTGTTCTGTGTAAATATGGGTGTCTGCTTGGTGGTAGGGAAGAGAGAAGCAAGCTTTCAGATTATTTCCTCATTTAAAAGAAAGCATCCAAAACATTTTTACAACAAAAGAAAAATTAAAATTATTCTATTAGACTTCAAATTGTTCTGTCTACTTTCAGACAAATAATTTCTAAATACTCAGTGATTGTCAAGTATGTGAGCATACCTGAGTAAGAGTTCAAGTACAAAAACAGGGAGTGTTATTTTATTATGCCATGTACCAAAGAAGACAAAATACAAACAGTGAAGTGGACAGCCCACATGGTGTAAGTTAGGAAGATAACTCTCCCAAAAAACAAGTTATTGAGCTAAAAAAAGAAAGCTCCTATTAATGTAGAACATATGAAATATCATAGCTAAGTAAACATTCACTTGCTGCACAAATCACTAAAATGCATAAGCAGGTTCCAACAGTGAAACCCAAAACACATGATCTGAAAAAATGCAGCTACCAGATACAAATGTACAGAACAGCAGAGAGGGGATGCTGCTTCCTGAGCCCCTTCAGTGAGCAGCTCCAATGGATGTGCTCCATCCTGGGATGCAGCAACAGGCACAGAATCCAACCCCCAAATTCCCCATCTATCCCTCAGCTACAGCCCTCCTGCTTAGCACCATCACAAAAGCCTTTCCCTGAAGTTTTCTGTCCTTTTAATCATTTGCTTAAAAACCCTTTAATTATTGCCTTTGGTGCTTGTGGAGCTTTGAAGCCTGTCACACAGTTAATACTGAGCATATGAAGTCTCTTACCTCCAGTATTCTGGATAATGATTGTAGTTGCAACAAGGACCTATAAAAAAATTGATTTCTTCAGAAAGGGTAAGGATAACTAAAATCATATGTCTAGAGCAGGCATAAACCACATGTATTATCTTAAACACACCAGATGTAGCAGTGATAACAAGTCCTGAAAGGAAGGGAATCCTCTCCTCAGTGAGGAGTTTAACACATGGAAACCAGCACAGTCTTAAATGAACATGAAAATAAAAATTTTTCCTGAAAATATCACACTTTTATTCTGAGACAAAGCAAGAGTAACTATACAGTGAAGTCTGCTGTGCAGAAGAAAAGGTTTTTAAATCACTGAAAACATAAGTGCATTCTAACTGATACCAAGTGAATACAAATGAAAATTATCACTTATCTCTGAGAAGACAGACAGCAGAGATTTGTACAAGCTCAAGGGTAATTCCTTACCCCTGGATGTTTTTGACTGTCAGGGATGTTGTTGTCTTTTTAAACTTGTAAACCAGATAGACTTTTCCTTAGCACTTTTTTACTATTCATACTGGATTGATATGGAAGCAAAAATAATCACAGGCTATTAAAATGCTTATCTGAAACCAAAAAAAAATCATTTCCAACTGAAAAAAACCCTCAAAGTTGCTATAAAGTTTTTCCAGTGTTTTCTCTTGAGTTTAGCTGTAAAATACCATGATTATCAGCTTCAGTTTTTTTTGTACTCACTGCTCTTGATATAGGACATTTCCAAAACGAGTGCTGCCATTAAGCCAACTTGGAAAAAAATTAAGCTACAGTAAGTAGTACAGTGAGAAGTACAAATTTGTTTTTTTGAAAAAATAATTTCGGGTTTTAAATGAATTCTAAGTCAGTTCAAAACTCACCAAGAAAAGGAAAAAAAAATTATAACAACTTGGAATTTGCCATAGATGGAAACAAATAGTTTGCACCTTTGGAAAGGGAGAATCAGCAATCTTCCAACAGCACAATATTTCCATTTTTACAAATCTCAGAAATATACATTTGAAAGGAAATCACCAGGCTGAGTAATTGCCTTACTTCAAGAGTAGTTAACCAATAGTTTATTCAAACTAAGCTGCCAGTTCAAGCAAGGTTCTACACAGGCCTCAGAGTACCATCCCCTATGTGTGAGGGAGAAGTAAGTACTGCTGCAGAGAAAAAAGGCAAAAAAAAAAAACCAACTAAGTCATCTGTGTCTGACTGAAGTGAGAAGTATTCATATGGGAATTCAGAATGGTTGTGGTGAAGTAGAAAAGTCTAAAAATCAAGAAGATCAGCTAAAATCAAGGCATTCAGGAACCAGACCTCAAATACATGACTTAAAGAGTTACTGCATGGCAAAGAGGAAAAAGTCTGAGACAAAACAATAAGAAGCAGCAAAGCCTGTGTTGCAGGCAAGTTTTAAGAAAAGTGTATAAATATCACAGATGCTTCAAGTGACAAAGACAACTGTTCAGAAAACATCAGTTCACCAGGAAAGCTTGGTGAACTTTGATTTTTTTAATCAAAAGAACAGCTTCCCAACATAGAAATATTCCAGTACTCTCCATCCATACTGAAAATAAAAGACCAGATAATTTTCAGTATGGGTTACTTGAACTGCAAATTATGAAACAGTATATTGAGAAGAAAAAAATACACATGTTGACTGTGATGTGAAGCTGTGAAATCTCCTTCACTTAAGTTTTTAAATAACAGAATAGACAAGCATCTGCCAAGAATGGTTTATGTATTCTCAGCCCTGCTTCAGGGCAAACCCAGAGTAAGTCACACTTCAATTCCTTCTTAAGCTCTACATTTCTGTGACTTTTTCAAGTAATGGCTTGTGGTTATTGTGTACAGAACAGCTCCTGCAAAAAAAATGTGTCTTATATCTTGCTGTTATCAAGGTTTATTATCTCTTGAGGTTGATCACTTCTTAATTTGATCAATAAATATTGATCCTCAGAGTACACTCATCTGCTTATTAACGCTAATGGAAGCCTTATAAACACCTGATAGCTCAGGTTTAATTCTCACTGACATTTAGATATAAGAAAGCAGTCTCTATCCTGTTAAGCCAAACTGATTTTTAAAAAAAATTGCATTGTTTCAGTAAAACATTAAAATCACCCTTGTGTGTGGAAGAAAACTGTTTTCAGTAAGGTGTAACGAACACAGAGCACAGAATTCATAACATTAAATATGCAGTATTCACAGGCAGTATTTCCTGTGCACCCACTGTTACTGCATAATATCACTATCAGGAAAAAGAAATTCAGAACACACTGCAAAAAATAATAGCTAATATTTTGATTAGTCTTATATTAGAAATGGTTAAGTTTGATGGTGGTTTTGTTTGGTTGCTTTTGTTTGTTGGTTTGGTTTTTTGGGGGTTTTGTGAGTTTTTTAAATCATGAGATAAAACCAGTAAGAAACATTCATGTGAAGAGCTTATTAAACAAAAGGAAATAAATAACATGCATTATATATACTCTTAGTTGTTCCTACTGTGAAAATGACATGAAAAGCCACCCCTTATCTTAGATCCCTATTAAATGCTGGAACATCATCAGCAAATCCATCATTTACCTGTCTCTCAACACTTTTACAACAGAGGCAGGACTGTATCAAATCTGAACCTTGAGCCAACCTGACAACAATGTCAGGGAACAGATTTGTACAGACACCTAACAGGGAACACCCTGACAGGAAAGCAGCACAAAATCCTGCATTTAAGGAGTAGAAATTTAACTGAAGTTGGGCTTCCACAGAGCAGACATATAAACTGAAACCAAGTGAAAAGCTTCAGGCTGTAATGGATTTTTCAGCATACTACACTGTCAATAATACACTGCTTATTTCATTTATGTCTCTTTACTATGCAAACAACAGTTCTATATCAGAAGGCAAAATCATGAAGAAAAACAGAGGTAAAAATGAATACTCACCCTTCCAGCTGATCCAAATGCAAACAGGCCAAGGTCTTCATAAGAAGTGACAGCTGTTGGTAAGAAAAAAAAAGAGCTAAAGTATCTCTAACTTGAAAAGCTTGAAAGATCTATTTTTGTTCGTTTCTTCCCATTTTAAAATTAATAAAACTCAGAATTAAAAGAATATTTCATACTATTTTTTTACTTACAAAATAGCTTTTATATACACCCGTACTCCTGCTACAAAATACAGCTCTATGTTCAAACATTCAGAGACTCTTCAGAAACTCAATTTAGTATTTGCAGTTGTAATATTTAAAATATAATAGTAATACATTAATGACAAATTGCCTTCTCCCAAAGATTTTCTTTGTGGGTGAAAAGTTATGAAATTAGCATCAGATATAGCAATCTAATCTAGCAATTAGATATAAGATATTCCATATTTTATTTCTTAAAACAACAGTTTTTTTTAAATTAGGATGACAACAGAGGATACATTTTCATCTTTCTACAAACATAAACATTACCATCTTTCCAGCTTTTAGGAATTGGGCCCTATTTATTTTCAAGAGAGCTGAAGGTAAACACCTTCTTTGGTTGAAATCTATTATTTAAAACATCCAAAGCAAAACAAAAATCATGCTCTTACATGCACTTGACTTACATAATTACATTAAAACAGCCAGTGGTTTCCTATATAATTTTGCTGGGTTTTAGCTGAAGCTCACTTCTGTTATTGCTGGTAACTCAAAACAATCCCTTCTCAGAGAAAAGTCATATTAAAGCCTTCCATTGTTACTCTGTATTTTGTTATTAGAAACTCAAGCAGTATCAAAAAGATGAGAAAGCTTTCTGAGAAACACCGCTCACTTTCTTGGGATGTCACAAAACTGCTGTGAATGCCTCAGAGGGTACAATGTATCTCAAACCCACACAATTCTATTGTCAGGACACCTGGGTTCTCTTCCCTGGTTCTGTTTGGTTTTGCTCCTGTCACATCTTAATCGGGGGCCCAGCTTTGCAGGCTGAGCTTTTCCCACCTGAGTGAAGCCCCATTCTCTGCAGGAAATGACAGAAGGTGTGGGAGACACAGGCACCTCACAGAGATCAGATGGAGCCTCAGACCTTCCCAGACTTAGGTGCTTTTATTTCATTGAAGTTCTGAACACAATCAGACCAGTGCCCCAGAGGGGGAAAGAACAAAAACAAACAAAAAACCAAACTAAACTTCATAAATCTTGCCATCTGATTTTTTCAAGGGCAATGTTTCTCATTCTGCTGTACTACAGACATTAGCACACTATGACAATATAAATGAAATAACAAAATTAAATGAGCCAGAGTCAATACTAAGCATAAAGCTGGACTATCTCTAACAGATATAAACAAAAACCACATCTTCCTAGATTTTACCCTGTGTTTTTCCTAATTTCCATTTATTAAGAAGCTGATCACAACGGAAAAAAATCATTTTAGGTAGCCATCTTCATTGCCATTAAAAAAACAAAACAATTAAATAATAAACATATTTAAGAGCAGGTTGTTTTTACCACTTGGTAACAAATATACAGCACACATGTGTGAGGAGTTACCAACAAAGAGAACAAAATTTTCCACAGAATTCCAAAAGAGCAATATGAAACCTTAGAGTATTTTCTGTAGTAATTGTTTCTTTAATCAGTTTAGTCCTGTGAACACTGGGAAGCCCTACTACTTGATCACATTACTTCTGTAATTTCAAGAATATGTGGAACAAAATATTTAGTGCAATTTACATAAAGATAAATCAGTTCTGTCTGATTAGCTTAATTTTTATCACGTTATTAACACTCCATGGAAATGATCCCTTTAAATGTGAAGGGGCAAATATAGTACCAGGAATATTTGTGACTAACTCCTAAAATGAAAAGAAAAAGACAGCCACAAAACTTCAAAGTGTATCCCACTTAAATACCCAATTCCTCTGCTTTGCAGAGTAAGCTGAGCTTTTATCAGCCCAAAACAACACAGGTCATACTGAATTAACACCAGGACAAGCACTGACTCAACCAATCTCAACTCAACACTTGGGAATATTTTTTTTGCTAAGCCTTTTTTTTGGTCTACACAAATCACTTGATTTTGTCAAAGTCCAGACCAACACAACTGAGTACCTGAAGACACCTCTTTGTTTTTGAACTGCAACTAAAATGCCTGTGCTTAATAAATTCTGGCCTCTGTTTAAAATGGAATTAGTATTAGTGCTTTCTTTTCCGAAGATGTTTTATAGGTCATCTCCTTCCTAAATAATAGTTTACAAACACTTTCAACAGTTCCTCTTCACTGCCCTTTATATTTTTCTAGCTTTTTTTTGATATAAAAATACTAAAATTTCCATTTTTTTCTCATGGATTAAATTTAATATTGTAACACTGTCTGCAAATTAATATAGATTTTTAAAAGAAAAGCTTTTACCTACCTTGGAATCAAACATGTACAGAGATTTTACTTTGTCAAGGTACAACAGGTTGTATTTCCCACTTTTTAAAGACAGTGTTCCAAAAAACCTTTGGAATGCTAGCTAACATATAATTACTTCAATAGCTGAAAGGAATTATAGGAAATATAATCTCAAATCTTATTTTAAAAAAGCAAAACACAAAAGTCAGAAATCCAGCAAACTTATCCAGACATGGTTCTGGTGAATAGTTCTTCCTACCTGCTAGCATTAGGTGATAAATAATTATTAGTTTCAGGCAAGAGAAATTCTTCATCCTGATACTTCAGCTGTATGCATTTCAAAAATGCTTTCCTGGGGTGGACTGTTGCCTTTGGACAAGAACTGAGGAGTTAAATCCTTCCTGCATATCAGGCCTCTGAGTTCAGAACATCCAAACTCTTCTTATTTCCATAAACTCAAATCCTTAGGACTCCCCCCCATTCTAATTCTTTTGCAAGAATCTCTTTATTTTTTTACTAGACAACATCTTGATACCACTTAATGCCCATAAAATACAGAACTTTTCTGCCTGAAATAAAAGGTTTAAAAGGACAGTAAAACTACCTCTCCCCTTTTTTTTTTGTTTCTCATGTACCTCTCTAGCTAAGCGTTTCAGGTTTTGATTCCTTTTTAATAAGCACTTCAAAAGGAGAAAATAATTACCAAATACTTAAATTCCAAATCAGCAAGCAGCCAACAACACCAACCATAAAAGTCACCCTACCTCTGAGGGGTTTTTTAAGAATGCATGAAGATCACTCAACAGGTGGGGACAGGAGCAGCAGATCTAAGCAGGATCAGGAAGCAATCATCTGAGAGACCAAAGGCAGCTAAAGAAAACAAAGCCAAAGAGGAAAGAAGCAGAAGCTTTCTCCCACCACCTCTGAAAAGAGAGGAAAACAGATGAGAAGGAAACAATGAGCCAAAGACATCCTGCTGTAACATGATCTTTGTGTACCAGGAGTCGAGGAACAACTCAGGAGCAATTAAAAGAAGCAGGAATTAAAACATGAGCAGATTTGACTGCAGGTATTAGAATGAACTGTTTGAACTGTCTTAAAACAGTGCTGTTTCCAAGGACTACATCATGAATTCTTATTCAGCATTAAAAATGGTCTATAAGATGCATCTATAAAGCACCACAAGAATAATGATAATCCAATATGATTGAAAAAACTGAAAGGTATCTATTTTAAACCAGGGGCAAAAATACATGTACTACTCCTAGGAGAATGAAAGGCTGCTATTTTACTGCTCTTAAACATTCATTGAAAGCAAAAGCACACACTGAAATAGTGAGGTTCAGCCAGCACCAAAATAATTTTGCTGCAGAAATAGAGGATCTCTCTAGAAAGATAAGAGAGGCATTTGGAAAAAAAAAATTTAGAAACCAGTCACTTTGGCATTGGCTTTGCATAAAGAGACTCAAAATGCTATTTTAAGTAGCAGATATTAATTGTTAAATATTTTAAAGTCAGTCAGACACCACTGACTGTGCTGTTTGCTGCAATCTTTACACTGGGTCATGTCTCTGATAAAACTGAGGAGACATTTCAGAGCTCACTGTTAGATAAATCCTTGTCACTTACCAGTCTGAGTGCACATACTGAGCAGCAGGAACACAGAGTAGGAAGCAAGGCAGGCAACAATCAGCAGCAAGATACTAAAAACCACAAAATAGTCACAATTAAGCACTTTTACAGAACAATACACTTTCGAGTTTTAAGAATGCTACTTTTGCAATAACTAAGCTACAAGATTTCCTCATTTTATGGCTTGTATCTGCTGACTGGTTCACGTGGTCTCTGATCTTCCCAATACTGGCCAAGCTGCCCTGACCTATGGATTGCAGAACGTTCATCACCATGGGAGTTTGTGTGTGCACTCAAACACACATCCTCCAGTGAGGTGAAACTAATGCTTAGGAAATGGTCAAAGTGACAATTCAGTGACTTTGGCCCCATTACCCACAGGTTAGCATTTGCAACAAGCAAAAGTGCAAACAAAAGCCTAAGTTGATTCACAGTTTTCAGCCACATACCCATCCTATTCCAAAAGGCCCATTCCTGGAACTGAAGGAGATCATAGTTTTGAAAGGAAAATATCAATCTATCAGGAGTAATGGCCAAGAAATTGCCACCCTGTGGCAATTTAATGCAATGTCTGGGTAGGACTTATGTTAGGCCAGATCTGAATGACTAAATCAGAAAGGGGAAGATCTTAAGCAATAATTCTGAAAGGCACTATTTATTTCTTTCCCAGATTTGCACAGATCTCAGTAATCGAGTTTTGTTCAATTTAAACTTATAAGATGAGTTGAAAAATGAGTATATGTAAAAACTGAAGACTTACCTAAACCCCATGATCCCTGTGTTGGCCATGGCATAGGATAAGCCAAGTATCCCACTGCCCATGATTGCGTTCATTAAGTTAAATACTGAGAAAGCAAAGGAGGAACCACGACTTGAAGAACTCTGTGAAAAGGACAGAAAAAAAAAAGTACAGTTAGTGGAAGAGATGTTTTGATCTTTCCTAAAACGAAATTCAAGGGAAGGGGCAACAGTCAACTTTTTCTTTCTTTAATCCAAAACGTCACTTCTCATTCTCAAAGGACGCAAATCCTTGTGAACACACGCCGCCGCCCCGTAAGCATCTCAAGACGCCCACAACCTTCGAGCGGAGCGCAAAACGAGCCCTGCGAGATTTACAGCTCCGAGCAGGCTCTCCCTGAGCGCTCGCAGCAGGGCCCAGGGCACATGGCAGCGCTTCCAAGCGCCCAGCGAGCAGGGAGTCGCAGGGATCGGGAGCAGCGATGGGAGCAGAGGCTCACCCCGCTCTCCCCGTGGTTACCCCTCCCCGGTGCTGTCACCCCGGAGCCGCCCCGCACAGCCGCGTCCCGCCCGTCCTTTGGACCCGCGCTCCCCGCGCTTCTCCTCAGCACCCAGCGCAGCCCCCTCGGNTGACGCGCGCGCGCGGCGCGCGGGGCCCGGCATGAGGTGAGGGCGGGGGCGGGGGGGGCTGAGCGGGGGAGAGAATTCCCTGAGGGGAGAACGGGATAAACGGGGATGGTGGTGTGAGGGAAAGGATGGTGTCTCCCTAGGCGCCTTGTGAAGGTGGCGGCAGCGGCCTCCAGCCCGATCCAGCGTTGCGGGCGGCTTTATCCTGTGTGTTTAATCAATATCGAGAAGCGACAGGATGAGAGGACATGGGCCCGGGTCGCGCCAGGGGAGGCTTAGTCTGGACATTGGGAAGAATTTCTTGACAGAAAAGGTGATCAGACATTGGAACGATGTCCAGCAAAGTGGTGGAGTCACTGTGCTGGAGGTGTTTAAGGAAATATTGGGCGAGGCACCCCGTGCCGTGGTGGTGGCTGTTCGGTCACAGTTGGACCCGATGATCCCAGAAGTCTTTTCCAGCCTGTTCTATTCTCACGCCACCCATTTCCACCCCCAGGAACAGCACGGGGCTGCTCAGACGTCTGGATGAGGGATTTCTGCTGTGCAGGAGACGTGAGGAATGCATTGTGCCTTTCTGAAGGAGGTGTGCTCTGCCAAAGCCCTGGCTTAGGGAAGGGGGCTGCCTGGAGATGTAGAGTCCCGGCGAGGAGCTGGGACAGGGAGCAGGACCAGCTTTGGCAGGGTTTGGGAACAGCGGGTTTGTGAAGGAGAGAGAGCAGACAGCCTGTTGTGACCCTGGAGAGGGGCAGGGCTGAGGGAGACAGGCAAGAGAATCAGTCTCCTTGCAGAGCCTCTCTCTTAAAACAAGCTTTCAAAAAAGTCAGGAGAAATGCCAGCCTCCAGCACCACCGAAACCATGAGTTCCTGCCTTGCAGCAGCCAGTGCCAAGGCAGAGAATTGGGCCCTTTTTCTGTCTCTAGTGGAGGAAACCATTTAGAAAAGTGTAAAATTGCCACTTTTCAAATTGCCGTCCTGTGTATGAACCAGGGCTCAGTGGCAGGAACAAACATTACTTATGCTCCTCTGGACCTCGTGGGTGACATTGCAATTAATTAATGACCTTTCTGGCATGCACCTCATGAAGCAAAGATCTCACAGAGCATGGGACCTCTTACACTGGGGCATGGGAGGCAGAAATCACCAAAGAGTGATCATGACCACTGTTGCTAATAACTGTTTTCTAGCAACCACTGCTTGGTAATGAATTTTACCAGACACGGCAGGGATCCAACAGGAGTAGGATCAAGACAGTAGAAGTCTTTCCATTTGGCTTACTGAGATTAATATCACATTTATTAGAACAAAGAGAGGTCATTGTTTTTTGGCAGTAGAGGATTAGCTCACTGCTTGAAGTCATTTAATGTTTGAGTCTAAAAGTACATTTGCAAAATAACAGAAATTTGCAGCATATATTTCATAATAAAGAGCTTTACTAAACTATTGTGGATTGTTTGGTACAGATGGAAATTCTGGTTTAAGAGAACAGCAAATCCATGTGATTTGCAGCCTTTTAAATGGAATGATTACATAATGTCTATAAAATGAATAATTTCTCTTCTAGGACTTTGTGGAGATTGGGATACTGTGCCAGACTACTGAAAACTAATCATTTTAGGACAGCTGCATCAAATACATCATTTCCAGCAGTTTGGCTGCTATTGGCACAACCTTCTGGCAGAATACCTGGGCTCTTTGTAGTAGTTAAGAAAAACACTTTCTTCACAATGCCTGAAACCGTGGAGGATAAAACTAATCCAGAACTGTATTTGCCACATCCTGGAGTGCGTGGGATGACAGTGCTGGACAGAGAGGCTTTCAAAAGGACAGTGGTTGTTCCAGCTCTTAAAGTGAAGAAGGAAATTGTGCACAGGGTGCTGAAGTCGCTCAAACAATCAGTACTGCAGCGCCCCGGCCTCAAGCGGGTGGTGGAGGACCCAGAGGATGAGGACAGCAGATTTGTTATCCTGGATCCTCATAAAGTACAGGAATTCTCATTGGGAGAGTCAGAACAGCAGGTCCTGAAAGAGCTCAGTGTCCATCCTGAGGTGTGCAAGTACCACCTGGAGCTGACCTACGAGAATTTCAAGTCGGAGGAGATCCTGCGGGCCGTCCTTCCCGAGGGCCAGGAGGTCACCTCTGGATTCAGCCGTGTTGGCCACATTGCTCATCTGAACCTCAGGGATCACCAGCTGCCCTACAGACACCTGATTGGTAGGTGGAACAGCTCCTCCCGGGAAGGGATTAGTGTGGGTTTTATATTGTTAAAAAGTTACTGTACTGAGGGGCACAGTTCTCTCATCACTGCACTGAGCCCTGGGCCAGCCTTGGAAAGGTCACAGCTGCAGCCCTGAGTCATTAACAGGGAGGTTGTTCCAACACACACTTACTTTTGTTAATTTAGCTGTAAACAGGCGTGTTGTGGCTGTTGTAGAACATTAAAAGGTCAAGGTCCCTTAACTGTAATTATCTCTCACCTTCTCTTTCAGGCCAGGTCATAATGGACAAGAATCCAGGAATCACCTGTGTAGTGAATAAAACCAATATTATCGACAGCACATACAGGAATTTTGAAATGGAAGTGCTTGCTGGAGAGAACAACCTGGTGACAAAGGTACAGGCCTTTTCCCCTGGTATTTTAAATTCAATGTGCTAAAACCCAAAGGCATCTTCTGGAGAGATGGGAAGCAGGGATGCTGCTGAGCCCCTTCCTTTGCACAGTGCCCTTCCTGACACCTGTCTCAGCCTAAGGGTTGGCTGTCACTTCTGCATTCCTTTGTCCTGGTCTGCCAAGGGCAAACTCAGCCGTAGGGATCAGGAAGGCATGTATTCTTCCATGTTCACAGCCTGGATTTAATGATGTGGATTTGATCTTAGATAATCCCATTTCCTGATTTCACCAAGCCTTGTACAGTGGCTGGTACAGAAATTTCCATCTCACCAGCATTGCAAGTTTGCCTTTGCCTTTTTCCTCTCCTGTCAGCAGCAAGACAAACCTCCTGTCTGCCCTGCTCTGACATTTATCAGGTGTAATCTCTGTGTTATTGCCAAGTGTTCTTCACACAGGGTTTCTTGTCTGTAGCTGGAAACTTGGCCAGTGCTTCCACAAAAATATTTTCTCTTATCTGTTAGCAGCTTTATACTTTCAAAGGAGAAAACATGATATATATTACCAAATAAAAGGTTGAACAGCTTGGTGGAACATCCTGTTCATGCAGAGAGAAGCTGTTGGATGGTCAAGGCAGCAGTGACAATTGAATATTATGCAGATGGTGTCACCACACACCTGGCACACCACAGAGCTGCATCCAGGAGTGCAGAGACACTTCAGGGTGTTTCTTGCTGGCAAAGCAAACAATGTGGTGATCTGCATCCTAAGTTATTGTACTTTGGAATCAGACAATTCCACATGCTGGTGCAAAGAGAGTATTACCTTTCATCCCATTCTCATCTGAACAAATACTGTTCCTTTTCAGGTCTATTCTTAAGATAGTGGTCATCCCAAAGCTTGGGTTTGGATCCATTTCTAGACTCTGTCACCCTAGGAGATGAAATACAGTATTTTTTCAAGCTGCAGAACTGGCTCCTAGTGGCTTTGACTTTGGCTGACGGTTCCTGTTCTTGGGCCTATCATTCTCAGACGGTTATTTACTGTGTGCACTCCACAAAGGAGGGCTTGGGGCATCTGTCCAAGGTCTGCTTTCAATAAAGGAGTTGTCAGCCTGCCACACAGCTCTCGAAAACCCTCAGGTTTTTTTAGGGTCATTTTAAGTTGCTGCTATATTTCCACCTGGTGATTGAGACCTGCATAAAGCCAGCCATCAGGACTGACACTGGGGGCATGGCTGTTTCCGATGAATTAAGTTATAAGTTATTTGATTGCTTAGTGATCTGTTTGTTTAAGATTCATGTGTGCTACCAGTGGCACAATGCTGATTACCTTTCAATGAGGCACCTCGGTTTTTAATTTTCCAAATTAGTGATCATGCTGAAATCTGCCTGGCGTTTGAACACAGAGGCTTGAGCAAATGTTTTGGGCTTGCAGGTCAAAGAAAACAACATTTCCTATGAGCTGGACTTCTCCAAGGTGTACTGGAACCCGCGCCTGAGCACGGAGCACGGGCGCATCGTGGGGCTGCTGCGGGCGGGCGATGTCCTGTTCGACGTCTTCGCCGGCATCGGCCCCTTCGCCATCCCGGCGGCCAAGAGGCGCTGCCGGGTGTTCGCCAACGACCTCAACCCCGCGTCCCACGCCTGGCTGCTGCACAACTGCAGGCTCAACAAGGTGGACACCAGGGTGAGGGCCTTCAACATGGACGGCAGGGACTTCCTGCGCGGGCCGGTGCGGGAGGAGCTCAGCAAGGAGCTCCCGCTGCTGACGGAGGAGCACAGAACCGCCTTCCACATCGTGATGAATTTGCCGGCTCTGGCTGTGGAGTTTCTGGATGTTTTCAGGCACCTCTTGGTGGGGGAGCCCTGCAGCCCCTCTGCCCTTCCCACTGTGCACTGCTACGGCTTCTCCAAGCACAGCAACCCGGCCAGAGACATTCAGGAGCGGGCGGAAGCTGCGCTGGGAACCTCCTTGGCCGGACGCTGCTCCACTGTCCCGGTCAGGAATGTGGCGCCCAACAAGGAGATGCTGTGCCTCAGCTTCCAGATCCCAGCAGATGTGCTCTACAAGAGGCCCTGCCCTGAGGAAGGTAAGGAGCAAAGCTCCCTCGTGGCATTGGGATGTCAGGCTGCACCGTGTGCTCCTCAGGCTGCTCCTGCCTGCTCAGCCCCGTGGGCCACTCCAGAGGGGTGACAGCAGTGTGGATGTGGCTGCCTGCACGTGTGCAGCAGCTGCAGGGCAGCAGCAGCCTGCTCCTCTGATCCCAGCATGAGCCTCCCAGAGAAAGGGTGGACTGGACAGGATCACCCCACAGGCCATAAACCAGACCTTTATGCCTCAGGTTGAGCACCCTGTGATCCCTGTGGGCCCTTCCAGTGCAGGATATTCAGGGCTGTGTGATCTAATGCCAAGCACACATCTCTGTAAGCTCAGTCCCTCACAACTGGAGCTGTGTTTGTGCCCAGATCAGTGCACTTCCAAGGGACTGGGCCCAGCTCTGACCTTCTCCTTGTGCTCACACAGACTCAGTGAGCTCTGGAGTCACCACATCAGCAGGATCAGGTTCTGCATCTGATTCAATTTAATGGAGACACAGATACCCATAGAGATCTTCATTACTGAATTGGGTTGTTTTGTGTTTGTCTTCTTTTTGTTTATAATTATTCATTTGTTCTTAAAGTACACAAGAAACTGGTTGGTTTCAGTGATCTTGGGCTTTGCACTAGTTGACAAAGGAAGCAGAGGGAGGCTCTCAGTCTGCAGTCACACGTGCTGGAGTAAAGGAGGTTTTTATAAAGCTTTAATGCCATGAACCTTATTTTTATGCTGTTGTTGGGTAGCACTGAAATGTTGGTGAAAATGCAGCTCTTTACAGGTGTTTTGGAAGTCATTTTTGGCATTCAGTAAAGACCCCCCCATTATTGCTCTAAGAATTTTCATTTGTGACTGTTAATCCTGATTTTAACTCTCCTCTCTTTCTGTTAAATCCCTTAATGGAGCTCCCTGTTCCAGAGCTTGTGGGTAGGTCAGTGTGTACATTATTAAGTAATTTACTTTTTCTAACCTTTTCCAGCAAAACCAGCCTCGAAACGTCTGTGTACCAGCCAAGATTCTTCGGAAGAGAAGGCACTGAGTTGAGGACCAGAGCTATGGTGACTACCTTAGTTTGTGCAAAGGATATTTGGGGTGTCTCTGTTCCCATCGAGTTGCAGCTTCCCTTTGGGAGCTTTGCTTCCTGCAGTCATCCTCTCATTGTGGGATCCATTGAAATTGTTGTTACTACAAAAAATTAAAACTTTATTCTTTTATAATAAATGTGTTTTGGTACTTCCCTGCTCTCTATTGTTCCATGCCCTGTGCTAACTCAGTGGCAGGGCCTGGGGTAGTTTTCTGCTGTAGCATTTTGATAATGTGCAAGTTGTGGGGAGAACAGATTTTTGTGTCTTGTCGGGTCTAGGAACTTATATAACCCCTGCCCTGGATTCTCTCTGATAAATGTTCTGGTTTCAGAATATTGGATTATGGTTAGCAGATGCACAAACAGCTCTTGTGTAAGCAAGGTAGCCTTTCAAAAGCTTAACCTGAGATAGCAAAAGGGCCAAATAGCCCAATATCCTGAGGTTTTGAGTGAAAAATGCTTTATAACACCAAGATTTAGTTAGGGATTAGTTGACTCCTAACTTTGTGTTTGCCCGTGGTTAGAGCCAGAAAGACGTTAATGTTTTTTGCACATTTGCAGATGAAGTTCATGCTGGCATTGCAGTTCCAGGCTCAAACCAGCACCTGAAAAACAGTTCTGTCCTCCTGGAAACCGTGTCCTCCCGTGGCTTTTGTGCCTCTGCCCTCTCCCAGCTCTCCCCACCTCTGCCTGCTCCCCTGCTGCAGTCCCTGGATGATCTCTCTGGCTGGCTGCTTGTATTCTGCAGGGATTTGAAAAGCCTCTGCCTTTGATTTCCTTTTCTTACCCTTCCAAACTATTGTTGGGCAATGTCAACCACAAATAGTTTATTTGGCCAGAGAACTCGGCTCGCCCTCTCAGTTTCAGATATTTTCCCTCAGCCCCAGCTCCGAGCTCACGCCCAGCAACCAGATGTCTGTCACCCTCCTGGCCCTGCTGCACTGCAGTGCTCCAGCCCGAGCCTGCAGCCCGCTGCATTTTTGGTTCTCACCCAATCCCCACCAAGGGCCACGGATTTGTTTTGCTCGTGGCTCGTGTGACGGCCTTTCCTTCCCTCGGCTGCGGGGGCGGTGTTTGGAGCAGCCCTCGCCGCGGGGTTCCTGCGGGATCACCTCTGTCCATCCCCAGGGAGGCCGTCCCAACTCACCCGGGCTCCCTGATCCCTCCCTGGCCCGCCTGAGCCCGGCGCTGCTGCTCAGGCCTCTAATCCCAGTCCCTGCAGCTCCAGCCCGGCAGTGCTCTCCTCCCAGGCACGGCTGTGCTGGGCTTCCGCTCTGCAGCCTGTCCCATTCCTGGCACCTCTTCTGCTCTCCAGCTGCTGCCCCTGCCTTTCCATAAACACCTGAATGTGGCTGCTGTTCCCCGGAGCCCCCACAAACACTGCCTGAGCTATAGGGCTCTCCTCCACTCTGCAATGCTGCAGCCACCCTGGGATCCCTCCCTGATCTGTGGGTGCCTGGGACTCCACATTGCTTCACAGCCTGAATTCAGGGCTTGGCACCACTGACTGACAAAAACCAGGCTTTGATCACCATTTCTGGGTCAAGCCTGTAAAATACATAACTCTGATTTTCACTGAAATCCCAGGGCAGGGAAGGATTTGAACTGGTAAAAGGTTTTTTCCCTCAAGGACTGAATGCCAGTGTTAGCCCAGCAGCATAACTTCAGTTTAGATGCCAGTCTAGCAGATAGATCACTTTACTCATAACCAGGGGTTTTCCAGCTTTCTGTGCAGTTGCCAGTTCTGTGTACAAGAAATGACACAACAAATAACAGCCAAGCTGCACAAAAGTTAATGAGTGTATTGAAATTATAAATATTAATATGCACATGCAGTTGTGCATTCATTAGGGCATGACCTGGGGCTTTACATGGTGAGGTGCATCTTTGCCTTGGTGGGCCTGGGAGAGAGGAGAGGAGGGAAGGATCTGATCGCTTCCTCACCTCTGCCTTCTGTAACATTCCTTGTCAGCAGCTGTGCTGGGCACAGCCAAGGGGATTTCAAAGGGCAATGGAAATTTTGCCATCTCACCCCATTTTCTTTAACAAGAAAACACCAAGTCTGGAATAGAGCTCATTCTTCTCTTTATTACAGCATAGAAAATCCATCCATAGAAAAAATCCATCCATCCAGTGCACTCCTCAGAGCAGGATGAGCAGGTGGCCTCTAAAACATGGTCCAAAGTGCCCTGAGCAGCTTCCTGTCTCCTGCAGTTGTCAATGTTCCACTACAAGGAGCAGGCAAGGAATACAAAAAGGATCACATGAGGTGGCAGGATCACCCCCAAAGCATAAGGGCTGTTCCCACATAAAGAAGCTCCTGAGTTTATGACAGAAAAGTTGCAAATGGAGATAAACAGGGAAAAGCAAACATACAAAAGCAAAACAAACCCTAAAAGGGACCCCCACAATTTTGATTACTTCAGTGACTTCACCTTGTATCAAGGTTTCTTAGACTGCTTCTAGAGCAGCTCAGCTGAAAGACCTTGAGCTAAAGGTTTGTTTTCCAAGCAGAGGTAAGAACCAAGTGAGACACGGAGGAAGGATCCCACACGAGAGTTGTGTCAGCATATTTCCAGAGTTTCTCATCTCGTCCAGCTGGCAGGAGGAAAAACCCACTTGTCTAAACTGGGGAAACAAGTTTTATGGGAAGAAAATGCAGGCTTGAATATTGACACTAAATGTTATAATCAAAATGGCATTTAAATGCTTGTGCAAATAAAACCCTGCAATAAGAGTAAAACCACAAACTTTATTAAAGTCTGGCTTTATTTAAAAAAAATTTACAAGTGTATTTCTTTAAGCCTCAAACGTACACAGCTGAGTTATTCACATCTTCCATTAGATGTGGCTTATTGCTTCAGCCTCCTTCAGCAAAGTGCCACATGACTAACGAGTTTCCCCCTCCACAAGAATGTTTCTACCATTTCACACAGCTCTGGTGCAGACGGGGTTTGTTTTTTCCCCTGTAACACTTCGAGGCAGCCGGTTTGGAGGGGTGCGCGGAGCAGTGAGGGCAGCCCGGCCGATCCTGCCCCGCCTCTGCTGCCTCGGGTCGCTGCTGGCCCTGCTGGGTGTCCCTCGGCCACGGGCTGGCGCTCCCTGGCTAGCTGGGGTGCCAGAAGAGCCCGCTGAAGGCGTCCTGCAGGGCGCGGTGACACGCCAGCGAGGACGTGTAGCCCCCGGCCAGGTCCTGCGGAGAGGCGGCTCGAACGTGGGTGAGGTACCTGCGGCGAGAGCGGCGTTAGTGCGGAGCAGGGCAAACACAGCAAACACCCTGCAGCTCGCACAGCAGCGAGGCTGAGGCTGCTTCTTAGGAGAAAGAGAGGAGATGGAGCTGCCCACTGCCCCCTGGACACACCAGGATAAAAGTTCCACGAATTACAGCAGTGATGCACCTTCAGCCAGGCTGCCCAGAGTTAAGGGCACCCAGGGGTTCGTGTTCTCTGTGCTCGCTCTGGGGGTGGTTCATGACCTCACACCCACAGGCCCTGCACAGACAAGGACACCACCAGAAGCTTTCCTGCACTCCCACAGGAACAGGAGGGTTTCAGCTCTGCCCCTTAATGCAGACACTCCCCAGGCTGACTCTGCTGCTCTGATAACCACAGGGCTGAGCTTCCTTTGCTGGTTACTGTGCCTGGAGCCCACTGACCCTGGGAATTACATCTGTGGGAGGCCACCACCATTTTGGCTAAAGAAGGTTCTAAACTTCCCCATTAATTAACCATCATCACCTATCTGCAGAGCCATCTAATTCTGCCCCAAGCCTTCCAGAGCACTGAGCTGACATGGAAACACGAGCTGACATGGGAGCAGGAGTTGACATGGAAACACAAACACGCTGCCTGTGCTGGCACTGCCGCCCTTGGCTCCCCTGGCTCCTTCCAGGGGCTCCACCCCAGCCACACACGCCGAGACCTCCATTAAAGGAGGCTTCATCCCACACCGTATCCCACAGCTCCTGCACCCCATGAGACACACACAGATTCTCCCCTAGTTCTGCACCAAAACACCATCAAACTGACAGATCCACAGCCCAGCATGAGGACATCTCCAGCCCTGACCCCCAGACACAGCCCATGGACACAAAGCGCTTCGGCCGCTGTTTTGATTCCTCGCTTGGTACACGCTGCTCCTGGGAAGGTTGAGTCACTCCACCTCTGGCTTGGCAATCCAAGCATAAACTTGCAAAACGCACACAGCCTTTTATAATGTTATCCTGAGAAACCTAAAACAGCTGCACTTTTGGCAGGAAAATACAGGACCACCAGTAAAATATCCAAAACAGTTGCATCTTTTAATTTATGACTGTACACTGTTTCCATAAAGAGTATATAAAACAGGTCAGATTTTATAGGTAAGACATAATAAACAGTCATACCCATTGATGCCATAAAAGCATAGAAAAAGAGATTACTGAGAAATGATTAATTACAGTTTTAAAAACTGTATTTCTCGCACCTAATAACCACAATGCACAGACATGAGCAATGCTTCTGAGGGATTCTTGGTGAGATGCTGAAGCTGAGACTGAATTTACCTCCTGTGACTGAGCTGAGGTGTTTTGTATCAAGCTGTGACAGAATCTGGCCCTCACTGCCAGACACTGGTTCCCATCAGCACAGACACAGGCAGGAGAGCACAAAATAATAATAAAATAAACCCTTCTAACAGTGCTCAGTGCAAAAGAATCTACAAACACAGCAACAAAGCTGATCCCATCTCTTAATCTGCACGGGGAGGTGGTCTGCAGAGAGCTCCTGGTTTGGGACACAAGACATTTTATGGGTTCAGTTTCTTTTTTACATTCTTGTTACTTGTCCCTTAATATTTTAAGAGGAAGATCCCATCCTTCCCAAAGGACTTTTAAAACTGCTGTGGGAAACAGGAGCTCCTTTCCCCAGCCAGGAACGATGGGCACTGACAACAACAAATTTCCTTCAAAATGCTGGTGTGAAACTACCTCTACCCTCCAAACCAGAGAGTCTAATAAAAATCAGTTCCCATCTTGGATTTCACTTCTATCATATTTATTTCATTGCACAACTTCATTTTTCCCTCATGCATGAAACAGCCCAGTGAAAACGGGATTATTTTACATTTCAATATTAACAAAGGTTGGTTGTGTCTTTCTCATTACTTTTCTTATCTTCTCTTACTTATGTATCACTGAAAGGAGAAAAACAGAGTCTATTGTTTCCCTTTTTCTAGGACATCTGAAATTGGAGCTTTAGTTTCATAAGACAACCTGACTTCCAGCCACTACAGCACTTGCAGTTAATTGGGAGGTGATCTCTGAATCAACACAAAATCATTGCCAAAAAGGCTCCCATCGACTTTTACTGCACAACCTGCCCTAATTCTCCTTACTCCTGCGAAACAGGCCTGGCCTGCTGCTGGCTGTCAAGTGAGGTCTTTATTTTCTTGCTAAGTATCTGAACTTACTGCTCTTGACCCATTTAATTACTGTGGTACACCAGGCAATTGCAAAGAATCTGCCACGCTGAAGCCACACAATGAGCAGCGAATGTTTTTCGCTGCCTTTTCCACCGGTCCCCATCTGTGCTGCCTGATTCCAGCCATCCCCTCCACAGGAGGATCTCTCTGAACTGGATCCCTGGGGTTTCTGGCAGAGGTCAGCACATCTTTTCATGTACACCTTTACAACAGCAGCAGGAAGAAGAGCTTGCCAAGTTTTATTTCCAAAAAGCTGAGCTCCGTTAGGTCTTGGGACCTGGAGGTAATTGCTCTCACTAGTTAGCAAATTCCAGCACACTGGGTCTGTTTTTCATAGGTTTATTTTAAGTACCTGTAAATCTTATAAGCAGAAACCAGGAAAAAGAGGTTTGCTTTTTCTGCTGCACAGTTTTTTAATGTAACTTGTTTTTACTGAAGGCAGACTAAACTCTCAGCTCTGAAGTTTAAAAAAGCCTGCACTATTATTTTTGAGCAGGGCTAAAGAGCTGTGTGTTCCCCAGCCCACCATTTCACACTTCCCATTCCCAGCAATGCCCATGCTCTGCTTCAGGCTCTGCCCAAACAAGCCCCTTTCCTTGGCTGCAGCCTTTGGATGTTGATTTTCCCCACTAACCTTTCACATGAGTTAAAATACATTCTATTTTGCTCTTCATGAGCCTTGGGGGGCTCATTCCTGACCTTCAGTTTCTCATCCCCACGGAGGGGGTGAGAGCAAAAAAACCCAATAAACCCCTCCTGTTTTCAAGGAGAGGTGTAATTCACACTCGGTGTGGAGGCTCAGAATCAAGCTGGTTGTTCTGGGAGAGCATTTCCTTCATGTTTTCTCCTTTCCCAAGGCTCTGTCACAGCCACTCCACCAGGAGAGGCCAGGACTGTGGAGAGCTCTGTGGGCTCAGTGTGGCAGTGGATGCCACCCCCCTGTGCCTCCCCAGCACAGCCCAGGAGCCCCAGTGCCCCTGGCACTGCTGCTGTGAGAGCCAAAGCACCCAACAGCAGCTCAGCAATGCCCAGGGCCATGGCAAACATCCCTCACTGCTCAGCAGGGTGGTCTGGCTCCAGAGAAATTCAGGAATAATGTCAGAAACAATCAGAGAGAATGGAGAAACAGCACAATCAAACCTGGCTAAAATAAACACCAACCAAAAACCAAACAAAGCTAAAATCCCCCACCTAAACTAACAAAAAGAATCAAACATAGAACCAAGAAGCCCAAACCACCCCATGGTATGTCCCTTCACCCACCCAACTCAAAGTACCAGTGCCAGGGATTATTTCCCACAATCTTTCTTACTACCCAAGATAAAGACACTCCCAGGGGTGCTTCTGCAGATGCACCACTTAGAGATACATATGGAATAGCTGTGTATTTGGCATACAGATTATTTTTACCTATTAGATATTTTATGGGAGTGAAGAAAAGAAAAATCATTCACAAGTTGTCTGACAGGGAAAAAAAGAATTAATTCTATTCCACAGAGTAGATTTACTGCTCATCTGATTATCTGCAGTATCCAAGACAAAAAAGTAATGGGGCAGACATTAGATCTGGGAAATTTTCCAGATTCGTCATTTAAATAATAAATAGTGGCTGCATAAAGCAAGCAAAATACTCCAGTCTGGAAAACTGTGTGAAGCATTAGCAAGGCAGTAGCATAGGCTGCTGCATTCCTGAGCCTTTCTGGAGACAGCATTTTCCTTAGATTTACCAATCCCTAGGATGAGCTATTGCTGTGTTAGAGGGGAGCTGCAGAGCTGGGTCTGGTCAGAGGACAGAGGCACATGAGGAACTGGGACTGGCCAGGCTTCTGCTGAGGAATGTGTGCCTGGGTTATTCCCCAGCCCCTGAGCAGGTACAAACTGAGCTCCTCTGCTCAGCTCTGCTTCCCTTTGAACGAGTCAGCTCTACCACAGTCAGTCCGTGCAGCCAAACAGAATTTATTTATAAAATGAGCCGGGCTCGTTGCTGTTCTCCATTAAATAGCCCCAGGAAATGCATTTGGGAACAGCCCTTCACTGGGTGTTACTCAAATATGGTGTGGTTCTCCCTCTCTCAGATTAATATGACTAAGGCAGGGCAAAAACACCAGGCACAAAGCTGGTACTCAAATCCAGAATAAGCAATTCATCATTCCAAGGAGTAACTACAAGCCTGATCCTCAAAAAACAAAAAAACAAAAAAACACACCCACCAAGTAGACTTTCATCCATTGTAGCATTTGGGCACTATGATTGTATTTAGATATTAAACCCACCAGCTATAAGTGGTGTCAGAAGCTGCTGCTGAGCCCCAGCCAACACAGCCTGTTCTGACACAGAATTCAAGTTTAACACAGCCATGAGCTCAGCCAGGGCTCCTCATGAGCCCAACCCAACCCCTCCTTTTCCCGAGGTCACAGTGCCAGCCCTGATGGGCACTTGCCACCAGCCACTCCTCTCCTCCACCCTCCAGACCACACAGACAAAATGGGAGAAAATCTGTTCACTGGTTGCAGTCACTGAAGGAGTTCTGTTATTTGTTTGGGGTTTTTTCAATGCTTCTCTGTGTGCAATTGCATCAATGTGGGTGCCAAAACAGGGCTAAGCATGATGAGGTCCAAATATGACAGATCCCAGGGCAGAGAGATAAAAAGTACATTTTTACCCAGATTATGGCACCTTATAGACTGAACACAGCCCACAGTGCAGGGGGACAAGGAAAAGTCACTCTAAATGCAACAACAGAGTTTTGGCTGCTAAGAAATCCTGCCCAGGACAAGTGATCCCTGCAGCCCCAGCAATCCCACCTGCACACAGCAGTGCTGTGCACATTCAGCTTAGCCAGGCTGTTTTGTTATTATTAATAACCCTGGGCTGCTTTCTGAGGGCTTAGTGAGCAGAAATTGCTCTCTGAGGTGTCAGATGAATGCCAGGCCCTTCTCCATGCCCCAAACTTGCTCAGCCCATTTCGCTCACCCATGCCCCAGGAATCTGCTGCAGAACCATCCCTTACTCATCACAATTCCAATTTCCAGCAAGGAAATATAGTGCCTTCATCTTGCAAAAAATACTGCAAAAGCAGATGCCTCTGTCTCTAATGGATCTCTTTTTGTTACAGTTAAAGATTAAGAAAAATACATAATTAAGGGTTTAAGCTCCTAGAACTTTATTTCTCCACTTCAGGTTTTCTGAGTGAAGAACTGTTCTACCAGAAATAAACTTTCCCAGTAGAAAAGACAGGAAATGCCCCAGCCCAGCAAATCAATACAAGAAATATAGGACTCCCAGTGATTCTTTTTAACCTCTTCCATCTGCTTTTTCTAAACAGCAATTTGTTTCAAATGCTATCAAGAGTTTTCTCAGGGCAGGATTGTGTATAAACTGTGTGTGGTGAAACAAAGTACTTTAAAATTAAAACAGGTCTGCCACAGCACATCTCAGCTAAGATGGAACAGGACAGAGTTCTGCTACCAGACACTGAAAGAGGCAAAAAAAAGCCTCAAAATGTGATATTAGCTATGAAGCAGCTGTTGATAAAGCGAGTTCTGACTCCAAAGGCAGGAATTAGTGATGAGTTATTGCCCCTTCTTTTTTCCCATCCTCTTCTCCCGTATAATGTCCTTTACATAAAGGGCAAACATTTTGGATCCTGGAAGCCCAAAGCCCCCAGTGTCCTGCTGCAGCAGTGACCCAGCAGCACCCTGGGGCTGTGCTCCTCCCAGGCAGCTGCTGCAGTGACCAATAAAGGAATTTCTGAGGGTTTAAGGTAAAAACTACAGCACTTTTATTTGCTGTTTCACATAAACTGTTTCCTCTGTTAATGGTGAAACCCATACATGACCTGTGAGATTATATCTAATGACCCATCTCAGAGAGTTTATTGCAGATTACCTGTGAACTGGGGAGAGTAGTCATGAACCTTGGAGCAGAAAAACCTTTAAATGCAAAGACTCAAAGTCACAGAAGCCCTTTTCAGTGGGGGAAGAGAAGGGAATCAGATTTTCCCATACTACTTTCCCTAAAAACTTCCTCTTTTTGTAATGAAATCCAGAGACCAAACATTTCCACTGAAATGCTAATAAATTAGGGAATGAACTGGAGGGAAATTTCCTCATGACAGCTACCTCAAAATATACCTTCAGTGCTCCTCATAAAAACCCAGCTCTTCTACTGGCAAAAAAAAAAAGAATTTTAAAGGATGAAAAGTTTTAGAGAGCACCTGGTTCTCCAGCATTTTCCCAGCACTGCAATTCTACTGCTGCCCTGGTTTTTAAATAGATGTGAGACCAGACTCAGGTACTTGCATTTATTTAACACATAAACATTTGCTTTTGGAGTAACTGAGAAGCCAGTGCTGTTGCCTTGAGGTAAGATGAAAAGCTACAGAGAAATGGAGATCAAAGGAAAAGGAGAAATGCCTTCCGCCTCCCAGAAACTGATATAATTTTAAAAGAAGTGGATGGTTTAAAGTGTAAAGACAGGAAACTAGCAATGAAAAAGGTTTTATAGAATAAAGGAAGCTTTGTACTCCTCTGCCCTGATATGCATTTTGTACATTTCCTCTGCTGCAGGCTGGATGTAGCCCTGGGACAGGACCTGCAGGCACAGCCAAAAAAACGAGGTTTGGACAATTCCAGCCCTACCCAAGAAGGCACCACCTTGATTCAACTATTTAATTAGAAAAGTCTAGAAACTCCAAGTACAATGGACTACACACTTTGAGACTATCAACTTAAAGCACTGTAAAGTGTAGATATGAAAACTACTTTGAAATGGGATATAAACCCCTTAAATGGTGCAAGCTGACCTATTCCCATCTTCAAAAGGAACTGTAAATCCAATTACACCTGGAGATGTTACAAAATTTAACAAGTTAAATAAACCTCCTCTTCTCACTGAGCAGTTATCCAAGCTAGAGGTTCGCATTCTACAAGAACTCCCATGTGTAAATCCAGTGCATGTTTGAGAAACACATTTTGCCCCTCTTATGAGCCCACAATTCACAGTGTGTCTGCATATTCCCTTTGATAATAATTAAATGCTATTTAATCAGCTTGTCTTAACATTTGATCAAGCAGCATCGCTTCAGACAAGGGATAACAGTTCCAGCCTTAGAAAATGTGAATATCAGTGCAAGAGAGCAGCCAACACTGCCCTTGGAGCACTCAGTGATTCTGAGCTGATGTGAGAAATCTTGAACAGTTTCAAAAGTTAAAGTCATGACAGAAGTCCTCTTATTTGTTGCGATTTTTTTAGTTGGAAAAAAAAAAAAAAACCAAACCAAAACAGCCCTGAAGCTGCTTAAGTACATCACAACCCCACTAAGGAACCCTTAGAGAAAAGAAGGATATCCTCAGCAGGTCTAAGGCAACATGGTTTATAGGTTTCTGTGCTGTTGCAGGGTGGATTCAAGACAAGGATTATCTGAAAGTTCTCCTCATTTTAGCACACAACTGCCTATTTTAAAATAAAAACAGGAAATGGAAAGCAGAACCTGCAAATGCACAAATCCTTTGCAATCAAAGGAAAACTAAAGGCTAGGCAAGTTCTTTTTGGTCACGTGTTTCAACTCCATAAAGGATATTTTATATAAATTCTAGGCTGACTTCTCTTTCTTTGGCTATTGGGGGGCTTCCTCACATCTCACTTTTCTCCCAGTAAAATATTTAGTTGTTTGGATGGCTCCATACATGGCAGAGAAGAACCATCAGTGTGCTGTGTAAACAGTTTGCTTCTTCTTGCTCACCACACAACACGAATAAACGCTCCAAAATGTGCACAGGCACTACCGTTTGGATTAATTTTTATTCCCTTTTAACTGCAAGGATTTCTGCTTCAACTCCTTCCCTGCTGGCTGCTTGGGTTCCTCAGCCCCACGCACTTCGCTGTAACAAGAGGTTGGTGTTTATTTCTGGAAGCCTCGCTCACAGGAAGCCTTCCTTCAGCGCCACGGACTTCCGTGAGCGCGGAGGGGCCGGCAGCGCTCCGGGATGAGCGGGGGCACCTGGTCCCGCATTTGTCATCGTCCTGAGGTCACCCGCCAGCTGTCCGTGCTCTCAACACCCGGCCTGAACCGTGCCCAGGGCATTCTCCCTCGCTCGGGTTTCCAGGGCTGCACTTCCAGATCCAGTAAATCACTCGGCCCCCGCGGAAAGCGCTCCAGCAACTGCAAGGGAAGCGCTTGCACAGCCCGAGCTGCACAAGGACACTGCGGAGCCCGCCCGGGGCTGCGGGGCTGGCACCGACCGCGCTCGGCAGCGCTGCGGAGCTGCAGCCACTTTTAGTCCGTCTAAATCAGGCTCTGCTCGTACTTGACCCCGGCAAGGATGTCATTGAACACAAGGGCCTTTTCTCAGCTGTGATATTGGATATTTTTTCCTTTCCAATGGCTCCTTTTCTGTAATTGCAAGGCAGTTCACTTTTTAACGTGTTGTGGAAATGTTTTGGCATAGACTGATCACCAAATTCTTCATCTTTCCCTCTGTCCTCCAACTCCACTCCTCCTCCCACACACTGTGTTTAGGACAAAGGGTACAAGAAGAACCTGGATGTGTTTAAATATTTATTATAACTCTGAGGAAGTTAACCACTGTTCTGTAACTTTCTACCCAAGTCAAGACTGTTTTCATTAGCTTATCTTTTTTATGGAAGGACAGGGCAAGTTCAGTTGTAAAGACACCACTGTGTCTTTCCCCAGGGCTGGGGGAACGCTTCCCTGGCCTGGAATCTGGGAATACAGCATCCCTTCTGCAGGCAAGAAGGGAGAACACAGCTTTTATTCTGAAAGACAGTTCTTTTGGACACACAAACTCTTCTTTCAAGATAAGAATTCCCTCCTGTTCCTCCCACTCTGCCTTTTTCCCCCATGTTCCACACACCCCACCAAGCACCATGAATCCCCCAGTGCACAGGCAGAGATCCATATTGATGAACTGGGGCTTTGGGAGAGCTACATGAAAGAGATTCCTCCAGCTCCAGCTCCCATGTAAATTATGCATCTGTAGGCAAAGGGAGCCCTTTCTGAACAGAGCACTCAGTCAGGAACACCTACAGAGGAGGATGGAGATGCACAGACATTTTTTCCCTCTCTTTTTAGCACATTTTGCTTGATGCACAGTTCTGAGGCAACACATGAGGACAGTCATGACTGTATCACAGAATCACAGAATGATTTGGGATGGAGGAGACATTAAAGATCATCCACTTCCAGCCCCCCTGCCATGGGCACAGGGATGCCACCCACCAGCTCAGGACACAGCTGCAGAGCCCAGGATGGCTCCAAGCAGACAGGAGGTATTTTAGCCCAAGGAGTGCTGGGGAGGACCTTGATTTCAGGCCTAAGGCTGGAAAATGAAGTGGCAGAATGCTTTAAAAGTTTTTCTTGTATTTAAGGACTTACTTAGCCCCAGCAGCGAAGAACAAAGCCCCTGGGTGACTCATATATCAGGCAGAGCAACAGGCTTTGCCCCTAAATCACTTCTGATAGAAAAAAAGAATGATATGAACATAGAAAAAGTGGTTATAACCTTTGAAATACATTTTCCCCAGTCAGAAAGTCAGTTCTGTTTTCACTGTGACACAGCACCTTCTGTTCTGAATGAGCAGCAATGAATTCACATTATATGGCAATTCCAGTTTAATATGACTCAAACAAAATAGCACAAGAATTTCTAGAGGGTTTTTAGCTGCTGATACTGATCAGATAAGTAAGCTGCCAAACCTAATAATTATCTCAAATGAAAAACTACAAACTCTCGGTTATTCATTTCAGATAATAAGAACCCAAAGTTTTTTCTTGAGGCAGAATGTGAAAAGTGCAACTGTTGAATGCAAGTACTGCAGTTTGAATGATGGTATTTATAGAAGATGAGATTGTTCAGGTCAAAAGAAGGTGAAAACCAGGTTGCTTTCTCTTGCAGCTGACTTGTGCTGTAATGCACGAGCCCCTGGGCCTGCTCAGGTTCTGGCTGCTGCTGGTCAGGTCAGCATTTCAGGCTGATGCTGAGGATCAGGTTCACAGCTCCCAGCCAGGCTGGCGTTTGCTCCTCAGGAAGGACTGGAAGGGCAGGAACTCAGAGATTCTCCTCAACAGCCTGGATGGGTGCAGGGTGAGCAGCTCTGCCCCAGGCTGAGCTCTCAAACCCCGACTGCAGAGGAGCTGCACAGCCCCACTGTGCAGGGCAGTCACAGCTCCCACAGGTGGGGAGGAGGGAAAAGGTGCTCTGAGCTCCTGAAAATATTTTTTACAGGGGAATGATGAGGAAAAAACCCACTCCTTCAGTCCTAGGCCATTTCCTCCTATCTGTCAGCATATGGTAGGAGATGTTATTATTTGGCATAAATATAAAGCATCATTAAGACTATTTTTCTGTTTTAACAGCTTAACAATTCTATTGTGAAATCTGGGTGAAATTCTCTGGATTTTACTGTCCTTCTCTATTGTGCCCTGGTAGAATTTCTAGAGGGGAAAAATGCAGTGATGATAGGAGATCTTCATTTTACTCTTCTAAAAAGACAATGAGTTAAGTGCCTAAATCAAATCATTCTTTATATGATTTCTGTTGAATTAATTTTAATTTTCTGTTGCTTCCAGTCTAATCCAATATCCTGAAACAGCAGAAGCACAGATATGAAACAGGAGTGTGCTGAGTTAGGCAGAACCCCTTAGTTTCACTTGGGAGAGAAAATATCAACAGAGTTGTTACAGAGCAGTGACATCCACAACTGCTGAAATTCTCCATGGATTGTTTGTTAACAACTCGACTCCACTTGCAAACTGCATCCCCAAAATTTGTCTCCAAAGAAGTTGTGCCTACTGACTGAACTGATTCTGGAACTGGTGCAGAAAGTGCCTTTTTAAACATCCAGAGAAAGTGCCCAGAAATTAGTGGGGATTGCTAATACAAATGACATTTAATAAATGCTCCTGCTGAGGAGAGCTCCCAGTAACACTAGGTGGCAGAAGGCCCTGTCACATTGAAGACACCTGCAGACAGATACACTCACAGAACTACTGGAGCTTGATTTTAGAAAAGATAAGGGGAAAACAGTTGAAAGCAAAACAGTTCTAAGATCCCATTTTCCATCCACTCTTCCAGTTCTAATTCTGCCTCTGATATCCCCAGTGCACATTATTTCACCATTTATCCCAGAATGTGAATACACTTTTAAACCTGAACATTGAATCACACCCTACTTAATTCAAATGAAATTCTGTATGTGACAGGTGATTCTATTAAGATTTACATAATTAAAAAAAAAAAATCACTGTTTAAACAAATAAATGGCCACTAGGACAAGTACAGAATAAAATCATACACTATGAGTTACCCTGAAGCAAACTTGAAACCCAGCCTGGAGTGCTCTACATTTCTGCAAACACACTTCTGCAGCTGAAAGAAAATCAATAACCTACAAACAAACTCATTCAAAACTGCTCAAGACTCAATGTGGAAAAGATCTGATAAAACTGGCAGCTGCTCCCTCATGGAGGTGTATTTTCAGGAATACTTTTGTAACTACACACACAATTCAACTGCTTGTTTCTAATTTTACATATTTAACCCTTTAAAAAACATCTATGCTCTCTTTTTTTTTTATTCTGGCCATTCTTTTTAACTCCTTAGGTTTTCTCTCTCATCTTGTATAAACCAAATATGTAAGGAAGCAAAGAGGTGCCCCTGCCCTGGTGATGTTAGGAGGAAGCTGCAAACACAGAGAGGGAGAGGGAAAGCCAAGCACTGTCTAAATGCTGGAAAACAAAAGGCAGCAGGGGGAGAATGGCACCCGTGTTTCCTTAGACATAAAAGAGTTGACAGCAAAGATTTCTCTGATTTCCCATGCCTGCAGTGCTTTTCCACTTGCCAAGCAGTAACACCCCAGACTTCCAGCACTTGAGGTGCCTCCCCAAGTGGGGCTGGGGCCAGCACAGAGCTCAGTGCATTGTGGAGGGTTATTTTGCACCTCTAGCCACAGAGGCTGTTTGTGTTTAAATATAGTATATTTTATCATTCACAGTTGTCAGCAGTGGAAATTGTCATCTAAGCAGGAAAAGATGCTGTTGAAGAAACAGGAGGTGTTGGTTAGAAAGTAAAAATTATTTTGGCTGTGACAACACTTCTCACTGCCCATTTTGAGGGTAAGGGATCACGCCACCCATTGCAAATTGCTGCCTGAGAGGCAGAAAAATCAATAGTAGGTACGAAAGCCAACTTGCCAAGGCTACAGCCACTGCCAGCAGATTATTAATGCATCTGTCTGCATTCTTTAATGTTTCCTAAGAAGCAACTATGTTAACTGCAAAGGTGCGACTTGTCACCAGCCCTTCTCTTCTCTCCTCTTCATTTTCTCTCTATATTAAAACCTTGGCTACCAAAGAAAACAATCACGTTTCACCTCATCTTTTCCCAGCTTTTCTGAAGTTCAGTTCCTGCTCTAGAGCAATATATACAGTCTAAGTACCACCCCTGACAAGCTGTTTGACAGCCCTAAGTTGCACATCTATTTTACTCCCAGAGCCTTGGAGTTGGTAGGGCTTAGATGGGAAATGGAGGCCAATTAAAATAAACACAGACAATATCAATGAATTCTTCAGAAAGGCACAAGACAAGCAAAATGAAACACTACTGGCTTTTGCCCACAGTTAGAATTCAGCTCATCTCACGGGCTGAGAGCTCTGGCTGAGGTCCAGAAAGACACTTAAGCACATGTCTTATTTTAAGCATGTGAGCAGCCTCATTGATTTTTCACTCATGCCAGGAAGAATATTCAATGCGCTTAAAGTTAAGCACATTGTTAAGTGCCTTCCTGGACCAAGGCCAGGCTATTTAGCCCTTGCAAGAGTTAGTCTAGAGAACATTTACCATTATTTTAACTTCTCTAGACTTTCTTTGAGATGAACTTTTATGGTGTATGAAAATATTTCATTCATACGAGCAGGGACTGGTTCACAGCAACCTTCAGGGACTGAGTATTCTTCCCCTTCCCACATCTTCTAAAGCAGTAACTGGAAGGATTCAAGACACATAAGCAATTATATCAATAAATAAAATTAGTTTTGAAAGGGAAGCCAGTAGTCTTACAGATCTGGAGAGCAAAATGAATCCTGCACTGAGAAGCTGACAGACATATTAATTTTCAATGAAAATTAATAATGTCATTTGCCAAAGTCCCATTCCAATACCAAGTCCCGTGCAGGAACTTTAAAAAGCAAGCTAATAGTCGACCAAAATTAATTATCACAATAAGCACACACATTCAATTCTGTTATCCCTTCTTCCTTTTATATGGAGTTAAATACAAAATTCAAGGAAAAGCCTGTTAGTGCTTCTTCAAGATGACCTCACCACATCAGAGCACTTTAGAGATCAAAGGCACAACAAACACTTTGCTCTTTGCTACAACAAAGTGATGCCATTTGCTATGTTTGCTGCAGACAATTGGATTTTTATCTGGTTGGCATTATCCAAGCTCAGTATCATACCCCGAATAAGAGCTAGAGAAAGGTGTTTAACAGTACAGCTAAGGAAAGCTGGACTGGGTCAGACTCCCACTCCCTCCACCCAGAATCCCTCTCCAGGAGCACAAAACAGAGTGCATAGGAGCCTGACCATTCCAGGGGACCAGCAGGACACTGATCATTTGTAACTGGGTGAAAATATAGGTGTCACCTTGTTATTGGGTAATTATCTCCTAAATAGCCTTGGAAAGAGCAGCACACCATTTTACCTTGTTTCTCTAAGTTGCTACTTGGAGCTCACACCTTGTGAGCCTGTAAATACTGTAAACAGATGAGAAATAATAAACATTCCAAGACTGTACTCAAAGATGGGTTTCCTGTGTCCTTCATCCTGACCTTGGCAGAGGGAAGAAGAAACCAGAACTGTTACACATCACCACCTCCCTCAGCCTCCTGGTGCCACTGCCTGGCACAGCCCAGGAATCTGTGGCTTCTCTTCCCCACAGGGACAGGCTGCTGGCTCCTGGTCCCCGTGGGATGCTCCAGGACCTTTCCACAGAGCTGCTTTCCCATCAGGGCAGTGCCCAGCCCGTGCTGGCACCCAGGGTTATCCCAGCCCAGGTGCAGCCCCCTGCATTTCTCTCAGCCTGCTGTGACACCATTTCTCCAGCCTGCTGAGGTCCCTCTGAAGGGCAGCACAAGCACCTGGAGCACGAGCTGCTCCTCTGGGCTTTGCACCACCTGCAAACCTGCTGAGGGAGCGCTCCTTGCACAGCCAGGCAGGAAGGGAGAGGGTGCTGGTCCCANATCACGCCACCCATTGCAAATTGCTGCCTGAGAGGCAGAAAAATCAATAGTAGGTACGAAAGCCAACTTGCCAAGGCTACAGCCACTGCCAGCAGATTATTAATGCATCTGTCTGCATTCTTTAATGTTTCCTAAGAAGCAACTATGTTAACTGCAAAGGTGCGACTTGTCACCAGCCCTTCTCTTCTCTCCTCTTCATTTTCTCTCTATATTAAAACCTTGGCTACCAAAGAAAACAATCACGTTTCACCTCATCTTTTCCCAGCTTTTCTGAAGTTCAGTTCCTGCTCTAGAGCAATATATACAGTCTAAGTACCACCCCTGACAAGCTGTTTGACAGCCCTAAGTTGCACATCTATTTTACTCCCAGAGCCTTGGAGTTGGTAGGGCTTAGATGGGAAATGGAGGCCAATTAAAATAAACACAGACAATATCAATGAATTCTTCAGAAAGGCACAAGACAAGCAAAATGAAACACTACTGGCTTTTGCCCACAGTTAGAATTCAGCTCATCTCACGGGCTGAGAGCTCTGGCTGAGGTCCAGAAAGACACTTAAGCACATGTCTTATTTTAAGCATGTGAGCAGCCTCATTGATTTTTCACTCATGCCAGGAAGAATATTCAATGCGCTTAAAGTTAAGCACATTGTTAAGTGCCTTCCTGGACCAAGGCCAGGCTATTTAGCCCTTGCAAGAGTTAGTCTAGAGAACATTTACCATTATTTTAACTTCTCTAGACTTTCTTTGAGATGAACTTTTATGGTGTATGAAAATATTTCATTCATACGAGCAGGGACTGGTTCACAGCAACCTTCAGGGACTGAGTATTCTTCCCCTTCCCACATCTTCTAAAGCAGTAACTGGAAGGATTCAAGACACATAAGCAATTATATCAATAAATAAAATTAGTTTTGAAAGGGAAGCCAGTAGTCTTACAGATCTGGAGAGCAAAATGAATCCTGCACTGAGAAGCTGACAGACATATTAATTTTCAATGAAAATTAATAATGTCATTTGCCAAAGTCCCATTCCAATACCAAGTCCCGTGCAGGAACTTTAAAAAGCAAGCTAATAGTCGACCAAAATTAATTATCACAATAAGCACACACATTCAATTCTGTTATCCCTTCTTCCTTTTATATGGAGTTAAATACAAAATTCAAGGAAAAGCCTGTTAGTGCTTCTTCAAGATGACCTCACCACATCAGAGCACTTTAGAGATCAAAGGCACAACAAACACTTTGCTCTTTGCTACAACAAAGTGATGCCATTTGCTATGTTTGCTGCAGACAATTGGATTTTTATCTGGTTGGCATTATCCAAGCTCAGTATCATACCCCGAATAAGAGCTAGAGAAAGGTGTTTAACAGTACAGCTAAGGAAAGCTGGACTGGGTCAGACTCCCACTCCCTCCACCCAGAATCCCTCTCCAGGAGCACAAAACAGAGTGCATAGGAGCCTGACCATTCCAGGGGACCAGCAGGACACTGATCATTTGTAACTGGGTGAAAATATAGGTGTCACCTTGTTATTGGGTAATTATCTCCTAAATAGCCTTGGAAAGAGCAGCACACCATTTTACCTTGTTTCTCTAAGTTGCTACTTGGAGCTCACACCTTGTGAGCCTGTAAATACTGTAAACAGATGAGAAATAATAAACATTCCAAGACTGTACTCAAAGATGGGTTTCCTGTGTCCTTCATCCTGACCTTGGCAGAGGGAAGAAGAAACCAGAACTGTTACACATCACCACCTCCCTCAGCCTCCTGGTGCCACTGCCTGGCACAGCCCAGGAATCTGTGGCTTCTCTTCCCCACAGGGACAGGCTGCTGGCTCCTGGTCCCCGTGGGATGCTCCAGGACCTTTCCACAGAGCTGCTTTCCCATCAGGGCAGTGCCCAGCCCGTGCTGGCACCCAGGGTTATCCCAGCCCAGGTGCAGCCCCCTGCATTTCTCTCAGCCTGCTGTGACACCATTTCTCCAGCCTGCTGAGGTCCCTCTGAAGGGCAGCACAAGCACCTGGAGCACGAGCTGCTCCTCTGGGCTTTGCACCACCTGCAAACCTGCTGAGGGAGCGCTCCTTGCACAGCCAGGCAGGAAGGGAGAGGGTGCTGGTCCCAGCATCGACTCCTGGGCTGAACCACTGTGTCCTGCTTTGCTTTCAAACCCACAGATTACCAGGTATGTTAATGTTGGATTGTATTGGTTTAACTATTCCCATTTTTAAATTTGGGTGGTTAAATGAGTACAGTATTTTAATATATGCAAGAATTGAGTCTCTTTCTGAACACTATCTGCTGGTTCATCTTGTCCTTAAAAGTGACCTCCCTTCAAGAAAACTTCAAAAATCATTTATGACTTCAGAGGGAGAGACAGACTCCTCTTTTTGAGTATGTAACTAACCCAAACGGTGGATTTCCTTAAAAAATCATTTCTGCAGACAAAATTGCCCCTTCACTTCAAGAATCCAGAGCAACAAGAAAGCTGTATTCCAGAACTGGGATTACAGCCAGTTTATGATGGATAAACATTGAATGCTAATGGCATAATTATAATGTCACAGCATTTGCTGCCAGAATTACAAAAAAATATTCTGAAAATTATGCCCTAAATAGAATGGTGTTTAGTTTAGCTAAACTGAAAGCACACTCCAAGAAATGTGAAAAAACAAACACCGTGATTCCAAATCTGAATTATGCATGCTAAGGGCTTGTTTTTAATAAAAGTATATTTAGTGGCTGAATAAAGCTTCTCAAAAATAATTTTAAAGATAATGAATTCCCCATGTCCAAAAAAGTGTCACATGCAATTTCATCACTGACTCATGTCAACTAACCTCAAATTTAACCAAATGCAACTGTGATCAATATTGTGTCAATCTGAAAGTATCTGGGGTTTAAGGCAACAAAACCAGATGCAAGGATGAGTAAAAACTTGGAACCCACAAGCAGAATGGAGTTCTTGGCTACTGAAAGATCTGGAACAGTTATACTGACAGGGAGAAGCCAAAAGAATGAAAAGTTTTGACAGTATTGCCACATTTAGCAGGAAAAGAGTCAAGTGCAGGAGGAAAAAAGGGAGATGGTTTGCTACCATTGCATATTATTTAACTTTTTTCTTTTAAAGATGGCATCCTCCACTTGAGGCAGGGACTGTTCCACACACCTCTGAACTGTTGTACAGGGATGGACTTGCAATTATCATCCCAGGCACTTCTGTAAGGCAAAACCCAGCAATAAACAACCAAACAAGCCAACTACATAAAATATAAACAGTCAGATTTACCCACAACCAGATTTACCAATATTCTTGAAACAGCTGTAACAGTAACTGAACAAGAAGGCCAGTTACATATAGTAAATTTGGGTCACAAAAGAAAAGGAAATTTGAACTGATTCTACCTTAACTGTGAAACAAAACTGAAGGGTTGTGCATGACCTGCCCACCAGTGCTCTGCCATCCATCATAACCTCACAAGAAGGTGACAGAGAATAAAAAATTGTCCACATAAATCCCCTTTTATTATTTATTTTATTTATCATCTCTTGGCAGTAACACTTATCATGAGTTGCAGTGGAAAAATCCATGAACTGAAAACAAAAATGGGGCTGAGAGGGAAGAAAAGGTGCCAGAGTGGAGAAAAGGGGAGTTTTATTTCTCCAAACAATAACCCCTACCATGACAGCCTTGCTGGCTCCTTCTCCACTGACAGGAAATTTCTGTAAAAGAATCATGTGGTGCTGGAACACAAAACTGCAGAGGTTCATATATGAGACAGGCTATAGGTCTGACATGGGACCAGCAAATTCAAAAGCCCAGTCCTCATCTCTGCCTTGCAAACACTAAAATCTTAGAATGTGACAGAAACCTGTTGACTCTGACAGAGTTTAAATTATGCCAATATGAAGCCAAAGAAGCAGAACACCCAATACTGGCAGAAAAATAAGAAGCCTGGGACGTCCCTGCTTCACAGAGTATCCTGAAAGTTTTGTTCTTCACAAAACCAGGCAGAAAATCCTAGAGGAACACAGAGGGGCAATGGATTTATGAGGTCAGAGAATCCCCAAATGAAGAGATAGTTGAGCTAGTCAATTTTATTATTTTATCCCTGAAAGCCTAAATAATAAAAAAGTTAAAAATAAAAATAAAGCAGAGCAAGCACCTACTAGAAAAGCAGTGTCAGTATTGTCCTTTGGGCATGTTTCTCTCCACACCTTTGGAAAGTTGTCTGGCATTTGACATAATTGGGAGGAAGAATTTTCTCCCCTGGCAAAGTCAATTAACTTCACTGTATTTGTATCATCTGTCAGAGCCGAATCTGCTCCCCTCTTCAAGTCTGACACAAGCTCCTACACCTACTTGACAGATCAAACAGCTTAGACAGAAATTACTGTGCTTTAAAGGGAAGTTCCACAGCTATGTCAAGTCAAAAGCTGCAAGACAAGAGGTGAGTGATTATTCTATTAGTATACACTCCCCTGGAATATTAAAATACAGCCTAACTTTGTACTGAAGTTTAACCTCTTTCATGCAATTTGCTGTTTCATTATGAAACTCTTTTAGTCTTCAATCATCAGAAACATCTGCAGAAAATTAAAGCAGATCTTTTTCCTGCTCTGTGTTCTTGAACTGCTTAATTTCTCATACTGTTAAGATATATAAGCTCCTTGCTGCAACAAGAAATGTAAGAAACCGTGTGGGCCACTGCTTAAACATACTGCCATAAACAGGAATATGCATGTTAATGCATTGAGTGTTATAAGCAAGCTTTTTTTCTTAAGGCTGTATAAAATACTGGTGCTCTGTGTGATGTCACTAGATTGCATGTCATGCACTAAGTCAATTGCCACATCTCATCACATTTTATAGGCATTACAGCTCAGGCCCAAACCCATCTCCCATTAGCTCCAATTTAATGTTTGCTGTACATCAATGCATAAACCTCGTAATTAAAGGCAGCAGAGGAGAGGGGTAACACACACAACGTGCTTAATGCAGTTCTCCAGTTAAAACATGAACACAAAGCAGCATGGTGGGGGATGCAGGAATGAAAACACTTCTCTACTGAAATGCCTCTCCTCATAACCAACTCCTAAAAGCAGCCAGACCAGTCATGCAGCTCTCCCAGGAGGCAGCCAGGAACTGGGAGCACTCACTGGAGGCAGAACTGGGAAACAACATGAAGGTCTCTGCGGACCTGCACTCCACAGATTTTATGTCCCTGAGCAGCAATGAAGATCACATCACAGAAGAAAACGTCACTTCTATTTGGACACAGACCTGTTCTGAAGTAAAGCACCAAAGGCACTGGGATATTCTGTTGAGAAAGGGGGTTTGGACTAATAAAATCTCTTTCCTATTAGAATCAAGCTGGTGTTTGCACTGAGCTGGTGGAGCAGTGCATCACCTCTGACAGGCTGCTGATGTGATGGAAGGGCAGAGAGCACAGGACTGCACTGATCTCTCAGCAGCAGGGCCAGCACCCCACACAGCTCACTTTGAAGTGGCCCCATACAAGTGCTGCATTATCTGCCTCACGGGCAGCTTTTCAAAGGCTTCAATAATATTATGGCACATAAATCTACTGAAGGCTAACCTGATGCCCTTTGTGAGTGAGAACTGCTTGTACTACAAAGGTTCTACCAGTTGGAGCCAGAGAAGAGCAAAAACCACAGGGGAAGCAGAGCTGGCTCTTCCCAGACCACCTCTGTGCTACTCCAACACGGGCTGGAGCACACGTGAGTGTGGGCTGCCCTAAAAGCCATCTCAAATACAGCCCCACACACAAACTTCACCAGGAGTGTTGTAGGATTTTCCTGTAACTCTTTAAGGAGGTTAAATCTGTACCAATGCAAACTCCTCTTTTTTTTTGGTACAGAAAACATTCAATCTTTTCATGGAAAATATTCTGGTGATATTTGCAGAGGAGTCCTGTGCATCATCTTTCTGACTTAGCTATCCTTCTGCATCAGAACTATTATCCCTCAACCCCCAGGAGTACAAAAGTTTCCACTGTATGCTCTGTCCATTTAATGCACTGCCACTGAAAATATTCTACACTGACCTATGGATTGAATCAATATTGATCTCAAATTTCTTTACCCCAAGAACTAACACTCCCCTCAGTGACACACCCCAATGAAAAACTCAAGCTCACCTTTAGCTTTACAATAAAAGCAGGCAGTAATTTATTTTTTAAAGTACCATATTCAAATCAGCTTTCATAAGTGCTATGCAAAAAAAAAAAAAAAAATTACTTAAGTGTGATTTACACTGATAGATCTTAAGAAGTGAGTGTAAATGGGGATTCATCATCCAAAGAGGTATTTTCCCTGCAGGGATCTTGTTTTATCCTAGTGGTACTCAACAACTTTCATCTGTGATTTGAAAGAAAATATAAAAGTCACCCACTGCAGAATGTACATCTGTCAAAAAATCTGAGGGGGCCGGGGAAATGCATAAATGATTCAGACTGATCTGTATAGCACTTACTAACATGGACTTTTTCCAGCTAGGGACAGCTTAATAGCAAAGGTCACATAGTCAGGAGCTAAGAACAGGTCACACAAACACAGGACCACAAATTCATTAATCCTGGAAACAGCAGATAATGGTGGCTGGCTTACCAAACCTGAGCTTTGCTTTCTTCTGGAGCTAAAGAGGTGGGTAAAGACACGAAGTAGTATCAAGCAGGGGAATTCAGAATTCACCCTGGTTTCCTGGAGTGATTTCTCTGTGTGTTACATTCTCTTTTCTGGGACAAAACTGAGCTTCAGCTGCACTTGCTGAAAAAACTTACTGCACTGCCAGACCTATAGAACACCTAATAATACAACAGCAATAACAGCAGGGAGTTATCACGTTGTAAATGAAAAATGATCCATAACAATATCTGCATACACACATAGGCATGCACAAACATATGTATCAATAAAATAATTCCAGCAGAAACAACAGATTTCCTGAGTGCACAGATCATCCCCCCCAAAGCAGTTATTCCTGGCACCCTAAATCCTACTCTCTGCTTGGAAAAATTAATGGTACCACTGCAGTTTCTTCACCACTTTGTCAGGAAGCAGAGTTTTGGGAACTAATCCTCCCTAATATCTACCCTCACCATGTGGCAGCTGTTCTTCTGGAAGCACCCAAGCCATTTATCAGAGGGAAAGCAAAATTTTTGGAAGCAGCTCACTAAGAGAGAATTTAATCGATGAGTTTGTGTATAGGCTGGAGAAAAGGTGAAGGGAATCAAGGAATATGCAAGTTTATTTAGATGTCACTTTCCTATTCAAGAAATTCTGCTATATTTAGCATGTCTTCTGAATGCTTTTTGGGTGGATTTTTTTTGTTATTGTTGTTGTTTTGGGATGTTTGGTGCATTTTTTTACATCAGAAGTATTTTAAGGCCTCTCCTTTATTTGCATTTCATGCTTTTCATATTGTTTTTGCTTTCTCAAGGAAACTGGCAGCTGAAATGGTGTTCTAAAAACAAGGCACAAACATTTAGTGTTGCCATTTCAAATACCAGGATCAGCTGAAAGTGCCGTGTGGTAAGAGGATGCTGTTTCAGCTGCTGGAGCCCTCAAAGGACAAAAAAAATGCTGAATAAAACCAAAATATAAGTCATGAGTCAACAAAAACTCTGGGATTTGTTGCAAATAACATCCTTCAAAGGAGCCCAAAATAGAGGTTGCACTGCTCTTTGCAGACAGCAGGAGCCTGCACTATCACCTCCACCCAGCCACTCCAGCTTACGTGGTTCTCTCTACTGGAATAATAAATTCTTCCCAGAATCTAATGCTGATATTTCAAATCAGATATTTTCATTTTTCAGGCAATGAACCAAAGCAGCAATGGAAGAAAGAAAAAAAAACAAAACAAAACAAAAAGAGACAATGCACAAGTGCATGACGAAGGTGTGAAATGCACCCACACATGAGCACTGAAATCTCATCTATTGCCTAGCCCCATTCATAGTCTTTTTTCTAAGGAGATAAAAATAGCATTAAAAGAAAATACATTGATTTTATTTTCTTTTTTTCTGGTCTTCAATTTCCAAGGCAGACAGCCTGTAAAACCTGCTGCTGGAATACATATGGGCAGCCCATCTGAGCAGACAGCTCCAGGCAAGTTTTCAGCATTTGTTTTGAAATACAGGAAAATCAAGCAGCAGCCAACAGCTCCCAGAAAATCCAAGTATCTCTGAACTCAGGGATGGAGAACCTGCAGCACCAGCACAGGGCTCCACTGCCCACCCTCTGTCCTACAGAGCTGCATTTCTTTGCTCCATTTGCAGACATCCCTGAGCCATGTGAGCACAATCCTCAGTTATATGGAAGAGCTGTGAGCACACACAGCTCATCCTCTGTGTTGCAAAAGAAAATATCCACCAATGGCAGGAACATTAAAGACACTTCTGCAAGGTCTAATCCTGTTCCCACTGAAGCCACTACAAATTCCTCTGCCAGGGCTGGGAGCAGAACTGGACCTGTGTGCAGCTTTTATTTATTTTTAAACCTACCACCTTCAGCACCCAAACAAGTTCAATGGGAAATTTTCAGAATAGTGTTTTGACACCAGAGCCAAAACCAGGTCAGGGAATGTGTGAACTTCCCACAGCTCTTTGGAGAAGGCAGGGAAGGAGTCTGGAGGTGTTAACTGTGAGAACTCATGAAAATGGTAACGAGGGAGCTGCACTGAGCTGTCCTTGCTGTCATTTCCAGGGCCTGCTATGACACTGTCAATGGCTCAGATGTTTGTAGAACTGGACAACACCAATTTTGAAAGCTCTTCTGCTTGTCCAAGCTTTTCCAAGGCCTGGATAAACTGAGTAAATACAGCAGACCTAAAAAAATCTATAGAGCACTTCTGGGTGAGTAAAAAAGAGAGAGAGGTAATGAATGCAAAATACAAAAATAACTTCAGTCAGTGCTCTTAGACAAAAGCCAAAAGATCAAGAAGGATCCTACAGCCCAAACTGCTCAAGGAAGGGACTGCTCACTCACAGCAGACCCCTGAAAGCAAAATCCCCTTTACACTCACACCTTCACAACAATACTTGCCTTGCTTCTGGGGAGAAAAAGAGCAGGATGCACCTACATCACGGAACAAGGGAAAAAATAAAAAGGCAAGATATGGTTTCCATATTTCAGATTGTTTGCAGACTCTATATCTGTGGGACTTTTCATTCCAAAATTAACTGTGTGCTGAAGAGAGTCTGGAACAGCAGAGCCTTTATGCTTCCAAGTTTTGAGATGGCCTCAGAGTGCAAAATCTCTTCTCTCTCATTTCTGGAATAGTTTTTGACAATTAGTAGAATCAATGACCGCAGAGCAAGAAGTCTGCTCCATCCATCAGGGCCTAAATGTGAAAAGAGGGGGAAGAGAGAGAGAATCTTGTAATGACAGGAAGGGGAGAAGAGGTGTAGATTTTTTTTGGCTTTATTCAGGAGCATTTCCTCATGAATTCTGGAAGAGAGTCAGAAAATAAAGATAGCAGCCAGCATTCACCTCCTGCATCTTTTTAAGGGAGAACTAGACAAATGCAGCAGCAGCAAATAAAGGAAACCATAACTAACCTCTGTGCAAGGCAGACACTACCCCAGTAGAGAGAGCTGGCACAAACCCAAGGTATAGAGGCTGCTTGGTAAATTCTCAATAAATATTAAAAACACAAGTATGCTGATATCAGCATTTTTTCCAAAGTTGATGGAAAAATTAAAGCATGGGTCGATGCTCCTGAGAACAGAGGAGTCAGTAAGATTCCCAGGTTTAGGGGAAAGAACAAAGAGAGGGAGAAACTATTATCTTGAATCTCAATTAATGTCAACAGATTCCGGAGATGAGAGCAAAGTGCCTGCACTGGAGCCAGGACCACAGCACCTCTTCCATCCTTCCAGAAAGGCTCACCCAGCTTTCAGAAGGGGAGAGCAGAGGTGCCTGGAATCCTGCTAGTGGAATGATGCCAGCAAGACACAGGACCTCCTCTTTGGACAGGTTTCACCCTCTTTCTCTTTTTCTATGTATATATATTCCTCTGCAGAATAATAGTGGAGACCAAGTGCACAACCAGATATCACCTGGATGTTAAAGAGGCTGAAAATTTGCTGGCCTTTAACACCATCTTAGAAGAAATACTACCAGGACAAGAGCTGACTTGAACCCTAAGCAAAAAAAGCTGTACCTGTAAAAAACCTGGATTGAGGGGTCATTAAAAGCCATGACTGAAACACCTTTTTATTTATTTATTTATTTTTTAATAAAAAGAAATATTTAAAATACAGACTAACACAACCACTTCCTGGACAAAAGTAACCAAGCATGATGTAGCAAGTGTATTGCATCAACCTCTATAATAAATCTAACCTGCTAATATTTTCAACACTGTATTTGTTCTTGCACACTTTCGAATTACTCCAACACTAATTTAAACAAATCCTTTCACTGAAGAAAATGTCAATATATCAAAACTAATTTTTAAACGAATGAGTTTCCTTTTTTTACAAAGCAATTACTTTAAGTACTGGAAAGGTTTCCATGGCACCCTCCACTTTCAGCTGACAAATATCAGCAATAGCTGGATTTAAAACAAACAAACTGAAACCCCCAAATCGGGAGCGATTGGCTCAAGAAAAAACTTTAAATGTTTTCAAGCAGAAACACTGAAAAACTTATTCTTACTGAAAGAAAAAAGTATGTACGCACACCTGCTTTCCTATCAATCTAAGCAGGAAACCATTTCACTGCTGCATCATGAGTAGAAGAAAAGTGCTTATTAAAACATTAATCACAGTCCATTATATTCTGACTCCATGCCAGAAGTTCCCATTACATCACTGAAAATATCTATTAACCAAAACCTGATTCTGACAAGTTACAGAAGTGTAGTGTTTAGGATTTAGTAATGTAAAAGTCAGTTTTAGAAGAACAGTTACACAATTGATTTTGCAGTGGCAAGCAACTATAATTAATTGTTTTTGTGACATTTATTACTGCAGTGGGGTTGATTTAACTGGTGTTTCTACTGTAAAATTATTAAAAAATTATTTCAAACTTCATCTACTTTTATTAAACACATTTATTGTGAAGGCATTTAATAGCTGGAGCTGGCTAAACAATTTTAAAATGTGCTGGATATACCAGTACATGTAAAACTGTATTGTCTTGTGTAAATATGGGCCTTGTTTAGAACCACGTCTCACAGGAAATTATGCCAAATGAAAACCATCTCTCCTCCTCCTCTCCCACTGAAAAGGATTTATGTTTTTACATTTAATACCAGTTAAAGAAACAAAAATATAGTGGCGTTACCTTCAAGCCTGAGCAATAGTTCAGCTGTGAAGTCCCATTATGTTCAAACCTCTGCTTTGTTATTAGAAACACAGCCTAGCCAAAATGCCTCAGTTTGGAAGAGGGAGAAGTGAACAACTCAATTCTTTCTGGAAGCCTGGCACTACATGTCTTGTTTACCTAGAACAGTTTTCAAATAACTGCTAGCAAGGCTTTAAAACCAAAGCCATGAAATTGGTTCTTAAATGTGTGTACGTAATCTCCAGCCAACCATTTTAATTGTGAGTGCTTTCCTCAACCCCCTGGAAGCAGCACCACTAACAAAAAAAATTCAGAAATAGCTATAATGCATGATAGGAAACCCAGATTATGTATTTTGCCCCCCTGACCCAACATACACGAGTCTCTAACTTCAAAAGGCACCTGAGGTAATAACCTCGAACCTGTCCTTGGGCATCTTCCCATTTCAAAGATCCAAAGAGCTTCAGTGAAGGTATTTTTATATTTTTAGGGTCCCCCCCTCCATATCCAAGCACTCCCTTCCATGCAGAGCTCTGGTCACAGTTACCCCTAAAATCTCTGCTCTTCCACCAAGTGTGACAGCCATGAGGGACAGATGCACAAACTGCTGCAATGGAAGGAGACAGAAACTCCAATTCCTAGAGGTGTGGAAAAGTTGGATGGGTTTGGGTTTTGTTAAAGGAAATCAGAAAAAATAAAGAAGGGTGATGATCCCCACCTGTGATGGGGATTTTAAGATCTAACTCTTCAGAAAAGTTCTCTGGCTCCACTTTTCCCTCCAGTGTGATCTAATCAGAAGGACCACAGGGTCAGTAAGAAAATAAGAAAATAGAGACTGCCAGCCCAACCCTTAAAAACCTTGTCATCCATCATTATCAGGATTGAGAGCAGTTGCATACAGAGGATGAAATTTATCAATGGAATTACTGATTTTGGCAACCAACCTGCTCCTCCAGGAAGAGATCCCTCATTCCTATCACTAAGCACTTTTCTGAGAAGCTTTAAGCATTATAGACCCCTTCAACAAAGCCATCTGAAGGGGGGTAAAGAATCCCAAACTACTCCTTCAAAAACTGCAGAAAGGTTCAAGCCAGACACCATGCTTCCCTCTGCCATTTAAGGAAACTCATAACTCACCTTTTCAGCCATTTGATACCTGAACCAAATTTTCATTTACAATACTGCTTTACAACTGTGTTTATCAGTGTCACTGGGTTATTTCCTCTTTATGGGTCTATTTTGTTGGTTGTCTCTGGCTAAATATTTTCATTTTACATACCCCCCCTTCTTACAACAACAGTGTTGAAGGGCTTAGGAAGCCTCTCTCTCCTTCTTTCCACATTTCATTTCTGAATTTTTATTGCAATGAATTTTTGCAACTGCTTCAGAAGGCAAATTCAAACAAGATGCTCATCACCTTTCCACTTCAACTACACCTGAGACTAAATGGTTTAAGATTATTGCATCCAAATAGACCCTTCAGGACAAAATGCCAGGGTTTTCTTAGACTGCCCCAGAGCAAGTCCTTGTTGTGCCATCCCTCCTGACAGGCAAGCACAGAGCAGGAGCAATGCCCAGATGTTGATGAAGAGGAGGAGCTCAGCAATGGGGTTCCATGAGCTCTCACACCCCCAGGATGCAGACTCTGCTCCCCATGACTGAGTTCCTCCCTCTGTACTCCAACATTGGGCTTAAAGGAAGCATCTGGGGCCTCTGTCCCAGGAAGAACTACAAAAACTGGAGGACACTGAGGCCCTGCTGTTGCTGAAGTGAGAGATAATCAGGGCAGATCTCTCCTGCATGTGCAAAACATATTGTTTTTCTTGTGGCAACCACACAATTCCCAGTGCAATTATCCATCTGGCTGAGGAGCCAGAGAAAGACTCAGAAAGGGCAACATGATGGAGTGCAGAAGAAGCAAGGAGGGGAAAATGTAAAGAAAAGGAAAATACTGAGCACAAACCCCACCAATCTCAAATTTACCACATAATTTCAGAGGTCCTAGACCTTATCTTCTACCAAAATACAGCAGCTGAGGAAGAAAGCTTGTGGACATACAGAGTCACAAGAGAACCAGACATCAATAGCAATATCAATGCAGGGGATGGAGGGAAGGATGAAAGCAAAGAAGGGCTTTCAATAACAGATAAGAACTGTCACAGACAATCAGGTCCTTTTAAGTGGCTGGTAGTAACAAGGCTTTGATTTGCTGAGACACAAAGAGCACAGAAAATAGGGCATTTGGCCCACACAACTGCTGGATGCCTCCTGACACATTATAATCCATCAGCAGACAGCTTTGCCTGACACCTTTCAGCTGCCCACTTAGCAGCACTGCTTCCACACCTGCAGAGACAACTCAGGCTTTGCCTCCTACAAATTCTCAATAATAAAGCCAATATTAACATCCTGATTTTTGGAAGTAATTTGAAACATTTACTGCTTGATCCCGTAGCACAGTTTGCAGACAAATCTCCATTCTGTTAAGGCTCTGATTTTTTATTTTTCCTCTTCATATTGTAAGTATTTTAATGAATGTATGATTTAGCATTCAGCAAGCCCACACTACAGAAAGGCTCTTCTGGAATAAATGGTATAATTACATTTCCTACAGCGACCTTGTAATCTCACGAGTATTTACTCTAGACTAAACAGCCTTACTCAGCTGCCCTGTGTCTGATTGTCGATGAAAGAAGCTTGTTTGACAACTGCTTCGAGCAGAAACATACTTTTTCCATGATTGCATGAAAAAGTAAAAAAACACGACCAGAGTGGTATTCTGAGCACAGAGACTCGTGTTAGATCGATGAGTTAATTTTGAAGCCGAACGCCAACAAAAACAATCACCATGGACATTGTGCTGTCAGGGCCAGCTTTGAGGTCAGGTTAGTGGTGCACACACAGCCAGCTCTACATATAAGGAACTGTGTGGTGTATGCAGGCTTCTTTCTTTGTTTCTTTATATATTTTCCATATTCTCTGCTTTTATAACCCTCCTGAGACCTTTTACAGTTACAGAACCCACACTCTACCCACAGGTGGGCGGGCAGGAAGCAGAACTCTCCATTTCATAAGCAGTCCACTTTTAATATATTCAATTGCTAATGACCTTGACAGAAGAGCTCCATGCAAAACACCATATTCTATGGGGTGTCATTTGAAATGTTCATAGACTTTTTTGCCAGAAAGCTGATTCCTTAAACAGTATGATTTCAGACTTACTAGAGGCTGCACGCCTTGATTTCCATTCAGCTGGAAAAATTGGTGCTAATCTACCTCCCCTATATTAAAATTGCATCCTTCCCAAATCCTGAAATGAAGGCTGGAGGATTTCTGTGGAATGCTAAAGTTATAGCAGCAGTTTGTATATCAAACCAGGTTAAGATGGTTTACAGGCAGTTCTGTTGCCTTGTTCCCTCCTGCCCTGAGACAGCTCACTTGGCCATATTCAGATTCCAAAAAAGGGCACTCACAGTACCTGTTCTACCATTGACAGGTTTTTGTTTAATTATTCATGACAAAATGAACAAAAAATAAAAGGCTGCATGGAAAAGGTAGCTGAGTCTTCTTTAAAGCAATTATCACTCCTTACCTGCAAGTTCTCATTCATTAGGTAGCCCATGCAGAAGGCTTTGAGCAGACAGAAATCTCTACTGAGGATCAGGCCCTGCAACAGGAGACTCTGGGAAATTCAGACCATATGCCTTGGTAGCCAAGAGAATTCCTGCAAGGAGTGCAGCCCTCTCTGTGCCCTCCAAAGCAAGACAAGCTTCCCTTGCTCTTACTCAATCTTTTGACTCTGACTACTGAGCTTATTGAGAGACTAGATCCCATTAAAAGGAGCAGAATGAATTCAGTGTTCAAAACCAATGGGCCAAAGAAGATCAAATCAGCCCTTCATTTGTGGCTTTTCCCCTTTTCCAAGATTCAAGGAATATCTGCATACCCCAGTGACAGAGCAGATGTGAAAAATCACCTGCTATGACTTTTAAAGCCCAGCGCTCCTGTCACCCATTCAAAATCAATTCTCAGTTATTTCACTGCCTCCAACCCTACACTGACACTGACAGGGTCCTAGCAGAAGCTAATCCAGCCAAAGAGCAGCTCAGCTATGCTGTAAGAATAGTTTGGAGACCATCCTGACTATTGCCTCACTTAACAAAAGAAAAAAAAAAAAAAAAAAATCACAATGACTGACAGCAAAGAAGTTACACGAGGCATTTCTAGATGAAATGCCAGAACTCTACATGTGTTTCAAATTACACTACAACACTGTACAACAAAGAAATATGCAGAAATTTTCCACTTGAAGTGAAGGTTAAAAATTAAACACTAACAAAGCTCGAACAGATATGAAACCCAACCTCATCTTAATGCGAAATTTAAAATGCCTGGGCTGTCCTACACTAGGAAAAAAGGAATGAATCAATCCAGTTGTTCAGAAGAAAAAGCAGTGAGCTAAAACATGTTCATTGTATGCACAGATTTTCACAGCACTCCCACTCTGCTTCAGAACTTACCCCCTCAACTCTTAAAATTACATTCTGTTTAGATTTAACTTTTAATTTATCAAACTATATTACCTATCCTCATTAGATTAGTGTTCACTATTGAACTTCATTTTCTGCATCTTATTTAAACAAAACACTAACCAGGGTGCTCCTAACATTGTGGTTACACATGAAAACAAGTTGATATATCAAAGGGAAGTCACGTTTTTCACTAAAGAAAAGATTTTTGGAGCAAACCTGATATTATATATAGACACACACACACACACACATATATATATATATATATATAAATCAGGTTGGCTCTCTCCAAAGCTAAGTAGGCAAACATGATTTTATTTTAAGCAGCCCAGGCTTGACTTGATTACAAGGTCTGCTGCAAAGAGAAATTTTTAACCAGATTTGCAAATTACCTCAATTTTATGAGAATGGTGAGACTATGACTGGAACTGTGGTGAGCATGATCCACTTTGGATTACAAGAGACTGTTTCTAAACCATGAGTCATGAAATTTGCATATTTTTACCCAAAATGCTAATCACATAAGCAGAATTTCAATTTATAGTCAGTTTTTAAGTAGTTTGTGTATGGCTCCTCACAGCTGTAAAACTCAGTGGTCACTGTGTGGCCATTCCTGTTAGACAGACGATTACTTCCAGGAATGTCTTTACATTTTTCAGAACCTCCAAAAAAACATTTGGATCCTCAGGGGCTTTTTTGTTTTGTTTTTCCTTTAGAATCAAAACTATTACCTATCAAATATACATTTTTAAAGCAACACACTACTTTCCATCCCCATCCTGGGTTATTCTTTCACCACTTGGCATGTCAGTTTGTTATATTTTTCATTTCTTTTGTTTTCCAGTAAGAAGAAAAATGCAGACCTCCAACCACACAAATTCAGTATGCTCAGCTAAAACACCAGGAAGACAACAAAAAAAAAAAAAAAAAGAGAGACTTTTTGCCCCTCTAAGAAAACCTCCAAGTAAAGCACTGGCAGCAAGTGCCCAAGCATGCAGGTGCTGCTCGTGTTCTCTTGCAGCCACACACCTTTGCTCCCCAAAACTCAACAGATTTGCATCCATCTGAACCAAAAGGTGACACTTCCCACTTCAGCCCAAACAAATAGTTTGTGGTGACAAAAGATAAGACAGGGATCTCTCTCCAAACACACCAATAGGTTGCCCTCGGCTCCATGCAGACACCAAGCATTTCCCAGTGCAGGTGCCTGAATACTTCAGCAATTTTGGGCAGTGACACAGGCACAAACCCCCAGGGCTCTTTGTCACCGTGGAGGGACAGGCAGCTGCAGGAGCTGTCCCCAGGATGGGCATGTCCCAGTGAGCCCAGACCCCATTTTTCCTCTGATGGCAGCACTGCATGTTTGGGAGATGCTCTCACACATCCTCTCCCCTGCTCCAAGTCACGTTTCCATCTGACAGCTGAGACAGGCACGGGCTGGTCCTCAGCTCTGAACAACCAAAGTGACCTTCATGGGGGGCTGAAGGACACAAACTCCTACACATTACACCAACCACTTGTGTTGGGGAAAAAAAAAATTCTAAATCTTCATTATTCTCAGATTTCCAACACCCTAACAAAAAATGTGTAACGATGTTAATACTTTTCTGCAGGACTTAAAAAAACCAACAAAATTTACATCCCCAGGGGAAACAGAACGCAAATTTTAAGAACAATTTGAACATAAATTTCCTTTTTTGCAAAATATGCAAACTCCACACAGAAGAGCAGTGGAAAAATGCAAAATCAAGTTTATGGTCTGCTCTATGAAGTTTTTTGAAAAGCCTAATAAGCAAATAATACAAGTCATCTTTAAAAGCATTTCTTTTAAATTATAGAAGATTCCTTACAAATGTTCTACATGATCTTTAAGTATTTACCCTTTTTCTTGCTCTTTGCTAAAACCTCCTTGCCAGCTGTGTCCTTCATTACAGCAACTCACTAAGAAAAAAATGCTGAAACCTGAACCAAGTCTTGCAGAAGGTAAGAGATTAAGAAATATTCAAAAAACTCATTCTACTGACTGTTCTGAAGATAAATAGAAGTATCTTTAAGAGAAATAAATCAGTAAATTATGCTACCTGAAGTGAATTCAAAGTCACCAGGTTGACAATTGTCTTTGCAATAGTTTTGGCTCCAGAAATTCAGATAACAGCCTGCACATAGCAGCAATAAATGCCAGGCTACAAAGTTATTAACAGGAAAATGAAAAGAGGGAGAAACTTAAATTTAAAAAAAATTAAATACATTCACAATCATAGAATGGTTTGGATTGGAAGGGACCTTAAAGACCAAGTAGTTCCAACCCCCCTGCTATGGGTCGGGATGCCACCCACCAGGCCAGGTGGCTCAAAGCCCTGTCCAGCCTGGCCCTTTCTAAGTGCAAATGAACAGGAAACTAAAAATCTTTAGCTGGAGAGGTTTACATTGTGCCCAGCTCTTCTGCCTCACCAGGCAGCTGTGTGCAGCTGCCTGAGCAGCCCCAAAGCAGGGACAGAGGCACATTAGTTAAGCATTCATCATCAACAGGAAATGCGCATGAGTTCATATAAACACAGAAACACAAATATATAAACCAACAGCCCTGCACGCTTTAAGGTATTTCAGACACCCCATGGAATAGGGTTAGAGCTGCACTGGCTGGGAACCCACAGCACTGATGTATTTGTTTTGGAATGGCAAACAGCCTCGGGACTCAGCACAACTCTTCTGGTGGGCACCACAGACCCACCCAGCCAGCCGTGAGCCTCCCCTCAGCTCCTCCATCACCTCCAGAGCCAAGGCCAACAAGGCTGCCTGGTCCTGCCAGCAGGAGCAAAATGACACATTTCAAAGTGTCCCCAAGAAAAGACTGTGGCACTGTTTGCAAACCCTGCTCCCACACAGACTCTGCAGGGTTTAAAGGGTTTTGTTCTGCAAGGGGCTGGGCTGTCTCCCAACCGGTGCCACTAAATGGACACAGATGAGAGCGCTCCTGATGGATTTGGACACCAGATGAGAGCACTCATGGGGCACAGAGGGAATCCTCCCTGCAGAAAGCATCTTTTTCTTGTTTGTGATGAGGCTGAGGGGCCCTCCAAGCTCCCCTCATGCTGGAGGTCCCTCACAGTTGTGCTCCATCCAAACAGGTGGTGAAGGCTGAACCAGGCTCTGCCCAAGTTTAAACTCCTAATTAATACTTGGTTGCAGAAGCTTGATAATAAAAAAAAAGCAGATAATAAAAATTATAGACTTCAGGAGGACACAGAAACAGTAAAAATGGAGACAGCCTCAATTCCAGACAGCCTCCAGTTTTCTGAAGCACCATTAGGTTGGTTATTTACCTAAGTCTATCTACCTCTGTCATTTCCTGGATGAGACACAACTTCTCCCATGCCAGTGAACTTGATGGGATTCCTGTTTGGATTTCAGTGGTCTCTGAAACTGCCCACTAAATTACCCCAACTTTGCTCAGTACTTTGTGGCTTCAGTTTTCCCAGATTGCACAGCCAAACACAAACTGTTATTGTTTAAACTCCTCCTTGCCTTGCCAGCCTGCACATTTGTTCTGCCATGCAGTTTTCCAGGCACTGGAAGTGCTGGTGACCTTGAGGGTCAGCCCATGATGACCTGTGTGACACTCCTCTAGTAGCTGCAGTTTTCAGGTGACATTTCAGCTACAAACAGATCTCTAGAGAGCAGACACATCACTTTTGGACTTCCTAACCTCCCTTAGCCAGGCACAGAAGGCTCCCAAACTCCCTTCCAAACACGGCTGCACACCACGATGCCGCCAAGCTGCCGGACCAACCCTGCATTATATTTTTTGACAAAGTTAAGCTCTGTGCTTCATTTCTCACAAACACAGTTTGACTGTAGACAGCAGCCGACAAGTAAATCTACCCTTTTCCATGGCAAACAGCCCAACTTTAATATTTTTACTGGCTTACAGCTGGGTAAATTAAGCCCCAGATTTTTATTTATTTATTTTTTAATACCGTGCAACTGAAAATGAACAGCTACTTCACTATGACTGCCAAGGACAACCTTAAAAACACTAATGCAATCCAGTCCAGCTCTCAATAGATCTATAAAGGCAAGAGGACCAAAAATTGCAGCTTATCCACCCAAACAAAATGTTGGTTGGGTAGGAAGTCTAATGTTTCATTAAGATCCCTAAAAGAAAAAAAAAAAAGAGGGGAAAAAAAAAAGGAAAGAAAAAAAACCCCATCCCTGTCAACCTGAAGATGGTAACAATCCCAGTTATAATGCCATGAAATGAGAATTTAAATGCATTGATTTACTTACCCCAGCCTTCCCAACATTTCAGGCTCTGGAACTTGTGGTCCATATGTCTCCACTTGCAGAGGTTGATACTCATACAAAGTTTCCTCTAACTTTTGAATGGGAGCTAATGAAATATGCTGACCCTGTTGAAAAAAAAAAAAAAAGTAGTAAAATATTTCTACATATGGGTTAAGGTTTTGTTTTGACTTTTTTATATGCAATATAAGAACAAGCATTAACATGCTCCCACTAAGAACATATTGCTCACTATATCACTCACTTCTCCACGATTTACATTTTTTTACTGGGACCCACAGATTGGAAGTGATGTTTCATTAGCTATAATTGTTTGGACAAGAAGGAAGGGGGAAAGAAGCTTTATTCAGGGTAAGTTTACTATTAGAGAGTACAGCTGCTTCCAGTGTCACTAGTAAAATTATTATTAGGCACTAATTTCATTTATCTGAAGTACTATCAACCAAATGCCTCTGAACAACCCTACTTGATTCTGTAATCAATGATTTCCTGAAAGCCCTAATTAGAAAGGGAAGCCACTTTCCTTTCTCTCCACAGGCTTTGTAAGCTCCCATACATAATGGCCCTCAAGACAGACTTTCACAGAGCAATACAATTAATTCCTTCAGCAAATTCCCATTTGTTTCATAGCTAAAATACACAAACACACAAACATGAAGCTTTCACTCCAGATGGTACTTTTGCAAGCCCTTCAGACCACTGAGAAACAGTGAGACTTTTCCACACCCCTCTCCTCCAAGTCCCTATCACTCGGAGCTCTCACAAAACAGGAGACTTGTGGCTGGGAAGGAGGGGGTCAGGAGGATATGAGATAGAGCCAAAGTTAACAGATGTTGCTGCGTGACATTCTACACTGATTTGTTGATCTTTCACACAGTTTCAATTTTCTACTGTATTCTATGGTGCTCACAAAAATTAGCAGCAGCAGCAAAAAGACAGAGCACCGTGAGCTGCCCCAAACCAGCCTGGCTTTCCCTGTAGAAATTGAGCTTCCCATCTGCAGGATGCAGGAATTTAGCAAAGTAGTAGTATTGTTTTTGTAGACATTTTGTCTGAAACAGGAGATGGGAAGCTTTCCATGGTGTAATGCTGTGTATAACCCTGGCTCCCACTGGTGATCACTTACTGAGCTGAGCTTCCCTGGGGCTGCTCCTCTGAGCATCTACTCCCTCAAGTGGGAAATACAGTCTCCTGATGTGGGACATGGTTAAAATTAACTAAAGAGGGGAATGAAAAAGCCTGTAGAAGGGGAAAGCTGTTAATTAAATTTGTGGCTGAAGACAGTGACCTTTCTGAATTTGGAGCAGAGATATTTTTGTTTAGGGAGTTGCAGAAAATAGCTAAGAAAACTGAAGATGCAAGTCCTTGAGAAGCGTTATCGTGGGTCTGAGCCGATCTCTACGGAAATAGCACCGGCTCAGGTTTTCCATTGAAACAGCCCTGTGTGTGTGATGAAAACAGACAGTTCTAGGGTTTTTCTGCACTGCCTGGGGGACAGGAGAGGCTACTGCTGACATTGGTATGGGGACAGTGTCCTGGAGATGAGATGTGAAGGAGATTCTTCAGTCAGCCACACACCACTCCAGCTCCCGTGGTCAGCAGGTTTATTTCTGTGCTACAAACCACTGCTACAACATTGAAAGAAGGGTACTACACATTTTTAAAAAGTAGGAGAAGAAAGGTTAAAAATTTGGCTTTAATCCCACTTCATGATATTTTAGGACATAAAAGCAGGGGTTTCCATTTTGCTAGAAGTTGTCAATTTACAATCTGTTCAAGTTTATTAAAATATAGTGCTTTGTAGCTGCATTTATGTGGGCCTCTTACACGCATTGCAAGAGGCTAATGCTTAAATAAGACTTAGATTTGAATTTTTAGCAACACCTCTGTCTCTAACCAAGCCAAATGGAAGTCATACCAATGTTTTACATATGAACAACCTCATCTGAATGAATGAAGAGTCTCACTCTCTCCAAATTCAAATTTTGTTCCAGCCATAGAAAAGAAGTTTCAGTTTTGAGCAAAGATTAAAACCATGGTAAGTACTTTGGGAAATTACTTCTGTGTGGAAGAAGGGAGAATCTCAGATTGCAGGCTCCCCATCCCTTGAGAATACCAGAACAGCTGCTCACTGTCAGCAGAGCTGCCACTGGTGCCTTCCTGACACTTTGTTAATGAGAGTGACTTCTGCCAGCATTGGCCAAGAGGCCCAGGAAAGCTCCCAACCCATCCTGGACTGGGCTCATCACTGCCCTCCTTTCCCACCACCATTGATGCTGCTACAGCTGTCCACCTCTGGAAGCTACTGGGAGGACAGGATGAAAATGTTTCATTTTTCTTCCCCTCTTTGTGGGGTTCCCAAGGTGCCTGATGTCACAGGGGACCATAATGGTCATTATCTCTCAGAGGACCAAGCAGGAGCTGCAAGGGAGCTGCCCATGAGTGGTGGGAAGCTTGACTGGTCAGCACCTCAGGGGAATGGGGGCACAGGGGTCATGGGGAAGGACCTTTATGTGGAGAATTGCATCACCAACTCACTGTGGTGGCCTAGAGAACAGCAGAATGTCACAAGAGGAGCTGCATTATAGAAACTGTCCCCCCCCCTTGAGCTGGTCTGACATCATGTCCAGCACAGACCAGGACATTTTGTGTCCCTGTATGAATCCCAAGGACTGGCAGTTCAGCCAAAATACCTTCTTTTGAAAGGCATCCAATCTAGTCTTTCAGATGTCACACAGAGGTACAGGCACATCCCCTAGCTAACTTGTTGCAATAGTTAATTATCTTCACCATTAAATATGGGCAGGTCATTTCTGGTTCATCAGATTAACTCTCTCCTATGTCTTTGTCACCTCCCTCACAGGCCAAGGTGCAAATATTAGGAACCAGGATGAATTTTTGCATGGCACTGGTTTGTGTGCAGCCAGCACATCTGACCTCAAGGAGACTAGACAGCTCTATGAGACAGCTCATGTGGTTTTGTTTCCCAAAATCACAACTTTAGCTGATGGGCTTTGGCAATGTGGATTACATTCCACTTAGCAATGGGTACAAAGCCCCATGATCAGCTGCTGTTCCTGCCCTATGGCTGTCTGCCCTTTAGGCTCCTGAGCTTACAGATTTCCAAATTATTTAGCCCTGCACAGGTTAGTGAGGTCTCAGAACTGGGTGCAAAAGGCTGGGATGCAAACCAGAGCCACTGCCTTTCCTATTTCAAGTGATGTTGGGATAAACTGACTCACAAAAAACAGAACTTGTTGAAGTTAAAAGGCTCAATTTAACCACTATTATCTCAGTAAAAGCCATTTGACCAGAAGCATCCCACTTTTGTCTCTCTGTCCCAAGTAGTCCCTAACCACTTCATAACAGACTGGTAATAAAAGGGAAGCTGCTGTGTAACTTTAGAGACACCACAACAGAAAATAAGTGTTACTTTGGACTCACACAGCACTTTTACAGATCCAAACTCCATTTCTAATCTATGAGCTAAGACTTTTACATTTCCTGTATTCCACCTAGACAGTCACTCTTACCTCTTTTCAGCATTAGGAGGCATTTATCAGTATGCTGAAACCAAAATGAAAGCAGTGGGGCCAAGGTCCTGCTTCTGCATTGTTTTCTCCTGACAAACCTAAAATCTGATGTGGTCATGGGTAAGTATTTCTAATTCCCCTTGGATGCTGTAATGTTTGTGTAAAAGAAGCTGACAGCATCCAAATGAAGACAGAAAAGTCTTCCAAGAATACAGACAACACTTTTTCCTGCCTCCTTCTCCCTCCCACCCCAATCTTCGTGGCATACAAGTGTTTTCCCTGGGATTATTTTAGGCACCGGAGCTGTCTATTACATATTGGAATGTATGGAACCACAAAACATGCTGCTAATTAGAAGGAAGGCATTTGCTTATCCTCAGGACTTTGTTTATATAAAAGCCTGCACAGCAATGGATTTGTGAGCAACTGACATTCTATTCATGTGCTGTATGGGTTCAGATGAGAGACATACAGGATTAAATTGGGAGGGGGGTTGAATAATGTCTTTGTATCAGAAGCAGAACTGACTGGCTGATAGACTGTTTGAGACAACTCTCAGCTGAAAAAGAAACAAAAGCAGTGGCCAGTTTTGGTTTCAGATTGTGATACAACATGGCATTAATAAAAGAAAAGCCATGGGCTACATACAAAGAACTGCCCTTCCAGTAACAAGGAGCTTACTTTAAACAAAAACAACACTCTTTCAGAAATAATCATGGCTACTAGGACACCAAAATTACAATGTATCACTGCACCTTTCACTCAGGTTTGGGAAGGGGCTCTTGGCAGATGCCAGGTACATCACTATTTGCCTGCTAGCAGAAAGGTTATTTTAGCTCAGAGCACAGAAATACCAGCCCAAGTTGCAGCGTTCACACTTCTTCCCATCCTGCCCTCTCTCCCCATCCCTGTCTCCACAATGACACTGCCTTCCTTCACCTCCTTCCCTCGGCAGCAAAAAGAAACAACTGCCAGCCTTCCCAGCAATCTTTCAAGAGCCGAGGAGGAGGAGAAAGAAGACTGACACCAAAAATGCACTAGTAGGGGAAAGAGGAGGAACAGCTATGCCACCAAAACATCTCCAGGCAAGAGACAGAAGCCAGAGACTGGGGTCAGTAAAACTTGTCCAGACAAGGCAAGTTTCTGTACTAGCAGCAGCTGGACTAGCTGCTGGAGCCATTCTTTTTGCTTTTTTGACTTCTCTGTGCTTAGGAACTTACTCAGCTCTGCTATCACCCCACTTTCACAGCAGGCGTCAGAGAACAGAAATAGCGGCGTTGGCGCTCGGTCTCGTTAAGTCAGTTTGCAGTGATGTTATTTTTATTTAACCCTTTTCACTGTCAGATCACTCTCCTGAGCCTGGTGAAGGGAGACAAGGAGGAGCCAAGGGCTGTGGGATGCTGCTAAAACACATCCCCAGCACTGTTTCCACTGTACACAGCAGGACAGAGAGGTTAACAAAGACCCTTTTAAACACACCATCATCTGAGCGAGCAATTACTCAAATGCTTGCAAGTGAACATTAAAACAAAACTATAAATTCCATGAATTTTTCGGTATAAGCAGTCTTAGGAAACGATTTTACTGTTAAGATCATAACTGAATTCGAGTTTTGGAAAGATTGCATGTTAACACAGTTTCTTACAGGTATCAATGCAGATATCCCTGGTGATGTGGGGTGAGCCAGAAGCTGGATTATTGTGGGTTTATTCTCTCCCTCCACTTTCCACCCTCTCCACTCACTATTGACAAATCCATGTCAGCAATGCTAATGTGGCTTTCTGATTCTGATTAACTACTTTGACTACAGTAATACTCAGGAAAAGGAGAATGAAACTGATAGATTTGGAGGGCTCAGTTAATATTATTTTAACCTTTACCCTCTCTGTCTTCCACAGCCTTTTTAAATAAACACAAAGTATGTCAAACTAAAATGTATAATTACATTCGTTTGCCTAAAATTCCTGTGCCAGTGAAGCTTTTCCAAAGACTTAAGTATCAACTATTCTCCCTCTGCTCTTGAAAAAGCAACAGTAAATCTAAATTATTTACTTGATTATGAGAAGTAAATATTATGAGGATATCTCAGAAGTGAAACTGAAAGAACAAGTTATCTGACAGACAGCAACAGAACCAACATAAGGATTTTCTGTTGATCTCAAAACCAAAATCTGACCACAAATGGCAAGATCAGAGACACAAGATTTTCAATCCCCCCTTCTCTGTGTGGTAGATGATTTCAGATGCTTAATAACAATCTCCCTAAATTTAGACCATTTTTTTCCTCCACAGAAACTTAATTTGATTTTCGAATGCCAGAACAGATTTAAAAGATGTGCTTTCTTTAGGAATGACCAAAATAAGCCAAGAGATCAATAGCACTGAAGAAGCTGTTAACAAAGACAGTCAGATATATGTGATTTGTACAAACAGGTACCTGGGAAATTAACCACGGACTAACATGGGTTAAATCACACCATTAGTTCTACTTGCCTCCAAAATTTTCCTTTACAACTTTCTGACATAAGTAATTACCTGACCAGACTTATCTTTAAGCTCCTGCCAAAAAGCCCCATTTCTCTAATCTCCCAAGAAAGCCTGCATCCATCTAACAAGCCGAAATACAATTCTGCTGGGTCGGAGCCAGAGCAGGATTTAGTGCCTGCTCTGCTCACAGAAAAGCCCGGTGCCCTTTCCTCATGCCCGTGGATTTCAGAGCCTGCTTGGGGCTGTCCTCTGCAGCCCTGCCTGCTGCAGCCCAGCCAGGATTCAGGGGATAGTCTGGATGCTTGTTGCAGCAGGTCACTCTCTTGTTTTCAGCAGAGATCCCAGAGTTCTGGCACGATCTGCCAAGCTTTCCTCAAAATCCCCACCAGTGTTCAAAGGATAGCCCAGTACACAGGGCAGTGCTATTTCAGGGAGTGAAGAATTAAAACACAGCATCATTTTCATGTCACTAAGCCCATGGGTCACAGCCCTGGTTTTCAGCACTGGTTCCTCAATCTTGCTCACAAACTCTGTCTCAGATTGTAAGAAATGAATTCTGTGCATTGCTCCTGCTCAGTTGCTTCTGCTCCTTCTGCTCTGTCCCCAGGGCCTTCACCCTGCACTCGGTACCTGTTTGGCCACCTTCAGCTGGACTGAAGAGCCCTGCCATGAGCTGGCTGCTGGGGGCATCTGGACACCCTGGGAATGCCAGCTGCAAACCTCACTAGCAGCTCATGTGGTTTTTTTTTTCCTACAGCAGCTTTTACAGGGCTCTACACAGCCCTTCTCAGGGTACGGCTGCACGTTCTTCCCATTTTCAGAGAAATGTTTCATTACAGGTGACTTAAAGTTCATGTTCTGTTTGGTTTGTTTTGCCAGTCCTCACTGTGCCATGCTGGTAATACAGCACTAAGCAGAACTAAACAAACTTCTGATCTCTGCCATCAGACTCCTGGAGCCTTGGTCATTTTGATTTGGCTATCAACAAAGCACAGTATCAACTACCAACAATAGCCGGTCTAATTATGGGATTTAAGGTTCTAATATAACATTGTTTTAAATACACACATTAAAGACCTAATTTTTCAAAGGACATGAAGTAGAAATAAATGACAAATGCCACTTTGTGTTCCATGAATACTGAGAGAGGGACAGACACAGCAGTGGAGGTCAGAGTACAAAGCATCACTCATCAGCCAGAAACAACTGCCTGAGTCTCTGCACAGGTGAATCCACTGCTGCTCCTCCTTCCCTGAACTAAAGCTGTGTGTTACACTGATATGATCCCTCTATTATGCAAGAAAATTATCTAGGATTTCCTGGAGAACAGTGGAAACTGTAAAAACCAGCTGCTGTGTTGGAAGAACTGCAGCTCATAAAGAATCGTCCATCACTGTACTCCACTATCTGCTCTTTCCTGGGATTCTCTAAAGCAGCTTCCCCCATCCCAACAGCTCCACAATACTGTTTTTGAGGAATGCAAAGTCTGATGGATGATTTAAAATGGAACACTGCTTAAAATAACAAAGCCAAACAGAAAGCTGACTGCAGACTGTAGAAAATGAGAAACTCTGTGTGTGTGTATGGAAATCAGAGACACATTCCATGTTTTACTGAGCATCAGCCTGGACCCAGATAAATGCTGATAAAGATGCAGAAGATCACATTCAGCTTGGCTTATGTCTGCCTGATAAAGGGAAGAAATAAAGTGAGAGTCCCTGAATAGCTGGATTTTAAGGAGGGACTGCTAAAGGTTGATGATCATCTGGCAAGAGAAAGCAAGGAAGTTTTTATAGGAACAGGGACAAAAAATGAAGAAATGAACAATAAAGGAGGATGAAATGAAAAGCATGAATAGAAGACAAAAACAGAAAGGATGAATTATTAATAACAGGCAAAAAAACAAAAAGAAGGAATTTAGAAAAAATGGAAGGCTAAAGTTAAAAAACTAAGAAAGTATCAGACAGCAGTATGAGATACATTGTCACAATATTTCTTGGCTGTATTTAGTACAACATTTTAAATGAAAACTGAAAACTGTCAGCAATATATTTAGAAATTGTTACTTAAAGTAAAAGTAGTTTATTTCTAGCCTTTTTCCATTTGCATGCAAGGCACACAAGTAAACATGAACCAACTATTCGAGGACAGGAGGGGACCCACTGCAAACACAACACACACTTCATGGCACTGCTTTGAAAATGCACATTAATTCTCTCAAACTAAACAAAAAGCTCCCTGGGGCAGAAGAAACTGCATTTTTAATCTGCACAAAATTTACTCTTTTGTCTTTCCAGAGAGGTTCAGTTTCTTTCCATGCAAGGCTCCATCTATGTTTTAAGTGGATATAACAAAACAATGCTTAAATCTGAACCACAGACACACGAAAGCTCTTCAAGTTGTGTGTACTTCCTTCTCATGGCACCTGAATTTTACCAGTCCTTTGGACAGGAGTCACAGAACTTCACAGCACCAAGAAGCCTATTTGTGAGCCTTGCCTGATCCTGGGAGAGATGCAAAAAATCCTCCTAATGAACTAACTATTGTGGCCTGCTGCATTGCCCTGGCTACAGCTTCCTAACTCCTTGAAATACAACCAGAAATATCTAAGGCATTTTTAACACAAGAAAAATGGATTATTCCTGCTATGAAAAATCTCCAATTTCAGAGAAAATAGAAGCTGGCAGCAAAAATGAGTAAAATCACACAGCAATTTCACTTAGTCCCTGAAAAGCCCTATTTATCTGTTTACAAAATAAAAAGATGCTTCAACTGTTTTATCTTGTTCACTGGTTCTGTTGTGAACCTTTTGCTACAACATTTGTACTCAAAAAAAAAAAAAAGCAAGTGTTGCCACGGATTCTGCAAGAGGAGACTGCTGTGAAAGCAACTGCAGCACAAACATCGCATTTCGAGCAAGTTGGAGAGGCTGCCTGAGTATTTCCTGCTGTAGGCTTATAACAGACAGTTCTGCCTTAAAAACAACACTTCCATTGTAGAAGGGAAGACTCCTGTATGCTCTGGCACAAGCCCTGCATGAAGCCTCACAGCTGAGTGCCTGACATTTAACAATATCCAACGGGGAAAGCCACCACTCCAAGACAGCGTGCCAGGCACCAGGGACTGCACTGACAGCCCAGCCATGGCACTGGCTGCTGCTGGGGAAACAACACAAACAAGCTGCAATCCCAGAGAAAAGGAAGCCCCAAGAACAGGCATTAAGAAGATTTGTTAATCAAAGGACTAATCATAGAGGAAGGGCTTCATTTCTTTGAATGTCACGTATTATTTCCAATCAGTAAAATATGTACCAGGCTCTCCACAGATGATGCAAATGCTTACCCTGGCTCAGGGCAGCTGCTGCTTTGAGAAACAAACCAGCATAAGCTGATCATTTGAATCCCCTCAAAACTCTTAGTACTGGACCAAATGAAGCACAGTAGACAGCACCTACCACACAGTTTTACAAGCCCTGCCGAATATCTTCATGCAATTAAAAATGATAATTTAATTAATTTTACCTGTAAGCCTGGGGAGGAGAAGGGTGCATGAGAGGGGAAGAAAAGAAAATAAAACACAAACTCCTTTTCTCCTAAACTCTGAAAATAGTTCAGGGTCCAAATCCCTATACAAGAAGTAATAAAAATAGTTTGGTTTCTGGTAGCAATAACAAAAATGAGGGCAAGATTAATTCTTACACTTTTATGGCAAACAATCTAAAGCAGATGTTTGAGAATAAAAGCGAGATGTCAAAGTAGTTAAAAAGTGCTTTTCAAACTCAAACACAACAAGACAACTTACAGCTTTATGTGCTTATATAAAACTCTAAATCATCTCAATCAGCTTCCACCTTCACCCTTCTCTAGTCTATGAAGCTTCACAATTACCAAAAATGTTATATTCAAGTCTAAACCACCTCAGATTGGTGTCTCCTGAATAAAAGCTCATGCGAGTGAGCTTTGCTGATTAGAGATCAGCTCCTGAATCTGGGGCCTTAAGAAGAGAAATAGGTTTCCATGGGTTGAATATGCAGGATCTCTGGAATAAAGTCCCTGTTCTCAAGAGACAGAGCACACTTTAAAGGTATCTTAAAAAGTTCAGACTGTATTTATGTTTCCGCTAGAAAACTACAGTTTTGAGACAGAGATCAAGCATCACATTCTAAGGTCAAAATCAACATAAGCATTCCTCAGAATCCGACTTCAAATGGGTATTTGAAGTTATCCGCGCTTTCTTGTTTGCGAGTTCAAAGAATTGCTGATCATAAAGCAAATTTTAAGATATTAAATCTTTCAAGCAGAGATTTCACAAAAGACAATGTGTGTATGCAGGAGAATTGAGTCCCTCCACATGTAACACTGCAGAAGCCTGTGGAAAGCAGCCCTAAAAACACCCTTTTCCTCTGAAACTGCCCTTTATTGTGAACGCTGTGTTAACTCAAAACACCGCTCACTCAGATGTGCTGCCCAAAAGGCCTCAAGCAGGACGATAACTGATTTAAATAAAGAAAATCAGGCAAGTTTTTGCACTCCAGCTTCCCACACAAGGAGATTTGCCAAGCCTCTCCAGCCTAATCAGTGCTACGATCACCCCAGTATATAAAGAGACTGACTCAGCGCACACAAACACTTCCAGACTCACCAGCAAGAGCTGATTTTTTGGCTGACCACAGCAAGCTGCCTCCTAAGCCAGCCAGCCCCAGTGCCCATCTACCTGGAATCCATCCATCCAGCCCACTGGGCTACTGTGCATCTGCATTGCTGCTCCACTTCATTACGTGAAACACAAACCCGGCGCTGCAGCCATTGCAGTAACTGATACCGTATCGCTCAAGTCAATGGGAGCAAATCAGAAACTCTACACTACAGATGAATAATAATAGGTTTTTGTGTTTCCTTTCCCAAGTGCTGACAGTTTGGGAGGTTATTTTCCCCACCACCACCATGGCTGGAGTATAACCACATTAATTTCAGCGTGCCAAGGCAAGCTGTTCAAGAAGCTTTCACGGCATATTTGGCTTAATAATCCAGGGTGAGGTTGTGGGGGTTGTTTTCAATTGTCCAAGATTTGACAAAAAGAAAGAAAATTAAGTCTAAGATGTATAACTGTCCATAAAATTATATTTTCAGCAAAAGATGGCAAGCTTTAAAAAATGCTTTAACAAACAAATTTAAATCACCCTTTAAATCAGCAGCAGCCTAAATAACTTGGCCCTTGCTCCGGACATGAACTTTTATCAATGGCAGTTGACTGAGAAAACCATGTTTTCTCCTTCAGTTTCACATTAATCTCAGGGCACAGTTAAAACATGACACTTCATCAACTTTTTTCTCCCACATCTCCTGTTCACAGCCATTGCTGTGTTGGCTGAAACATTTATTGCCAGGACAGGGAACGCTGACCAAGAGACCTACAAGGAACAAAAGCCTGCCAGAGCCTTAAGCAGCTCACCTTACAAAATCACCTGACCCCTAGCCCAGCTACTCCAGCAGCTGCACTGGGCTGTTCCAGGGTATTAGCACAAACTGGGAGCTGCAGTGATTGTTTGATATCAAGTCAAAGAAATTCAGACTTTGTTTAATCTTTTCTATCTCAGATTTAGACCAATACTAAGAGGCAGCCCTTGAGTGCCAAAAAGAGCATTCTATAATTCATACAATAGTTGAGTCACAGCAAACCAGCAGTCTGGCCAGGATAATGCTTCATTGGATATACCTACATTTGCTTCTGCAAAGGGCTACAGTTTGCTTTTAATTATTCATAATGTTCTACAATGTACTTGGATCTGTATACTGTACATACACACAGCAGTTTGAATAAAACAAACACACCTCAGTAATTAGCTGATTGCAGTGCTCAAATAGTGCAGTTTTTAATGAGATGCTCTTTGTGTGCATGAAGGTTTCTGTTCTGTGTGTGTACACACAGATACACCCAGATGCAAATAATCCAGGGCATGAGCTAAACAGTTTTAAACAAAGACTATCATAGAATGTTTGCACAAATCTATAATGCCCCAATCATGTGCACATGGAAATTATTTAGAGGCATGTCAAGATAATAAATTTATTTTATCATACACTTACCTGGAGCTTAGACCTAGATTCAGCAACACTGATTCAGCTAAGAAAACTACCCAGCTCCCAGCACACAAAGAGCCTCACAAAGCCAAAGGAGCAGCCACATTCCGATTACCTGGCCTGGATCGTGGCCTACGAGTCCAGTCCAACAAAGCCAAGCAAGCCTAAACCTGATGGCGCAAACTGAGCCCATCCGCTGCGCCGCAATTACCTGTGGCAATAAACACCACGCTCTAGGAAGCAGAGGCTTGCACAAACAGGCCTCCAGAGGAACAACCAGCACCCTCACAGCTCCAGTCTGCTCCTTGTCTTTGCATGGACTGTTCCAACAGCTGGGAAGCTGAGCAGGTCGTGCCCAGGTATCAAACACCCAAGTGTGCCACTGCCGGGGCTGCTGTTCCACCACGAAACACGGATGGCCCTGGGGACTGAACTGCAACCAGGACCAAGCCACAGAGCTGAGTCAAGCCAAGAAGAAAACAGGCTTGCTTCATTTCAAAGCACATGCTTGAGGGTTTTCTGGGTCAAAGCCAGGGTGATCCATATCTTATGAGATCAAGCACCTCCGCTAGGTTTGTATCAAAAATTTATATGACTATTTCAGAAATACCATTAGCTCACAGGGCAGATTTTAGCTCAGTACTAGAGGCACTGCAGCCAGATGAATTTTACCAGGCTAATGCACATGGCCTGAGGCATTTCCAAAGCAAAAACCTACTGGTATTAGTGTGAGTTTTCTTACCAATTTAAATGTTTGACTACCACTTTCTAAATGAAGGTGGGCATCAGAAGACTAATACAATATTACTAAGATAGATTTAAAGAACTGTGTCTGGCTTCCAAGTAACATCTCAAGATTTGTTATTTATTATATAATAAATCATTTTAAGTTCATTATCTGGGCCCAAATCCCATGGGCCAAACAAGTTGAGAAACTAGTCCCACTAGGGACTATACATAATGGAGTCCATTACTCATGCCAAATAGATCAAACCTCTTTAGAAAGTTAACCTACAGATAAAGTTTCCAAATTTTCTCTAATCATGCATTTTAAACTTTAAAAGGAAGAGAGTAAGTAATTATAAATCATGCAGACACACAGAAATCTGTATAATTTTAAAAAGTAGACTACAATTCTGCAATAACCGTTGAATTGTCCATAATCATGTTGGTGTCTTTTTAGAATAATTCTTATCTTAGCATTTAACATTTCTCTTCTTAATTAAAAAAAATAGTAAAGTGCATTATAGACAAACCACAGACCCTGTGATATTCAGGGCCATCACTTTATTCATGGGGTGCACCTCATCTTATCAAAACAACACAAGAAATCTTGCTTTCTTTCCAAATGCACACCAGATTTCTCTAATCCGTGCATTTACCAAATGCATAAACAGAGAACTGCTGGTTTGATGCAATCAGCACAGTGCCATTTAAAGAACAGCACATCACAGCACCCTTAAGTCTTTTTGGAAATACCTCTGCTGCTCAGCAGCACCAGCTTTCCACCAGTTGCTGCTCCACATGCTATTGCCAATCAGCTGCATTTGCTGTAGCGCATTCCAAAGTTTACTAATTAATCTCTGCACTAAACCCCACTGATGGCCGGTTGCCATTTGAAATGATCATCATCTTTTATTTAAAGACATAGCGACCGTGTGGCCAAACTCAGACCTTATTTGTAAAAAAGAGGTGCGCTAAATTTCAGGTAATTAAATCCTGTATCGTTGTGGTTTTTTTTTTTAACTTGGACAGAGGCAATTATTAATGGTTTGAGGATGTTTATATTAGACACACTCGGTTGTTTCAATGTTAATTGTCAGGAAATGGGCACACTCTTGCTTTGTGAGCTCAGAGCCACATTCAGCAGAGGGTACGAGATGCAAACTGCTAGAAAAGAGATTGTTTATTTCTTGCAAAACAGCCTACAAGCTTTGAAGCCGTGTGTTTTAAGGATTGCAGCTCATTGCTACATTTCAGAGGAGGTTTGAAGCAGTGGTTTCAGGCAGTGCAGCCTCTCACACCATTGTTCAGGCTGCTCCCATTCAGCGGTGCGTACTGGCTCCGTGACCTTCACAATGACCTCTACAAAAGCAGTTGTGCATTTCACTGTGGTGTAAATCCTCACAGACAAGTCGAACCTGTTCTTTTTGGCATCCAGCCCTTCAGATGAATACTCTGCAGAGATTTATTATGAAAGGGGAATGAAGGGGCATTATTGCACAACATTCATCCCTCGCATACAGCTAAGTTCCATCTCTTACAACTTCTGAAGACTTTTAAATAAACAGATCGTCTTAATTACCAAATCCCTCTTGCTTCTCACCAATTTTCTGTAATTAAAATTCGCTGCTGTTTACAAAAAGGTAGACATGCCCAGGAAAAAGCATGTGTGTGAAGGTGTTTCACATTATTATTAATAAGTAATATTCATACTTCCTCTTACCATACACAAGGGATTAGTGTTTCCTAGCACACCATTCACTTACAACACTGAAGTATTATTCGACATTGTAGCAACACACATTGCCCTAAAAGGGTCCATTAATTATTTTTTTAATGCCATGAAGTTGCTGCAGGATATTAGACTGTCTCCATAAGAAATACACTCCTATGGTAAAATGATGAATGATGAAGTTTGCAGGTTTTTAATTAGATTTCAGAGCAGTAAGAATTTACAAAGCTATTCTCCATGGCCTTAGCTTAATACTTTGTGTGACCTTATGCAAGTAATTAAAAAGAGATTCAAGATTCCATTAATCAGAAAATATAAAAGCATAAAACAATAGTGAAAGGGGTAGATTTTATAAACTCAGTGAGTGCACCAAAGTGGTCAGAGTAGTAACCCTGTCACTCACATCATCCACATTTTCCTTCAGGTTTCTCAACTGATCCTTCAGCAAAACATGCCCTGCTAGGGAAGGTAGGGAAATTATAACAAAAAAATACTCAACCTAAGTTGCACTGATATTCCAACCCAAAAATCATGTTCCAACTAGCTGCAGTCGCTCGGTATTAACCGCAACTGAAGCATTTTGACTGAAGCTCACATTCCCTGATCCAAATCTCGGAGTTCCCCTCCACAGCTCCCTCCCCCATGTCAGCTGTCATGGACAATTGACAGTGCACACACACATCCCTCCCACTGCGAAAGAAAGACCTGCTGTGTGTGCCTCTCCCTGTCACCCACAGGCCATGGCAGGTAGGGCCTCTCTGTCCCCTTCCCAAAGTGTCAGCTGGCCCTGCCTCGGCTTTCCAGCTTCCTTTCCTGCCAGCAAAAACAAAGACAACAGAAGGCACAACAGCCAAAACTTCCCTGTGCAAAAGATACAAAAATACACAGCCTCCTCCCACCTTTCCCAGCTCCAGACTGCTTCAGAGCTCCAGAGCTGAAGGCAGAATTTTAGCCAAACAGAACATGCAGCAGTGGTTTTTACTGTCTAAATTCACATGGGTCCAACTCTGCCACCTCCACCACAGCCCACTCCTTCATTTTTAAGTCTGAGACTAAAAGTGAGAAGAGATGGACTGAAAATAATAGAAGGTGAACCAGCATGGTTGTAAAGTGCTGCCCTTAACAACAAAGATAAAGAATCTGCAGTTCTAAAGGAGCTTTCTTCCTACAGTAGAAATTTCACATTTTGAAAAGCTGCAGTTGCTATGTACTTTGCCTCTTCATAAATAAACCAAATAAATAAAAACTTAAGTGCAGCTACATTTATGCTTTGGTCTTCATAACAAACAAAGTAACTTTATCCTCCCAATACTTCATTCAGGATTAAAAAAAAAATTCAAAGATTTTTCAATTAGATGATAGAAAATCAATGCCAAAGTCATACCCGGCATCTAAACCTCAAATAGGTTACAATTTAAAAGCAACAGACAGCTAAATAGGTACAACACTCTTCAAGAATATTTACATTACTTTAAAAGTGATACATCTGATTCATTTTGTATTTCAAATCCACTTAACTAACCAGACACAAAACAGGTTAAAAATCAGCACAAAGCAAATGCTGTACACAACACTACCAATGAAACTAAATTGACACAGCATTAAGCTTTAATATAAACTGCACCTTAAGGATTGGGATGTTTTTTACCCCATATTCCAAAAAGATTTTAGAAGTGCCTGATATGTGATAAATTCTTAGCCTAACACTGTCTAGGTTTCAGATTCTGCCTAAACAGGAGTTCAATGTGGCATCATCACACCAAGTGGCAGGTTAAGGTACACAAGTGAAACCAAATGGATAAAGTCAAAGAAAGGATGAAATTTCCACTGCAATCCCCTCTATGTTCTTCCATTAGCTCTCAAGCCAAGCCTTCTTTTTCTCCCCCACAACAAAAGAAAGTCCTAATCATGTTTTCCTGTAAACAACCACGAAGGGGAATGCTTGGTATGCAGGCAAGGCCAAGATAGTGCCACCCCTTCAGAAAGGCAGAAAATTCTTCAAATATTTACTAATCAATTATTCCAGCTTTGCTTGTCTGAAAGGGCTATCACAGGGAACCATTACCAATGGGGATGTAGCTTTTTTGCTTTGTGCCAGCCATGTAGCACAGGTACCAAACCAGCCCTGCAGTGCCTGAGGATGGTGAGGATCAGGTGCCCACATCCACCCTGTGGATCTGTCTGCAGGTGCCCACAGCCCAGCCTGGCAGCTCCTGGTTCCTGGGCACTGCCTCTGACTGACCTGCAGAGGATCACATTTCTGTGATCCCTCTATGCCTTGGAGAAGAGAGTGATGCTCCATTTATTTATGCCTCTCTTTCAAGAGATGAAACAGGAGAATGAGCCTCAGACCTAAATATATATATATGTTACCTTCCTCCTGTGCACAGTCTTCACTTTTAACTTGTTCCTCCCTCCAAACTACCTACCTTTTTAAAGTCCTCCATTTCCACATGCACCACCTTTAAATGTACCATCTGTGTCCTGCAGGACCTACCTCACTTGCCCAGAATAATACAAGAATCATTCTTCTTACACAAAACCACCATTTCATTTTCTACTAATCACAGCAAATGTTGCAAGTTCCAGTCTCCTGGCCCCCATCCAGCTAATTTAGATAGATGGTTCCACATGTGCTCTCTGTCCTTCCATTTCCTGCCCATACCACGGCACACATTTGTCTAAGTGAGTCAAAGCAGCTTTCTCTGTAGTCACAATATTCTTTAGTATTTTAAAAAAGAAGCCTGCATAAAACACAGCCTATTACCATGCTATTACTGACTTTGCAAGAGGCAGAGGATTTTACTGCTTTGCCACACATTCTGCTGAACTGTAATGGGTCACAAACCTCACATTTCCCCCAAATACAGAAGTTACCTGTGTAGCAACTGTGTTCAGGCAAAGCAAAACAGTAAACTAAAACAGTCAATTCTCTACTTCAATATACTTCATTATCTATGTTTTTTGACCTTAAAATAAAACCCCCAACAAACCCAAAATATTAAGAGGCTTGAGGATAAGATAATTTGTACTCACAAGGCACTTCTTCTTGGAGGTAATTTGTTTCCTTACTAGTCAATGCTGTTAATATTCCTTTCCAGACACATCCTGACTGACAATCACTAAATATATATGGGGACATCCACCTTTTGATGTCCAACACCAATTGCCTCCAACAATATTCCCTTCTCTCACCCTCTGCACCTGAACAAACATTTTTAAGGAAAACACTTTTGAAGTCTCCTGTGCATTGTCTCTTTGATCCAAATATCTTTCTTCAAGGACCCTAGTATGATACAGATGCACCTTGGATGGGTAATGATGACTATTGAAAACTAGAGCCCCCAAGAGCTCCTTTGAAACAGATCTTACTTTTTAAATGAATTTTTGATTTACAAAAGTCCCCTTTGACTTCTCTGAGACCCTGTAGCAAACATTCATTTATTTGCTGGGTTCACTTATGCAGGAACTAAAGTGCAGAAAAAGTGGTACATGCACGAACATGCAGCACAGCCCTAACCAACACACTGACGATTTTTAATTCATAAGAGGTCAATATTTTAGCAATTAATTTATCAGTAAGGCTGGTGTACCTTGGACAAAACTGAAGATGCTGCAGGAAACAAGTCCTGTCTGTTCACCCCTGCCTACAGCCAGAACTCTGGTTAGCACATGTGTGTGTGGGGGGGGTGTCACACTGGAAGCCACACAAGTGCACAGACACCACCCTGGCTGACCTTAGAGAATGGGATTCTTACACAGGAACTGATTGTGATGGATGTTCCAGAATCCCCAGGTCCCCAGATCCTTCTGTCCCAGAGTTTCCCCTCTGATTCTTGACCTTGTGCAGAAACCACTCAGCCCTTCTATCTAGAAACTCTCATCTTACTCACATCCACCTTTCTGCCAACTCTGCCCCATGTCCCCCCACGTTCTCCCCAAGGTATCTCAATATCAAAATCCCTACATCCTCCTCTATCTGTCTCTCCTGCTGCCCTGTGTTTCCCCTTCCCCAGCAGCCCTGATTCCATGTTCCAGCACCACTGCTGCTGCTGCTGCCAGCACTTGTCACTGATCTCCCTGCCATATTTCTTCCAGCTACTGCCTCCCACCACAACCATCCCTCGTCCTCCTCTTGGCTCTCTTTGTACAACCAAGCCTGGCAAGAATTTCAGAAATACCAGCTGGAGGCTGTGCTTACCCAAAATTTATCTGAAGGTGACCCTGAGAACAGGGAAGGAAGAAAATATAGGGAGATCTTTTAGCTGTGCTGTGAGATCAACACACTCCACATCAACAAATGCATTCTAGCTCATTGAGAAATGCAATAACCGGGGGTGAAACCAGGCTGTGAGGTAGATCTGCACTCATGTGCCTTAACAGCCAAGCCTCTCAAAGCAAGACAAACAGACAGACATGGCCCAACTGAGAGCTGACTCAGAGGGATCTGCAAAGCCACTGTCCCTGCTCTGCCATTCCAGGTCACCAGTGCTCCCCCAGGTACACAACAGAGAAGATGAAGGAATGACACAGAACTGCTCTGACCAGCAGCAACACAAGAAAGGATTAGAAGAAAACGTGATGTTCTCACAACTGCTAAGAAAAAAGGATCGTGGCAGACAGGTGACACATACTTTTATGTACAAATACTTCTATATACAAATGTACTATGGCTTCCCTAAATGGCTTCAGATGCTTCATTGATCTTACTACAGCTCTTTAAATGTTCTTGCTGCTCTCTTTAAAAGAATTTTCCTCTTAAAAAAGTCCTCAGTTGAATGTCATCTCACATACAGTCTGTGAGAGTGGAGACAGTCTACCAACCACTTGCAGAAGAAATCAATAGTTTTATTGTTAAATGACAATTAAGGTGCCTGAACTATTTTTTTAAGACCTAAATTCTAAAATATTTTGTTCTGTGAAGTCCTCTTTACATAGTCATCTTCAAGGACATAAGAAGCTCCTACAAAGAGGTAGAGAACACCCTACTTTTGGCACGTCTGCTCCCATTTTTTATCATCTCTACCAAGACATAAGGCTTGTACTTACAATTTTGGACAAGCTATTTTTTCTCATACTTTCTCATGTCTTTACTTTTAAACAGTGCATCAAACAACACTGTTTAACATTTTTTGCATTAAAAGTGTGGTTCAATAACTTTGCAACATCCATTTAGCACAAACTAAAATATTTGATGTTTATGATGTTTGCAACTTTTGGCCAAAGTATAGCATCAAAAGAGCATGTCTGCACTGAATTGTATCTTGTTAAAAAGAACAGCAGCACTGAAAAAAGTTATATTGGAACAATCTATAAATGTGTTTACATTATATGAATGATTTGCTGTTCCTTCACAAGGCATGTAGGAAGTCAGCACTTCTCAAAAGTGTAAAGTATTTCCATGTGCTTAAAGCACGATCTTTCCAAAACAAACAATGATTGAGAAAGTTTTTATTATTCTTTATTTCCCTGCCAGCTGTTTTTTTGGACTCTCCTCTCAGCCACCTTCTTTCTTTCAGTCAGATCTCTCCTTATTGCTCACAGTAACACCTACTCAGGCAAAGGAACATTCAGAGCTGTAAGACTCAAACAGGAGGATCTCAGGCTGATTTAGGTGGCATTTTCCTCAGATTACTCTACAATGTGTCTTTGTGCTATCTTAGCTAGTGGCAGGTCTGGCTGCTGCTTGGATGGAATTTGGGCATCCTCCATTAGAGCCTGAAGCCCATTCCTGCTGTTCTGTCCCAGTGCCTGCTCCCACACAGGCAAGGAAGCAAAGGACAACCTGGCTGAACTCCTCCAGCAGCCTTCTCCCTGTGAACCTTTCCATGGGACCAGAATATGCTGCATGTCACAGAGATGTCCTCTGAAAACTGATGGGAAAGAGTCAGGCATGCAAGCAAGGTCCTGGGCAACTCCAAAAATCAAACAGGACACTAAAAATCACAAACAAAACAAAACGAAAACCCAAACCACACTAAAAAAACCCAAAAACCAAAAAACAAAACAAAACCAAAAAAAAAAGAAACAATCCACAAAAAAAAAAAAAAAAAAAAAAAAAAAAAAAAAGATAATTGAAAAACCACCTTTCTAAGAACAGCTCCATTCCCAAAAGTGACAGCTAAAGCACAGAGCTGCTCCACTGCTGGCCACAGACACTTTAATTAACAAGCACACTGGTCATGCCATTCACTCCTGTACAATTAACACTATTGGTACTATTTCATTTACTAAATTCCAGTCATTACAGCTGTGCAAACTTATGGGTCTAATTTGTATTTATACTAATATGTGTACATAAACATGTGCTGCTTTAGCTATGTAAAGGAGCCTTAAAGCAAATGAACAAATATTATTTTAACAGAGCAGTATCAGAGAGCCCAACCATAAAAGAGAATCAAGTCAAGCAGTTCTGATTATGTCTGTCCACCAAACAGCTTAATTCCAACTACAGCATATTTCCTAAGGCATTCCAAACTAAAATCCTGCAGAGAGCTATGGAGAAACACAGCAGAAACACAGCACTGCATTTCCAAAATACAGCCTCTTTTTCCAAGGCCATTGCTATGTAAATGAAAGGAGGGGAAATAACAAATACTGTCATTTACTTTGTCTTTTTTCCTCCAGAAACATTCCTTACCAACATAAGGAACAAAATTCATTAAGTCAACATCATGTTCTGAATGTTTATGCACTTTGATATAACAGTAATTACTTAGTAAGGCCAGAACCCAATTAATGTTTCAAACTTCAGTCCACGGGCTGGAGTGCACAGGAAGCATTCTGATGATAGATCACTGAAATAAAGTTTATCTGGCATACACTTCAAAACCAGAGTTCAGAAACTCAAAGCACAGTTCAGCATGTATGTGCTTGACTCTTAACAAAACATCTTTATTTAAACAGAGGGCCAGAGTTTTAGCATGACAAATGTATTTACTACTGCTAATCATTCTCCATCAAGCTACTCAGAAGTTGCAGTCATATTGTATTTATAAACTTAGGAGATTTAAGGGAGCAGTAGGTGGGTCACAGGACTGTGGATCACTTAAATCCAGCATGTTAGTCCTAACCTGAGTTATATCATCCAGCATATTTGGTGTCCCTCAGTTTTTATATTTGAGCTCTATATCCACATATTGTCAGAAATGGTAGAGATCCAGCAGCCACCATTTCTTTTTCCTCTCCTGAAAGAGTATCCTGCTTAGCAAATCAATGCTCATTGTTAAAAACAAGACACTGTTAGTGATGACAAAAATTCAATGCTAAAGCAATATGCAATGTACACTCTGACTAGGAATCAGGAAATGGTGCTTAGCAACTGCAGAATCCCACTTGTCCCAGGGTTACGTGCACCCCATGTGAGTCTCTGCTCCAGGGAAGCTGCTTGGCAGGAATGCTGCTTCCCTGAGCAGCTCTGGAAAGTGCTGTGACTCCCCTGACTGGGGCATTTGATTTATTCTGGAAGGGGATTCTGCTTCATGGCACTGAGACCGAGCCCAGAGGGGCTGGGCTGAGACAGCCACCACACACAGGCACAGAGACACAGAATGCTCAGTGTCATTGGAAATGTTACCTTTACATGCATGTTCTCTAAACAAATACATCTATTCCAAAAGGATTTACATGCCTAAACATACTAGTTACTCTTGAAAGTAAGTGTTGTGATTTTGCTGTGATTCTAAACTACCAAGGGTTGCAAAGAGGGAAATATTCCACCCAGCTGTAAAAGAGAAATGTGCGTGGTATGAGCCAAACGAAGATTAAAAACAAAACACCAATTAAAGTCAAACTGGCATTCCTCTAAAAGAAATCAATTCCATCTGAAGAGTTTCAGTCTGAAGATAGACCAGCTGAGCTAACAGTGAAGGAAGCCTTGATTGCTTTATTTTTTAACTTCAGGCAAACACTAAAAGCACCCAAAAAAGCCCCACTACAACCCCTCCACACACAAACTAAAACACCCTGCACCAAAACCAACAAACCAACCAAGCAAACCAGAGCAGTAAGAACGGGCAAAGTAAGGCCCCCTCAGGAGCTGCAGAATAGCTGCAGCCTAAACCACAGTGTGACATGCACCTCACTTACCTCAGAGTACCTGGCATATGTCTAAGCAACTCTGAAGGAGCACAACTGATTAAAAAGGTATTTTGACAGACTTTTTTGAGTTTGGAACAGGATTTTGGATAATTGCTCCACGAGTTATAAAAGAAACAGACTGAAAAACAGGAGCAGCCGCTGAGCAGTTGTTTGCACAGGAAGCAATATTGCAGGAAAAGGCAATAATAAAGAACAGTTAATTTGACCTGAGCTGATGAGGTCAATGTTTTAAACAAAATAGCTCCACATAAGGTAAAATAAGAACGTTATTTCCCATCAGAATAATCCTGCAAGTGTAACACCACACAAAATCTCTTCCCTGACACTTGTTATGTGCAGCTTAGTGGTAACACACATTCCTGAGGTGTCCTAGACATCCTGTGTCTGACACAAATCCATGCCTCTGAAATATTGGTTCTACAACTGCTCCCTCCTGCAAGCCCTGGCTGCTCCAGGCTGCACCCCCCAGCATCCCGTTACTAATAACCTGAAACTGCAAGAACTGGAATAAATCTGGGCAATATTCAGAGCCACAAAGTTATATTTAACACCACTGCTGTGATTTGGACAGGGAAGCAGTAGCTGGAGCAGATATTTCACTCCTAATTCGCTGCCATTCAGGGGTGCTGTTGACAGGGGATGGAGCCCAGCTCAGCGGAAGAGCCACGAGGTTTGGAATTCAGTAGGGCTGGATCCTATTCCTCCTTCCTCCCCTGCTCTGCTGTCTAATCCTGGGTGAGAACATCCCCTCCGGGCATCTGCTTCCCCTCCCTCCCTGACACATCTATTTAAAATGCAAATTCACTGGGGTATTCCTATCCCTGGGGTAGGGACCATCTTGGTAATGATAAAGCACATACAGCACTCTGTACTAATAGTTCTACTAATAAATATTCCCACTGCTATTAAGTAATTAAAAAAAAAGATAAGAATTGGAAAGTCAATGATGCATTACATTAATTCTGAGGTATTTGGTAATTAGAAGGTAAACTCTCCCAACAAGGAGCAAGCCAGGGGACACCTATGTTGTTTTCCAGCATTTTTGGGCAATCCAATTAGAGGTAATTGAGTTTTTAACTGCATGAGATTACTCCAAGAATACCACCACTAGAGGCTGTATCCTGGGAGGCTGTGGGAAGGAAGAAAAGAAACATTACAGAACTGGAAGGAACAGAAAAGGGACAGCCTGAAATGTGCTGGAGATGGCATCAGCTGAGCCAGTCTAAGGCTCTCAGATTTTTTACAAACATGGAAACAGCTGGGCCACAGACTCAAAGGTTCTGTGTTCTCAATTCAACAAAGTGAAGAGGAGTTAAATACATCCACTATGCATTTCCCATTATTTCATCCTTCTATGTATTTTTAACCACAACAGTGAGGTAAAGCACAGACCTAGAAAAGCTTTCTACAGCTCTGCAAACACCAGAGACATAAGAAGGAAGCTCAATTCATGTAACACAATTAATTCCTGTTGCATTTACAAACTGCCATTTGTCTGCAATACATGTGAGCATCTCTTTTACACCTTTAAATGAGCTCCACATTAAAGCTACCTGACAATCAGAAATGATCATGACATTCACCAAGAAACAGAAGAATGGTTCGCTTGCCAGACCTTAGATCTGTTTTGCACCTCCCCACAAGCCCTACAAATGCTGGAAACAGAATTTATTTCCAATTAACTTAGCTCTTTTTGACAGCTACTCAAGTCTGAAGTACAACAATTGACAGGAAATCTCATTTTTAGCACTAGTGCAGCAATTAAGATTGCTGGAGTTTCTTTTGTAGCCTTACTCTGATTTGAGATTAGATATAATAAGACTATTTTAAATATTCAGATGTGCTGAAAGTACATCTCTTAATACGATGAAGATGATAAGGGAAAAAGCCTGGCAGCACTGTCTCCCCCCACTCACAGAGGTAAATCAAACTGATTGATTTGGAATGTAAGCTTTGTGCACAGAGAGTAGAATTTACTGAAAAAGTCAAGGAGCAGACTACAGAGGAAAAACTGCTTCCACTTGAAAGGATAAAAAAAAAAGGAATTTCAGAAAAGGAAAAGTTTTCCTTCAAAGGTTTTTCCTTCAAAAAAGAAGGAGACCCTGTCCCCATGAGCTAATTGTCAGTCTCATGCTATAGGGGATGCTCTTGCTTAGCTGACAAGTGAAAGACCTTCCCTCCTCCCCCTGCAAGCAGAGGAACTCACAGAACTAAAATGACATCTGAAATGAGCCAACTTCCTTGAGCATTGCCCAGGAGACTAGAACGGACATGCTCCTAAGTCAGACACCAAGAAACATGTCTGATTAGCAGTCAGGCAGAAGAACATCTCTGACCAACAAAAAACACTTAGGTTCAAGCTGAAAAAAACCTAGTGCATTGCCACAAGTGGCATATTTTCATAGCCTTTGTGTAAACACCAGCTCTGGATCAGCTAGCAGCTCAGCTAGCTCTATCTGGCTTCCCTTCTTTTGAAATAAAATTAGAGGAAAACACCATCAGAAAAAATCAGTGGCCAAACTGTTAGGAAAAAACAAAAGCCCATGGGAAGGAAATACATAGTGATTCATTAAATGTGCACTGCTAAACCTCTGACAGTGAGCACAATCCAGATTTTTCACAGAAATGAACTGAATTTGCACAATTGTTGTGCCAGAGCATTAATTGGAGTTGTGTTTCTTAACAAATTCTCAGTACTGCCCTACAGCTGCCCCCACCAACAGGAGTGGTGTGAACCCCATGGTTTAGAGGGGAACAAAGCCAAAGCAGCCACAAAGAGCCACCAAAAGTTCCACCCACTTCACGTGGACACCTACGCAAAACAAGGGCACTGAGCATCTCAGGTTCCTAGAAAAACACTCAGCCCTGCAAACAAGCATGTCCTGAGGTGAGTGCCAGGTGGGAATTCACCTCACACTGCCACTAGAGCACACCTTCATGGATCATGAGCAATGAGCAGAACTGCTTCTCACAAAACAAACCCTGCTCCAAGGCCAGCAAATTTGCATTTGATAACTACAGTAACTTTCCAAGATGCACCCCAATCTGAATCTGAAAACAGCAAGAATTTGACATTTTGTTGCATTCCAGAGCCAATTTTAACAGCGAGGCCAATTAACCAGCAGAACATTGTGTGAACTTTAGGTCTTATTCATTCCTTCAGTTCCTATTTAGATGGTATTTAACTAAGGTTACTGCTTCTTGCTACATTTAATGCTGCACTGCTCAGACTTGGCATGTTCTGTGCTAAGGAGGTGCTTAGTGTAAATTGAGTCATACCTTAACCATCTCCTAAACCAGAGGCAGAAGGCAGCACACAGAGCACATCTTTCTGCCTTTGAATGGACTTTTGTGGCTTTTCTTTGCATTCTTTCTGATTTTTGCACTCAAAACACAACCAGCTGAACTTTGCTGTCCACAACTCTTCCCAGTATTGCATTCAGAAGGAGAAGTCCTCTCGTATTTATTGCTGGACTCTTCACATACCCAAGACCCCCCATACCCACCTTGGCTGAGGGTCAAACTGGTTCACTTGCTTAGCTAAACTCACAAATGCTCTTCCCAGAGCCTTTGTTATTTACCCCTCTATTTCTCATTTTGCATTTAGTCATATTAAAACACATTTCATTCAAATGAGGCCACTTTGTCAAAGCGACCCTGTAAACTGCCAATTTGCACATCATCCACAGAAATTCAACATCTGCTTCCAAGCACTGAGCTGCCTCCCAGCAGAACACCCACAGAAACATTTCCAGCCTGTGGAACCAACTTCTTCAAAAATTACAGTGTTAGACACCTCATCCATTTATTGTGCAGAGTATCAGTATTGTTATTATTGTGTAATATAATTTATATATATTTTTAAAATAATGTCATGTAATAAATAAATCAAATGCCCGTAAAGAAAATAAGGAAATATTCATCTTTCTAAACAAAACCTGTAATTTTGGTGTTGTAAATTTTTTGATGCAATTCAGTTTCCATAAATACTAGTCACCAACTTCAAACATTTCTATCCTTAACTGTGCTGTTAAAAAACATTAATAGAAATAAGTACAGCTAAACCATTGTTTTTCAAATTAGGATTAAGCTCGGTCAGGGTGAGGTATTTTTTGTTTCCTGGGATTGAACAAATTAAATTATTTATCTATTCACATTTTCTGAACACTGATGAATCAGCAGTTAGTCATCTGGGATATCCCTGTTATTTCAGACATTAGGATTTCAATGTCCTGCTGCTGGGAATCTCTTCATCCAAGTCTTTCACCATTCCTGGATGAAGTTTACTTAGAGCTGCAGATCTTAAATGTTCACTACCACATACTGCATTTAATATTCATTTTTAAACAAATTAGAAAATACTTCCACTGTCCTCATCACATACATAACCTGATCTTTTTCCTTTTCCCACAGAAAGGCCATAGCTTTAAGAAATTATGTCAATATATTTCAACAGCAAGAAAAAGCACAGGCATTCAGACAGACTATTTTAAACAGAAAAACAGGCATTTTCTGTCCACTAGCTTTTCTACACAGACAGAAAATCTCTCACAAAGCATATCAATCTCCCCTAGACTGTTAGATTTTAAAAGAAATAGGAAAAAGATCAATTTACACCACAGGAAAACAAGAAAACAATCTGCACAGCTTTGCAAAAACTGACACTGCTTTTGGAAAAATAAGCTGCAAATGCTTCCACACTGTGAACACTTTGACAGATAATGAACACAGCACAAATATTCATGGCAAAAATAAATCAATTATTGATAAAAAGCTAGGCTGATTCACAGATTTTTGCTTTGTTACTTATTGGTTTGTTGAGGAGAGCAGAGAGTGTTGGTTATTTTCAAGACATTCAGTTTACCATTATCACTTCCAAAATACAAAGTCTAACAAAAGTGAAGATTTAAAACAAGACAAAGCAGAAAAGCTGTAAGAAAAGACCAGTCACTCGTGCTCCTGCCCCAGCTTTACATTTATGTACACAGGCTGGTGTGTACTTGTAGCATGTCATGACACAGAACAGGAATGCTGAGAGATCTTCAGCTGCAGCCTAAGAGTGACACATTTGTGAAAATACTTGTTGCTTCCAAGAGCCAAATAACAATGAAAATAGAGTCCTCAACCTTGGCATCATTTTCTAGATTATCAGTCTCATACTCACAGATTACTCCAGTGTTCAAAATAAATCTGAAGTACAGATGATTCCTGAACTTTCCAAATTTCAACTTCCAGAATTGGCACATAAATGAGAAAAATAATTCAAGGACACCACAACTTCACAGGGAGAGAGGTATAGTTTGTTTTTTAACAACTATACAATGAAAATGCTCCATATATTTGTGATGACCCTTCTGGGTGAACCATCACAATATTCCACCTAGCAGGATGATGAAATTCTTCAATTAATTCCAAATAACTTATTGAATTGGAAGAGAACAGTCTATTTCACATAACATGCAAATCAGGTTTAAACAACCTCTGAATTTCATATGAGGAAATCCTTGATCTCCTGAAAGGCACTAAAAAAAACAAACAAGCAAATCTTACCATTTTGATGCCAGTGGAAAACGTGACTGGTTTGACAGGTTTGGGTTTTTCCAGCTGCATTTCTAGCTGAGTAGATCTGTCCTTGTGCTGAGCTAAGAGCAGAGAGGCAGGAAGATCAGAGCTCTCCTGTAAACATATGAGGAACAAATTTGAGTCCTAGACTAAAACAAGTATTAATTAACACTGCACATTCTTCCAAACTGCAAACTGTGACTGCAAGGCCATCACTAGGAGAACAGCAGAATGCCAAGTATCCTCTCTTTCACAAACAGTTTACAGAAAAAGATCCTTTTCAGTTAATAAGAAAAAGCTGCAGCAACCTCATAAATCAGAGTAACCTGCAAACAACCATTTTTATAGAATCCACATTAAAGACAATATAACAGGCTCCTTATTCCAACTGGCCAATGCAACAATATTTATTAAAATAAAAAAAAAAGAATTAGAACTTAATCAGAGAAGGAATAATACTGAGCAGTATAACTTGGATCAGATGTTTATCTAAGACACATTCTTTCTACCAATGAACTCAGACCAGTTTGAAATTGTTTCCCATTAGATTTCACCTGAGGCCGTTTGGAAATGATCCTTGCTCTGCTCTGCACAATGGCACTATTGTAAGTGCAACCAACAGCATATTTATTTTCTCCTTCAGCAACTTATTTTTAGGAAAGCCAGCCAATTTTTTTTTTAATATATATAAAGTAGTAAAATGAATAGTTAAGCAAATGAATTACTTAAACTGTCAGGACAGAATGATTATTAACATTCATATATGTAAGTGTATTTTTGAGAGAGTCAGGAAATTTATTGGCCAATTTTCTAAGAAACTAATGTGACTATCTATATGCACAGAGAAATCCTTGAGAATTCCTGGCTAGAATTACCATGAGGCTGAGAGCAGGAAGAAGTTCAGATTCTTCCTGGACTGCTCTAGCACAGTATTTTATTCCTAAGGCCCTCACACATGACATTTACTTCTGTTCCAAAGAGCCAAGCAAATACTGAACTATGAACCATATTTGTTATTCACAAAACCAAACAGATTTTATTAACAGGACTGTGATTTTTAAATTATTCAGTTCAAGGTAAGAAGTTGGATTTTTTAATGCCCCAAGATGCTGTGCTGTTTTCATGGTACCTAGGGAATCCTTCTGACCATGAAGAACAGTCATGTTGTCTACTGACTTTTCACATCACTCTCCAGTCTTTTTTCCTTTCTGTATTTTATTACACTCCCTTTGTCTTACCACTAAAATACAAGATAAAAGCAGAAGAATCTCACATGACGAGATCTCTCCAGAATCACAAGTACAACAACTAAAGCACAGGTTCCTACATGCATTTCTGTGATCAGCTGGGAGGAGGGGAGGGAAGATGCTAAAACCCAAAATTGTAGAGACATCTAATTTCTTTACAACTGGGAGAAAATTTGGACCACAAATGCACTAGTTTGGAGTCTGTTTCTTTCAAGTGTTGTACATCTCTAAGCAGCATGCAGCAGCATGTGCTGCCAGCTGTCAGCAGAAGTTCAGGATGTTGAATTCCTTCAATCACCAGATTTAACATGATGGGGGAGAAGGGAAGAGTGGAAAGCATTCTCTTGTTCATTGTCGTTCATATTCCTTAAACACTCGCTACATTTCTAATAAAATGATTCAAGGAAGCCAATTTTTAACCAACTTCTCAAGAGTTCACACAATGACCAGTAACCAGATTACACAACTGTGGGAAACCCAGGCTGTGCCAGCAAGGCACCACATCCTGATTGTTTGTCCTTTTGAATATGCACAGAGCCCTTCTGTTAACTATTAACACACGTGGAAGTTCCAACCCTGTGTTTATCCACACCAGCAATTTTCTGTATGGGAAAACAAACTGTCTACACCATGAAGAAAGCTGGTTATACGCAACAATTTCTGGAAGATTTGTCTCAAAACCCTTGAGGTTCTGGTAAAAGTGTGGATGTGACGTCTTTAATGCCTTTGCCTGACTCCAAGCTGTGCCACAGTCCAGGGAAAACCTGCTCCTCTGCCATGTGCTGCAATCCCATTGTGCTCATGCCTGGGAATTATGGGCTGTTGAAGAGGAGAGTGCAAGTCCCATAACACACCAGACATCTAAGAGATCATCTTAGAATCCTCTGTATGCATGTGAGACAGTTTGTACAGCACATAAAGAAAGTGCTTTAATATTTTACTCAGCCTGGATTATCCAAGACTATCTAAGGTAAAAAAAAATCCCCAAACAAACAACAACACAAAATAAAACACTCATACAGCTCTTCCAGTGACGCAGAAAGTGCATTTGAGACTGCAATTCTAAATGACAACAGGGTGCTGTGCTTTTAAAGTGAGAGGTTTTATTGTAGAAGGCATCACCTATAACAAAGGTAACACAGAAACTGCCTAATTAGTACTGGGAGGCAAAAAGGACCCAATTGCTTTCCAGTGGCCTGCAGAGCCTGGGTCCCCCCAGTGCTTTGCTGCACTTCACACTGGCCTTCCCCTCCCTGTTCCCAGCCTAGGATGGGTTCATGGGGCCTTGGCCCCAGGTCAAGCCCTCTCTGCATGAGCCCCTGCACGCCCCAGGCTGGCCAAAAACCAGGGCACAGCATTTAGAATACCAAACATTTTTCTGTGCCTCTGGACTACCTAAATTATCAGCTCTTTGAAGATGGTACAGCATTCTCAGATGCTTTTCTACACAACTGAGACCTTTACTCCATATGAAACCACCAGAAGTAACACACAGAATGACTTGGACCACCCAGATGATGAGAGGGAAGGAGCATCTCTGCCATGAGGAAAGGATTGCTCAGCCTAGAAAAGAGAAGGTTTTGAGGTGACCTAATTGTGGCTTTCCAGTACCTGAAGGCAGCTGACAAAAAAGATGAGACTATTTACAACAGCCAGGACAAGGGGGAATGGCTTCAAACTGACAGAGGGCAGGTTTAGATTAGACACTGGAAGAAATTCTGTGCTGAGGGTGCTGAGGCTGCCCAGAGAAGCTGTGGATGCCTCAACACTGTGAATGTTCAAGGCCAGGTTGGATGGGGCTCTCAGCAATCTGCTCTAGTGGAACTTTTCCCTCCCCATGGCAGGGGGTTGGAATTGGATGGTCTCCAAGCACTTCTGTCATTCTATGAGATTTGCAGTTTCATAAGATTTCAGCATCAAAGTTGAAATTCATTTCTTGACAAGGAAAATACCCAACATCTCTACTTGCACAACACAAAAAATGTGTCTTAAATTTTTTCTTGCTACCCAATTAGAAATAAATTTTTTAGCAAGACCCGGTAGGTGTGGGCTGTAGGTTGACCACACCAGGTGATCTGTGCAAAGGAGAAGATTCAAAACCAATGTCAGATTCCCATCTCCCTCTGCTCTCACAATCCTGTAGTCAGTGGTGTTACCACTGGTGTCTCTACAGCCAGAAGTTAACCCTTTTTGGTTAGCACAGAACTAGTAACTATAGATATAAGTTTATTTTTTTTTAAGTTAGGTCTTTACACTGCTGCTGCTTATGCTTGGCTTTTGGTGCATTTCTCAATTAAGTCCTACTCATGATCAGTTTCATTTTCAGATTTGCAGCACAGCATTACAGGGATTTCAGAGACCATAGGAAATGTTTATTTGTTTAACAACTGCTGGTTTTCCAGAGACTTTGTAAGTCATTATACAAAGGCTTCAGTGCTGGTTTTATAAACGTTAGTAATATTATAAAACAAGTTTTGGCTCAAATTTAAGTTGACACTGACCCTTCACAAACAGAGACACAACTTGAAACTGTCCAGTTTCCTCCCTCAGTCTATAAAAATCACCTTTATGTTGTTTTTAGAATATTAAGATATGTTTTAATAGCAATACATATGCAATCACACTTAACACTACTTATTTTAGTCACGTTTTAAGGGTTATTTATAGCTATTCTTTCTGCAGGCCACCTGGTGAAGGTTTTCAGTAAAACCAAACGCTGTGTTTAAAAAAAAAAAATTAAACAACCAACCCCACATCACCATTGGTCTCTAGTCAGTTAGGATTGTGTTTTAGAACAGGGTTTTAAAAAGTCAGAAACTCAAAATACATATTCTGAGAAATTAAATTCAAATTCATAGTGGAATTTTTATTAATTCATCCGCGATTCCTAATTGTGTGGACTGTAAACACATTTACCTTTAAAGTGAAAATAGATTGCTGGATGTAAAGATACAAGCTTGATTTTTTTTAATAACCTTTCTGCTCATTTCTGCTTTTGTCTACAAAAGGAAAACCAGTAACAGGTTGCCAAGAATCCTGGCTTGAAGCAAGGCATCTCTTCAGGAAGCCCTGAAACTCCTAAATTTCACTTAGATCCCCTCTCCATGTCAGTGCCTTCTGCACTGGCTCAAAGAGGAACTCTACCTTTTCAGGAAAAGTAGAAAAGCATTTGAAAAAGAACTGAGACTCCAAAGCAGGAATTAACACTGTATTAGTGTGAGATGCACTGATGTAAGAGTGAAAATATGACTTAGATATGCCAAGCAGCTTCAAAGCACACTGACACAGCTGAACACATGTATGTGTGCATATATACTTCTTTTTTCTGATTTCCCTCAAGGTTACACACAGACTGTGTGTACACAGACTGTCCTCATGGGGATTAAACCTGTGAATGTGTGCATGCATGTCTGTACACACACTTGTAAAGAAAAAATAGAGATGTGAACCTTGTTTAAGTAACACATTTAGTGAATCTCTCCATGCCCACACATGATTGCATTTCAGATGCAGAATCTGTAAATTAATCAAGATTACCACAATTTCCAAAAGTAGTTTGAGTTTTCTTCTGTTTGTCTATACAAGCTTCATTCACTTCAAAAGGAGAAACTTGTACAGAAGAAGTTGCAGTAAGAGAAGATGACACACTCAAAGCAAGAAAACTTTTTGTTTTAGGAGTTTTTGCATACAAAGGGACCACCAATCCCTTAGGTGTTGTGACTGAGAAAGGGCTGACCAGTGCTTGGGTAACTCATGAGGTCACTGTCCCCTGCTCTCCACCATCTCCCCTGCAGAGGTGGCTCAGTCTAGAAGCACCTCCTGATGACCCTTTTGCTTCCACACACCAGACTGTCAGCCACTACCCAGAACTGCGTAACAAGCCAGCAGTGGTAGAGTCCAATTAAGCTACAAATCCCAAAAGCACCCTTCCTCCAGCCCCTAGCCTACCAAAACCAGAGTAGTCTGAACGTTGAAATAAGTAACAGGTGAGAGAATGGAAACACAAAACACACGAAACAGGGAAACAAGGACAGATCTATTAACTCCACGCAGTCAGCAGTGATAGAGATGAATGTCAGTGCTACTGAGCATTCAGAGCCTCTGGTTTTGTTACTCACCAGATCATCCAGGAGTGCCTGTTTATTCTTCCTTTTTATCATCTGCTGTAGCTGTTCCTCCTTCTGTATGAAGAGGCGCCTTTGTTCGCTTTCCTGCCGCTCCACCTCCAGAGCCTCCTCCAGCTCTTCCTGCTCCCGCGTCTGAAAGGGAAATCAGGAATCAGCTCCCAGCAACTCCACAGCCTCTCAAGGGATCCTGGGCAGGCCATGCAGGGGAAAACAGCCAAATTCTACCTTTGAAAGCAGAATTTTAAGGTGATTATGGATGATTATTCTACCTTCTCGTTGTCCAGTGTAAAGTTAAGATTTTTAACTTGCTGCTCACTGGAGTCCAGATTCGACTCCTTAAATGTTAGGGAATGGGTTTTCCCTACACTTTCCCTCTAAAGTGAGCCCCTCTCAGCTCCCAACATCCTATAACTCAATGTAAGTAGGGTGTAATCCCACAATACTGTTCCTGATCATCCCACTCATCAGCTGCATCTTCTTTGCAAAGCACGCTGTACTTATCAGTGGAGTAGAAGAAAAACGAGAAATTAAAAATATGTGAATATTAATAGAGAATCCTGCAACTTTAAGCATTAACTGCGAAAATGCCACATTTTCAAAAAAAATGGAATTTTTCCCATAACCTGGATTGCAGTCATGTGACATGGGATGAAAAGAAAGCTAATTAGTACAAAATGACAAGTTTTTGTTACGCATCTTTCTTAGCAAGTCTTTTTTTTAACCTGCAAACTATTAGGTAATCTGTATTTGAAAATCACACTGAAAGAATAAAAAAACAGAAGAGGGCTCAGAGGCAGAGGAAAATAAGAGGATTAAACAATTTTATAAAGAAGGTAGATCAAAAGAATGTCAGTTTGGTTTTAAGACAGGCAACATTTTCCAAATCTTCTCCATCAAATATACTAAAGCAAACGGAGACGCAGTAAAAATGGCAAGATAATTAAAGTTTTATAAACTTAAATGGATGATTTATTGATGAAAGGAGCTTCAGCAAAACATCATAGGGGAAGACCTGATCTCTTCTCTGTGGTGCCCAGTGGCAGGACCCAAGGGAATGGTCTGACGTTGTGTCAAGGGAGGTTTAGGTTGGATATCAGGAAAAGATTCTTCATCCAGAGGGTGGTTGGGCACTGAACAGGCTCCCCAGGGCAGTGGGCACAGCACCAAACCTGGCAGAGCTCAGGGAGGGTTTGGACAACGCTCTCAGGCACAGGATGGCTCTTGGGGGTGATGCTCTGCAGGGCCAGGAGCTGCACTCAATAATCCCTGTGGGTCCCTTCCAACTCAGCTTATTCTGTGATCACTGAGGCCAAGACCATAGTAAAGTTTGTTCTAATCATAAAGTTGTATCATAAAGCACAGCTACCTAATAAAAGCCAGAATACGCAAAACCAATCCCTTTACCAGACAGATCAAGCCTGTGGGTCCCAGGGAGGCCCAGAGCTGACAGATCTCATCATCTGCCACCGAGCCAACAGAACCTGTCCCCATTTTGTAACTGGTGCAGTGACACTGGTAAGAAGATGGTCACCAACCAGCAACCACCTGGAACTGGGCTCTCCTTGCATTTAATGAAAGGAAAAAAAACAAACAAGAAAATCCCCAAACTTCTAACTGAGGTTATGTCTGAGAATTAAGGGATTTAGTAACTTCAGTCAACAGAACTGAAGAGCTCAGGGAGTACATTTTGAGACATTCTAAGGCTCTTCCACATTTATCTCTAAAGACTGACTGGAATTTACACTAAAACAGAAGAAAACCTGTAGGGAAGTGCTGACAGACCTAGTCTGAAGAAACAGCCCAGGAAAGTTATAGTCTGAAATAAGTAAACTGATAAACAAACCTAAACCAGAGCAGACTGCAGGAAAATGGAAGAATTATCACGTGTCAGATCAAATTCTTGAAAGGAAGACCAAACAGAACAGTAAAAGAGAAGAGATGAGTTCAACAGGCAGCAAGAGTTGTGTCCAGACTAAAGATAATCTAAGCACAGTCGTAATATGTGAAGGAAAAGATGATGACAGTGAAGCCCGGAGTAAACACAAACCTACAAGTGAAGAAGTAAACAGAAAGTAAAATCACATTTTGCCACATTCAGGAAAGGATAATCAAAAAAACATGCACATTCACATCACAGAATTCAGACACAACTATTTCTGCACAGAGCAGCAAGTGAAATTAAACATCAAGTGATAAAGCAGGAAGCAACAATTTACCATATGACTGGAGAGTGGCAAATATTTAAGGGAGAAGCACTGGAAAAGCTGTAGGCCACTCAGAGTGCAAGATTTTATAAATAAAAAGTGTATATAAATATCTATATATAAAAAGCAACTTAAAATTACAGGGACAGCAAGATCTTCACTTTTTTTTTGAAGTACAAGAGAAGAGCAGTCTTAGGATTAATGTATTTCCAGCAGAGATGGGAAAACAGAGTTCCTTCACCAGAGACATTAAGATCTCTGCATTCAATTCTGGCCCCTTCTGCCTTGCCAAACACAAATTCAAACTGGAGCAGGCAAAGGGTAACAAAAACAACAAGAGGGACAGAAAATATCTATATCCCTCAGAAGCAACCTATTATAGTGGACAGAAAAATTTAGTTCAAGAATGTAAGGACAATGACTGGCCATAAGAAATTCAGGTAAGAAAGTAACCTTTTACCATGCACGGAATAAAGATATTCCAAAACTTCCTAAGAAAAGCTGGAGAGGAAAAGCAACCTTTCAGCTTTTAGGAGAGGGGTAATTTATAGGCAAGATCATGCAGTTTTTATAATAACCACAGTGTAAAGTCTATTATGTTTCAATTGTTGAAAAAGAAATTATGAATGTTTCAAATGTTAAAAATGAAAAAAAAAAATTAAAAAAAAAAAAAAAGAGAAATGTTTCCAGCTCTTCAAGGAGTCTGGATTCACACAGCTTCCAGCAGCCAGCCTCCAGCACAGCAGGGCTGTGGAGCACAGCAAACAGAAGTCCTGGGGGCTGGAGTGGGTACAGGGTATTCCAGAGCTGCTTGACAGCATCACCCAGCCCCTGCCCAGGCTGTCAGAGACACTTCCTTGAAGGGAAGGTGGGCTGCAGGCAGAGCTGTTCTCACTGTGACCCCAGGGCTGCAGCTCCACTGGAAAATAAGACATGCAGCCAAAGCTTTGGCAGGTCTCTTCAAGCTCTGAAGCAGAGGATATTGCACAGTGTCAGAGACAGGATAACAGATCAGAGATGGACCCCTAGGGAAATTTCCTTGCCTTTAAAAGGAAGAGGTTCAAACAAACATTTTTCAGATTCCAATCTCCTCCTGTGAAATCCTAGAGCTAAAGAAATCACTCAGAGTTTTGCCACAGACTTCAGGGGAGTGAGGATTTCACTCCTACTGATATGAAAGCAAGCCCTTAGTGCAACTGGATTACAAACACAAACCCTTGTTATGTCACACTCTGGGCAGACATTTTCCTTCAAGAACTGATAACAATGTGTATTTTTGTGCTGAAAAAATATTTAACAGATTAAACTTTTCTTACAGGAATAAATGCATGCAAGTTTATTTTTAAAGAACAAAACTATATGTGAGCAGTAATTTAATGAATGAATCTTCAAAGAACTCTGTGTTTTGCACACAGATCATATATACAATATCCCTGATGTTTCTCTTATCAGCTCTTGAACAAAAGTTTTAATGTTTGTTTCAAAATCTTTCATTTTGAATTTTGCATAAACCAGGCCTGTGCTTTGCCTCAGTTTTACAACTCTCTCCTGGGAGCTTCATAATGTCTGAGTCTGGATTCTTTTTTTCCTTCAGATGAGAAAGGAACGATTGTCCTGGTGTAGGAATGAACTTCATCTCTCCTGGATATTGTCCAACAACACTGCCAGCACACATACCATGGTGATGTATTAGACACAGGCTCTACTGCCTGCTCCTCTTCTCAAGCCCTTCCCAAAATAAAGCACAACTACATTTCAACCATCAACCTCAATAGTTAGATATAAAGAACTCTGCATAGTGCTTTCAGCTTTGATTTGTTTTAAGAAAGTACTCCACAAATCCTATAATTTTTTATCAAGTGAATAAAAATTGTAGGGGAGAGAAGTTAACTAACCAGTTTTAACTTATTCTTCTGAATGACTTCTTTGTTATCCTTTTGATACAGCTCCATTTTCTTTTTGGTGTTCTCCAAGTCCACATTGTTGGTCAAGTTAAATACTGCATAAATATTATAAAGACAGAAAGCAAAAGTATTAGGTCAGCATGCAAGGACTGTGACAAAGAAACACTATTTTTATGCTCTCTATCCCTTCTAGCCAAATATAAACATTGCAGTAATAGAACTTATTTAAACATGCCCTATAAAGACAGAGACAATCTGCTAAGTCACTGCACTTCAGCAAAAGCCAGCAGAGTTTTTGTAGGTTTACACATCTGTAGGAGATTAAAATTTGAATTTTGTATCCCATTTTGTCACACTGGTAATGATACACATAAATAATCACCATACTATTCATAAAACATTGACCTTTCCAAGTAGCAGTTATGGCTAAGAACATGGTGACTCCTGTAAAATTAAATTAGACCAAACACAGGCATATGAAGACAAGTTTAGAAATTATTTCATTCCATTTCACAGGGAATATCTAATGCAAAAGACTACAGTGACTGAATTCTCAGGTACACACAAAAAAATCCACATTGCTTGATAACATGAAAGGCACCAACCTACAATTATCTTTATTATGAGGAATCTGCAGATGCTTGCAGATTAATAGGTCAGCTGGCATTCTTTTGATGTCTCTCAATGGTGACAGACTGTATCTCATGGAATCATGAGCAACCAGGGTCGGCCAGCAAACTCCATAGTTTAGCACAACATTCCCAATTATCTACACATGGCACAGATGATATCTCAAGAAATTGAACAGTTTCTATAATCAACAGCTTGAAAGATTGTAGATGGTTTGGATGATTTGTAATTGGATACAATGTGTGAGCCCTTCACCTCTAGGTCACTGGTTCACTTGTGGGTCAAGTGAATTCCAGCTGAACGCCCTTGTCACTGGGGAGTCTCCTGGTGATCTCCATGCAGAGGGGATGCTGGGCTCATGCCCATGGCCCTAGAGCTATTAACAGAGCCAGCACACAGCACTCAAAGACTCCAAGAGCTCTGTCCTGTGGCTACACAAGCAGCAGAGAAATTGGTGCTGCCACTGATAAATCCTTCGCAAGAAAAAAACGCGCAGCGACTGAGCTGCGTCAGACCCTGCGGAGGGGAAGGAGATTCTTGTGGAAACACCAGCGTGGCATTTGGGAGGTTTTGGCTCAGTTCTCTCTTCCCAGGCTTTTAGGCAACCAGGGCCAAGCTAACCCTGGGCACAGGCACCACTGCCAAGTCATTTGTAGCTAGAGAGAACAGAAGGAAGCAGCACGGAGTCTGTTGTTACTCACCAGGGTAACACATCTCAGTCTGGAGAACATCACACCCCTCTGCCAACCTCCCCACAGCTAACGGGGCAGAAAGGAGCAGTCAGGAGGGTTTGAGGCAAACCAAACCAAACCACTGGCAAAGCAGGTGAGAGCAATGAAGGAAACATCAAGAAATCAGTGCCAGGAGCAAATGGAGATAAGAGGAAACAGGAAGGTCCGAAATGGTAGAGCTGTGGGATGCAGCTCAGTTCTCCAAGCCCAGCTCACTGCTGCCAAGAGAGGCACTCCTGCTGTCCTGCCCCTCTCCCCAAGCACAAGCCTTGCTCTTTCCCCTGCTCTGATTCCAGAATTCCCTTGGATGCTCTGCAGTGCCAACACAAATCCTCCAGTAACCTGAACTGGCTCAACACAGGGGTCAGGCAAGTGCCAGAGAGGGTACCAGGGAAGCAATAAAGGGTACAGATGGGAACAGGAATACTCTCTTTCCAGGAGTACCAAACCATCATATCATCTTACTCTTATTAAAAATACTCAATTTGCTCAAACTGAAACAAAAAAGGGCTCAGCAAGATATAGTTCAAGAACTTCCTAACTTTAAAAAAAAAAAAAAAAGCTGTATTTATTTTTCCTTTTTCCAAATAATAATTAGCAGTATCAAGAGGAATGACAATCCAATTCAGTCTGGCTCCTGAATCAGCTGAACTCTTCCAGCTCCACTCCAGCATCCTCAGTTCAGGGAGAAGACCTAAGATGGCTGAGTTTGTGCTTTAATAATTTTAGAATCAACACCTGAGTTGAATTTTGGAACTTTGCTGCTGTTCCTGAGCAGACCACTGGGCCTCTGTACTGGAGGTCTCCCACTGGCAAGAACCAGGAGAAGGGGAATAAAAGCTCCTTTCTCCTACACTCCACCTGCTGTGTCTCCATGCTATAGCTTCAGGCAGCACTTCTCCCTGTGGTCTTGATCTCATCCCAGCTGGAACCTCTGGGCACTGCCATAACCCAAACAAACCATTCCAAGTTCAGCTCCTTGGTTTTTGGAAGCAAGTTACCCATCCCAAATGTTTTGGGATTTTTTTCCTCTCTAAAAGGCATAACATTCTCCCATTTCATATTGTGACAAACACATACTTTTTTGGTTGTAGCAATCTCTCCTTAGTAAAACATTATTTTAGCCTAAATCTTTAGTATTTCAATGGCAATCTGACTGCCAAATGTCCAGCCTACAGTTGCCCACTGATGAGAAGTTTTAATATTTGAGTATTAGGGCAGAGAAGAAATGTCATGTGAAAATGCTGGCACACAATCAGCCCAGGGCTCTGCAATGGCAGCAGCTGCATGGGAATGTCAGCACTTCCTACAACTTAAATCCACACAGCAGCTCTCTGAACTCTTCAATGACGACACAAGAAAGAAATAGCACATGAGCCATGCTGTGCTAGCAGGATGCCCAGATGCCACCTTCAGGTGCATGAGGAGATGCCAAATTGCCTTTAGGCTCCTGAACATCGTGAATATTTCTCTAAAAATAAATCCAGCAATAAGCTGATGGTCTCTGTTTTGCAATTATTGCTGCTTGAAGCCTTCAGGGCTTGTTTTTTTTGCTTCTTTCTCAGTTATCTTTAGTAGGTTCAACTGGTCACAATTTGGTCTGTAAAACAAGAAGCTTAAAATTTAAAACTCATATTGGAGAAAAGCAGGCATGTTTTAAACACCTGCAGATGTCTACCTTTATTCAGAACTGCTTACAAAAATGGGTGTGTTTTGGTACTTCATAGGAAGTAACATTTCTATCTAAAAGATCTATTTCTGCATCAGTGTTGGGGGAATTTTCAGCAGCCACTTGCACAGTCCCCCTAAAACCCCACTGCTCTGCTCATGGTGAGAGTGTTTATCCCCCTTTGTCCTCCTGCTGTGGCTGGGACCAAAGCACAGGTACAGCCCTCTCAGCAGTCAGATCTGCCCACACCATGCTGCCTCTGCTCTGCCCACATTACTCTGCTTGGGCTCTCAAGGATATCACAGGGCACCAGCAATCTGAGATTCCAACTTCCAGCACCCTCAAAGGCAGATTTGTCCTAGAGAATACCAATACACAGCCATGGAAGAGAAGCATTGTCCTGCTCCTAAGCATCTCCTTCTCAACGCTGACTTATCCACATTTCAAGAGTGGAAACACCTAAGACATTTTGTTGCAAGACTGGAAACAGAGTAAAAAAGTGTAAAAAGTAAAACAGTGGGAAGTGTAACAGTGTAACCAGGATTTATCTACACCCACTTCAGTGTCAAAGCTGCCCTTCAGTGCATGAAAACAGCATCTTCCCTCCACAATAAACACCCACCAGCAAAACAAGCTGCTCTTTGACACTACATGGTTACCACTGGCCAGCCAAAACATCTTTCAACATATTTTCTAATAAATTTTTCATGAGCTTCAGAAGTCTTTTCATCAATATTTATAGAATACAAATTCCTGCCATTGTACCCTCACAATTACAGCTGACAAGTCTGTTTTGCAAGGGGCACTAGGGCACAAAAAATAATTAAGATATTACTTGCCTCTCTTGTCCCCTCCACAAGTTACTTGGCATTTAAAACCCAACAACTATAAAACCCAAGAATACAATTGCTAATACTCAACACACTAACTTTAACATAGCTAGGATTGTGCAGCACTTTTTTTTATTTGGTCTGCTTTGATTTTTGCCAGAAATTTATTTTAAATATACTTCTTAACTTTAAAAAAATCTAGAACTAGAAGAACTAGAAAGAGTTAAAAATCCCAACTCAAATGCTACACCTACCCTGAAAAAATATTGGTGTAGATCTGAATATGAGTGGCAAAGCAGATGGCTGGTTTGAAAAGGTTTCAAAGAGAAGACAGACTTATTTTTGTCCATGTTGAAATATAGCATAAGCCGATATAAGAGGCCTGAAGCCCTTCAGGGAAAAGAAACAGAAGCTGTTTTGTATGCAACAATTATTTATCTACTTATCCATCTCACATTGGTTGGTTTATAAAATGACTTGCCTTGAGACATCTGTTAAGTATAACAGGAAGACTATTGTGTTTTTGTGAAACATTTCATTCTATTTAGGTGAAACTCCCAACTTCTAAAATTCAGCCTGTACAGGGAGACTCTCTCTGCTTTTCAGAACAACAACGTTCATTATACAGTTCTACAACAAATGGAAAAATATTTTCCTAGTTATAAAAAAGAAAATGAGACAAAAATTTTAATTAAATGGCACAAGAATTTGTCCAGAGACATAGCAGTATGACCGAATATCACTGCACTGCAGGACTAAGTCCCTCGAAATCTCCCTGGTTTAGACTAAAACTTACTAGCATTAGTAGGTTGTAAACAATATTCCTCCTGTCCTACTACCAACAACTCCTTATTAACCCCCTTCTAAAACCCCAGACTGGGAATGGCAGAGTGCTACAGAGGGAGACACAACTTCATCCTCAGTCTGCCTGGGATGTCCCAGGCTACTGTGGCACCTCCCTTGGTGCTTTTGATGCCTGATCTCTGTACTTTTAAAAGGGGTAGGAGAGGGGTCAGGGCCAAAAAAGATGCTGGAGAATTTAACAGGTCCCTTCCAACCAACATTCCTGTAATTATAATAAAATAATTATCAGAAACAAAAGAAAACCCGTAGTTAAGCCAGAAAAGACTAGTTGGGTATTAATAATTGTTTCTGTTTATCCTCAGTGGTCTTTTATTGAGTCAATAATTCTTCCAGAAAAATTGCATAGTAATGAATGATTGAAACCACTCAGCCCCATCAGTCTAAGAAAGACCATTTTGGCTGGAACATTGTGGAATCTTTGTTCAGGTGAGATGACTGAAACAGATCTTTGATAAAGCCCAATTTCCAGTTGGGTTATTGCCTGTGTGAGGACCAGCAACACCATCCTCGAGAACATACACACAGAGGGGGAAAAAGCCAAACCACAAAACAATAAACAGCACAACCCACAAGCGATCACAGATAGCAAAACCCTTTCTACCCAAGGATCACTTGTCAGATAAGTGTTCTGAGCAAGACAAGTCATGAGCCAGCCCACATTGCACAAAGTCCTGGAGGATCAGGGAGATACACAAATAACAGCAGCCTCCTCCGAAGCTGAATGCAGTGGATGTTTTTAAAAAGCAGCAATTACCGCTAACAATTGTGCTGTGGTAATGCCTGGGGGCCTCGCTCAGGTACCAGCACAAGGTGCCAGGTCCTGCTCATGCCCCTGAGAGCTTTCACACAGGGCTTGGAAAAATGGCTACAGAGGTACTCTGGGGAAGAAGAAATACTTGGGGGAAGGAGAAAACTTTGTAGAAAGAGCAAGTGAAATTTGCATTGTGTCCAGAGAGTGCAACTTGCAGCAATACCCAAAGGTTTAACCAGGTCCCTCTCATCATACAGACACAGACCTGACTCACTGGCATACACTGAGCGTGATACAAGGTGTTGTCCACACCTTTCCCAAAGGCAGGTTTTAACCCTTTCACTTTATTTTTATTCCTTGTGTTAATGACAACAAACTGTGTTTACAATGTTCTCAAATTGTCCAGCCGATTTTTCTTCTGGGGAAAACTCGCTTTAAAATGTGGTTTTTATTTAAAGCCTTGTTTAACACATTTTAGCCCAAAGCATTATTCAGTGGCTAAACCACTCTAAACCACTTCAAAAACCTGGTTTTTATAATAGAAATCTTAAAAGGTGACTACCCTAATGTTTGTTTGACCTTCCCACACACGCATAGGCTGCTGCTGCACCTCCCAACTCATCTATTTCAACAGAAAAGGTCTGCAGGTATAAAACAGCTGATATGAAGGGGAAAAATGTGTTTCAAGTGAGGTCAGCAATTGCTGTGTCTCATTCCATTGCTAGTTTTGGAGCTGACCTACCTGGAATATTTGGAAAACCTATCAGAATCAGGGTCACATGAAATGTACCTATACAGGATGTTTACATTTTGACTGTGCTAAGCAATTACTTCATTTAAGTCCCCACAACAACTCCAGGAACAAAACCTTCCAGCAAAGAGGGGGGGAAAAAAGATAAAGCTGTAACTGTGACCCTCTAACAGAAAAACTGAAAGTTTGGGGTACTGGGAGAGAGGGGAAATCCATTTCTCTGAGTCCCTACCTTCCCAACCACCACCAGCTCCTGCCAGCCTGCTGAATGCTGGCTCCACAAGGCAAAGCTGCCCTGCACATCCTCTCTTTTCCACCTTGCAGCCCAGTTTTCCACACGAGCAAGCAAGCAGGGAATTCAGAGACACACAAACATGAAATAACTCCCCTCAGCAGTAAAGTGTGGAACTATCATACAGACTCAGTGTGACTTTTAGCACACTGTTCAGTCACACCATTCACAACATGCACTGGAAAACGTCACAGCAGACAACTGCCAGGTGGGGAATTCTGCCCAGTACCACAGCAGGGATGGGCTTGGAGACAAATGTGCAATGGGCTTTGTCACCAGGGAGAGCAAACAGGGCTTGAGCTCTTGCCTAAAGTGGTGTTGTTGAATCTAACCTGTGCTCTGGGATCTGTCTGGAGTTGGGATATCAGAAATGAACTCACTGACAGTGAAAATTAGGAGTCTTCTGACTGCACCCTTTCTTTGCTCTCACCACCCTGGCTGCTACATGAATGAACTAGGATGTAGTTGGACTTTCAATTCCTTTTAGTATTTTAGGTGTCCCTCTCAAGTAACTAACTCCAATTCCTCAAATCTCTATCAAGCTTCTTCATTATGCATTTGCAGGGCCAAAACAATTACTGGCCAATTCAATTTTTTTCATAAGGTTACCAAGACCAGCCAAGTTCCCAGTAAAGGATTTGGAATCATTTGCAATGTAACCATCTAATCCCAAGAGTTGTAAAATCATAACATCCTGCACAAACTCATGAATTTGTTCAGACAATTTCAGGCAAAGCTTCACTTCCCTTGTTATAGATGTTGAAAAGCCCTGCAACAGCAGTTAAGTGGGAAACTGTATTTAATGCTACATGAAAAAAAGCAGTTTTGCTTCCCATAAGCACACAGATTCTTCCAGGATCCTCTGGCCATTCTTTCTATTCATTCCCTCCTTCCCCCATCCCATTCCAAAAAATACACAAACAAAGCTACACCCACATCATCTCCTCCAGATATTTGGACCCATGTGAGTGTGACTGGTGTTTCCCAGCCACACGATTTGGCTTCCCAGCCTCAGCCTTCTGATGCCAGCAAAAACATGAGACATTGCTCACAGCAGAAAGTGTATTGGATACATTTCTACAAAACACCACAGTGCAAAAAAGGAGCAAGAGCTCCTTTAGAAAAATAAAGGCAAAGTGTCATCGCCATGGTTTCCTTCAAATCACATTCACTGCCCCTCCTGCATGCTCTAAGTCACCTCTTCTTCCTCCAGGTCAAAAAAAGAAAAGCCTCAGAAGCTCATAAAAACCAAGAACAAACCATTTAGGAGTCACTCCTTTGAACACATCCTTGTTTTTCTAGGCAAAACCCATCACTCCACCATAAATCACAAGTCACCCTAACTAAGAAGAAAATAAACTCTGTTGATAACATTGTCCTTTCCCCAAAGGGCAAAGTTCTGCTTCAGCTAATCCAAAGAGAAAGAAATCAACGTCTGTTCCTAAACCTTCTCCTTCTGCACAGCAACATAAAATGCTACCACAGTGGTATGTAAGGTCATCAGCTTCAAAGCAGATTCAACTACTGTACTTGCAGAAGCAAAAATGATGAAAGACACCATATGGCTTCTGTCATGGTAGATAAAGCTAATGGAGGCATATAATGAAAATTTCAATTTCTCCTCTCTTTGTTTAATCTTTGCCAGTGCAGCACTGACAGTCCCCTGCAAACCTTTTTTTTCCAGCTTGCTTCCTCTTCGGACTGTGTTTTTTTCTCTGGCAGACAAAATGTTTCACTTAACAATGTCCTACAGTTCATCAAATATGATTAAAATCCAGGAAAAAAAGTAATAAGATAAAAATCTGATACTACAATAAATCATATTACAGAAACTGAACTTAGACATTCTCATGGGCAGCTGAGTCAGAAGATAAAAGCCTGTGGTCTCACAAGCACAGCACATCAGAAGTGCAAGCATTAACACTTACCAATTTCTTCTATTTCTTCCAAGAAATCATTATATTCATCTAGAGTGGGAAAGTCTTCCTCTCTTTTATTGTATCTTTGAAAGAAGAGAAAAGTATTTATAAAACAAAGGATGAAATTTCCATTCAACATGGCTTTTGCTGCAAGCTGATTAAGCATTGATCCAGTTTTATCTACTGTGTGCTTTGTGACTCCCAAACTGACCAGAATCTTTCATGGCAGACAGAAGTGCCTGTTCCAAATGGAAAGGAGGCAGCCTGGAAGAAATCAGTGCTATCTTTGCCTATTGTTTACCAATTCCTTTTCCAGGGTTACAGGTAAACACGAGCACAGAGGCCAAGATAGAGTAACTCCCCAGCCAGCCCCTTAGCAAAGGCAGAGGCAACAGGAACACCCACAGAAAAAAAAGCTTTTCTAGAAAAGGGAGTTTGGCTTTGTGCCAGCAATAAAAAGCATATGTCAGTAGTAAATGAAAATGTTATACAATTGTATCATATCAACCGACCATTCCAGCACTCATATTCACTTCTTCAGAGCTGGAGAATGCAAAAAGATGAAGGGACAACTGGCTTAGAACATGGACAGCTTTTGAAAGTCAAGATGTGTAGACTTTCTTCCCAAGAAAATATAAAACTGACATTCTGCCTGATCTGTGGACCGTGACACTCAGGAATATAAAAATGCCAAGAATTGAGGCCATATTCCAATTTGGGGGCTTTTTTTCTGCCTCCTAAAAACTAATCTGACCCAAGTGGACCAAGCATTTTCCAACATTTTTTCTTCTAACTAAACTTGATTCTATGTTTAGTGAACTCTATTGACTGAAGTCAATAGCAGTCCACTGTGACTTCTGTTAACTTCAGTAGACTTTAAAATCCAACATCAAAACTGTTACTGCTTTCCACATCAGCATCTTGGTATTCAGTGGCAGTTTCCCCACATCTCAGCAACATCATATGATTCATTTACTATTGTACCACATTTTAGATAAAGGCTGACAAGCTCATAATTTACCTGTAAGTCCACTTAGGCACACATAGCTCTCTCTGGGTTGTTACATTTATCAGATTTTCCTCTATCAAAACACCAAGGGGCTCACTTATTTTCCTTATAAAATGCTGCTTACTGGCCACAGGGAGCAAGATGCAATTTTAGACCTCATTTGTCTCAATTTCAAGAGCTTTCAAATCTGCATGACAGACTGGTAACACCAGGCTTGTAAGGAACCATTTCCACTAACAATTGCTGTGTGAAGCAAAAGACAATGTGAACTCTCTTTTGCCTGTTTTGATTTTGAAGGGAACTGGCCTTCAACTCTCAGAACAGGTCCCCAGGGAACAAAACAATCAAGGTCCTGTTTCTTGCTCTACTGCCATGTTCACCCCCTCAATATCTAATCATCTCAATTTTGGAGCCAAGTCTTAGCCAAAGAAGGCCACATAGAAACACCCAACATTTTCTAATGCTAAGCAGAATCCCTCAAGGCTAAATTGAGAATTCAGCTCTCAACTGTTGGACAAAATCAGATTCTCTGAAATCCCTCCATGATAAATGGAGTCAAGTTTTATGGTTTGCCACTTTAAAAAAGAAAAATCTCCTCTGTGCTACTTGAATAAGTCAATTTTAAAAAATTCTGATCCATGAAATATATCCACTTTCTGCTCTTTTAAATGGTGACACTCACATTTTCAGCACTTTCTTCCGGATTTCCACTTCCTTGTCGACAGCAGGATCCTCAAAGAGCTGCACCCTGAAGTTGCTCTTCCTCAGGGGGGTGTCACACTCGTGGCAGTTCCCAGCCCCTCTCACAAACAGCAGCTCCACACAGCTCTCGCATCTGTGGGACAAAGGAAGGGGTGCAAAGATGTTACACAGGACTGAAGCACAGGACTGCCCCCCTTTTCTGCTGTTTGCACAGCACATCTCCCCTGGATTTCACTCTTTCTGCAGCCCCCAGCAGGGGCAGGAGAGCAGAACAGGCTCAGCAGCACAAACATTGATCCTCCCTGCCCAAACAGCTCCAGCTCTTTGCTGGGACTGAACATTAACCCAAACAAAGTGATGGGCTCTATATCAAGGGGAAGCTTCTTTATTGACACCAGCAAGCCCATTTCACATGGACCACACTGAAATATCCTTATTTACTCTAAGCACCACCTGCACAAAAAACCCTGTTTATTTTCCTGATGCTGCAGTGCAAGGAGAATTCAGTCCAAGCATGGACACAAATCCTGCCTGCAGACTCCCAAGCATCTGCCAGTCTGTCACAGAGGAACTGCTACAACAAACCTGAGCTAAACTCCAGCCCAGCAAAGCTAAAAGAATCAAAACCACTTCAGTCAGCAACCAGCTTTACACAGCTCTCCTGTGCCTGCTGGTAATACTTTTTAAATTGCATATAAAATAAACTTTACACAGAGGCTGCACAGAAATAAACTAAAAATACCTTTCTGTTTTTATTTCTTTTGACCTAATGAAGACTTCAGATTTTAACAAGATACTTGCTGACCAGTCAGTTGGCATTTAATAAAGGAAGAACACATAACAAAAAAGCTGATTTTAAGGAAAAAGTACTTGGGTAGTAATAATGTGCAAATTTCTAGCAGAGGACAACACCTGCTGCAGTCATTTCCTACTGCTGGGGAGGCAAAGGGGAGCCTATTTATAGCTTTGCTATATTGAAGCCAAAACAGTTGTACATTAAGGGCTAAGCCATGTTTTACCTTCACAAACCCAGCACAAAAGCTAAACAAGTTAAGAGAAACAACACTGACATGGTTGAGAAAGATCTTAAACAAAACTTTCACACTGCTGACCTATCCCCAACTAAACTGGTTCCAGTCCTTACAGAGGCAGAGAGGAGGAGAGCCAACCAGTTTGGCCCAGCTTCTGTTTTCAAGATTAGAAAGTGCAAAACAAACACAATTGTATCTCACAATTTAAAAAAAAAAAAGGCAATTTTGCTGTTGCTGTTAACACATGGAGAACTCCAGCTTCAGCCTGCACCCTGCACAGCAGCTACCAATGTTCAAGAGCAAACCTTGAATTTACATGGGCATTTTCTTGCTCCAGAATTCCTTTAGTTAGAAAACAAAGTTATTTATAAATACAAATTATCTGGGTAGGGAAAGATCAAACTTCATTAGCATACTAAGCCTGGAATTTAGAAGTTGCTGGAACATGGACTCAATAAAATAATGAGAAATTCATATAATGTACATAATTAAAGGAATTTATGTCCTCACTCCAGGAGGAACAATAGTAAATGCAAGAGAGCAGGCGAGGCAGGGAAAGGGTTTCTCCTTCCTCCCCCAAGCTGTCCCTGCATGCAGGAGCCCAGCACAAGGACAGCTTCAGTGCCTCCTTCATTCTGGCAGCTCGAGCTGTTTGTGCCTCTCTCAACACAGCAGCCAAAGCACAGAAAAGTCCCTGCCTGCGTCCTCCCTTACAGAATTGGGAGTGCAAAGCCACAGAACTCAGCAGGTGGATGCAGGTGCAGGTGTTTGTATTGTTTTTTATCACGGGATTGCCTAAGGACCAACAGAACAGGGCTCCATGTGCAGGATATTACTCACAGACAGCAGCACCTGAAACTACTTCACTCCCCCTTCCCTGAATCAAAGACATTTCAAGTTTGCACAGGACTTGACTATGGAAAAAAAAATCCCTCCTTGGAAAAGCACTTCATACAAGTGCTTCAATGCCTTCCCCAACTGAAACCACTGTTTCTAAGGCTGCAAAATAGCTTTCCTTACATAAAAAGATGAGTCAACACCTCACTATGGGAATCCCACATCAGGTGATCGCATTCTCACTCACTCATGCACGTCCACCCTTATTTTATTTGGAGATAATTCCTTCTGAATTCAAAGGGGGCTGTATGGGACAAGTCAAGGGCAGAGCTGGACTCTGTCCATATCCTGCCTGCTCTCCCATCTCTGAACAGATTTAAAATACACACATCCCAAGCTTCCTTAAAACAGATTTGTCATCCTTGTCCCCACAAACAGCAGCCACTGCACCAGCAATGGGCATGCTGGGTCACACATTTCCATCTGATTCCTGAGCAAGGGAAAAAAGCCATTTCCCCAACCTTGCTCCAAGGAAAGACTTCTGATTTCACTGCAGACCACTAACATCAGGGCAGGAAGGCAGATTGTTTAAAAGGTGAATTTAATGAATTCATTCACACCTTGAAATAAAGATTTCAAAATGTGACTTGAAAACAAAATTACCTTGTACTCTAAAATTTAAAAATACTTTTTTTTAATATGGATTATTTAGTTAGCTAGTTATTAAAGACATGTAGCAATTTCTGTGACTTCACCAAAGGCACCCAACTCATCCAATAGCACAGAGGGACATGCCAAGACCACTGGTATTAGAGAGCTCCTCATGGCACACAGATCACATCATTTCAGGAGATCTTTCCATTTCTTTCCAAGTCCAACCCTTCCCCACTGGCCTTACAGCAAGCACAGCTGACTGGAAGCAGGGCATCACTCTGGATATCTTCCATTGGCCAACACATTACGTGTGGCTTTCCCCAAATGAGCAAAGCACCAAAGCACCTGCTTAATTTGCCATTAAATCAGGGCCAAAATAGATGGCCCTGTGTTTTCTTAAATTAGGAGCCTTAAATAGGCAAATTTTCATTTGCATGTGTATTATGTATGCAGATATGCTACATATATAAACTAACGATGACAAAAGTTCATATTTTAAAAAATCACATCCATACATTTGTTCAATACTGAGCTTGTCTGAAGAGAGCATCTTCACATGAGATCTGAACAAACAGGGTGTGATGTTGCTGCTTCTCTTCACACCAAGGCTGCACAGCCTCTGCAATCTGTATTCTACTTCATACACTCACTAAAACATTTCATTTCCTTTTGGATTTGAGTTTGTATCTTGAGAACATGTAATCAGGATGGAGATATCAATAGAAAATGCCCAAGGACTTACACATGGACATACAACAGGGACAATCAGTAATGCCAGCCAGGAACAATAAAGTCTCTGGTCTTTGACACCAATAAACATTAAAATGCTCATTTTCATTTCATGGACAGTGGTTTTATCCGTTGTTCTTCTCTTTCATCCCCATGAAATATTAAACAAAAGGCCCAGTCTCTGAGCAGTCCAGAACATCACATTTTTTGGGGCAGCAAACAATAAAGCATCTACATGGTTTGGCATCATCAATGCACAAACAGCACTACAGGCCCTCAAGTCCAAGGACTTCAGGATCGTTCTAAAAATGCTTTTGGTACATTGCAGAAAACAAGCAGAGGTTCCTCCCCAGAAAGCTGTTAAGATATTTATCAACTAAATTACACTTACTGGGAACTAAGTGTTTGTTTTGGACAGAATGTCTTGAAAGGGTACAAGATTTGTGCCCAATCCTGCATTCCTCACACATGCACACACTCACTTCATGCAGGGATGATGACAGATAAGGAATCAGCCCTGTGGGACACTGAAGGATGAAAATGGCTCACAACATTAGCATAACTCCATGGAGCTGCTCACTTCTTTAGCTTGGCTGGCAAGGGAGCAAACAAAACAGATTCAAGGGACAGCTATTTTCACAAGCAGGAACACAACATATTCTCTCAAAATTTTAGATCCTGCTGAGCATTACAAAAATTTACAGGACTTTAGATACGCAGTCATTAATCATTTCAGTAAAAAAAATCCTTATGGCTTTGGGTGTTGACTAGGAGTATTACAGAATGAGTTACTACACTTCTTTACAAAGTCTATTTTTAGTAGATACACTCATTAAACAGTGATAATACTTAGAATTTCTAAGCCCTTCTTTTCTTCAGCTTTTATAATTAAGATATTTCCGTTATTTAAAGTAACAAAACAAATTATCCTCTCTACTAGAGAAGAAACAGTTTCTATTAAAAAAATAATAACACAGTCTTCAATACATAGCCAAGACCTGAACCACAAACAAGAGGAGTGGAAAGAATCAGCAAAAATTATGTTTTCACTTGTTCCTCAATTTCAATGTCAGAGGGAAATTTATTTACAGAAGTAGAATTACTTGATTTATGGGAAGGCAATATTAACAGAAAACACACACATGAGAAAGCTTACAGAATGACAACTAGTTTTTTAAATCAAAGATGCTTCTAAAAACATTCCTGGGCTTCTTGCTTAGCTTGGATTAGACAATTTGATATTCTCAAGCAGTGATTCTTGAACTGCGACAAGAACAGCCCAATTTAGGGGGAGCACCTGTCAAACCTGTTTATTTCCCAACCTTCAGTACATTTAACAAGTCACAGTGGTTTCTGCTACATAGACAAGAGCTCATCAACAATTTGCAGTTGGCCACTGCAGCTTTATTTTCTGGGCTGATGGACTCACACACACAGCCTACAAGGCAGGTTCTTCCTGGATTCTGCAGCAACCATGACCTCTGTGACCCAAAAGAGTCAAAAGAACCCAGCTAAAGCCATTTTTTTCCCATGTTACAGAATAGGACTAAAAGCAGAGGAAAGAGAAGCATGATTCCAGTGACACATTCCAGTGACACCAAGCACTTCTGAGAGCTCAGAATAAAGGAGATTAAGAGATCAGTAGGGAGTTAGGGATAAAAATCAGTCTTTTCCCACCTCAGCTTCAGGAATTCATAAATCCTTTTTCAGCTACTTGCAGGAGCTGCTGCCTATGTTTTTTGGCCATCTCTTCCAAATGCGAAATACAAGAGGGAGTTGGGAGAAGATGACACCAATTACTCTCTCTCATTTCTGTCCAAGTTCTGTTCTACCAATAGGGATTTTGCTGTCCTTACCTTGTGAGGAGACAACTTCAGAACGCTCTCAAAACTTTATTTGGGAAAAAAAAAAAAAAACAAACCACAATGGGTCTTGTCTTCAACTAACAAATGAAGAGGTCTCACAGGCAGCCCATGTGCCACGCAGAGACTGCAGCTCATCATGGCAATAGGACACAGCTTTCAGGCAGGAACCACAACTCTGTCAGACTCAGATGAGAAGTGCTCAATTCAGATTAAAATTTAGGGGGTTTAAACACTGCTGATAAACTACCTGCAGCTGTCTGCAGCTCCCTTCTCTTCAGCCCAGTCACACACACTGTGACACAAAATCTCAGAGATCGCTTTGCTAACGTTTCATTTTTCTTTCAGAAGCTTCAGGACTCCAAAGAGCTGATCTGAACCCCCTCCTTTAATAAACAAAGCAAAAGCAAAAAGAGACTCCGGTGCTCTGCCTCTATCTGTGTTATGTCAATTCTCAGCATCATCTGCCAAGCTGCTGGGAACACAATCCTCCTCCCAGACTATTTATATCTTTTGGGAAAAGGATGCACGCACACCGCTTCTGTTTCATTTTGGTTTTGTCAGACAAATTCTGCTCCGTACTGCAGAAAAGAGGATGTTAAATTAGCCCAGACATCTCAAAAATTTAGGAGACATTCAGGCACAGTTAACCCTATTTTCCAAACTCCCATGTACATACTCTGCTGTACAGACCAGTTCATCTCAGCTGCACCAGAAATAAAGCAGACCAGGTAGTGGCTGAACTTGACTGACTGGCATTTCAAAAGAAAAAGAAAAATAAAAAAAAAAAGGACATACTGAGTCAATTAATAATAAATAAACATTTCCAACACCCATTGTGTTTCAACATCTCTACTAGAAAACCATTTCAAGGGGCTTGGACCTGACAAGAGAATTTGTAACAAGCTAAAACTTAAATCACTTTTATCCAGTACAGATGAGCTTTTCTTTTTTCCCTAGGGAAAAAAAAAAAAGACCAAAAAAAAATACTAGAGAAGCTTTTATGTTATTAACTCTTGATAATACAGAAAAAGATATTTCTGTGGGTATTTAAATAAAAGTGGATCTTTCTGACATGGTGCTGCCTAGTCAATTAAGGACACAATCATAAAAACATGTCTTACAGCATCATTCTGCCAGTTTGGTCAAACAACAGGCCAGTACTTGACAGGCCAATTCTTAACACTTCAAGAGCAGCTGTGTGGCATTGAGAAATAAGGGCTTTCACAATGACTCTGCACACCAAAACCGACCCAGAATTTACTCAGTGTACCAGAACAACCACTCCAAATCCATTATGGTCTATTGGGCAAACACATGCACTAAAATAATAATTCAACTGTGTCAATAACCTTTTTTATTATGCTTCATTCTCCTTCAATGAGAACTTTGCACGTTTTCAGAGTTCTCAGCAAATATCAAATTAAGGAATTATCTGGATCAACGGCTGCCTATAGCACACCTGAACTTGAATCACAATTACGAAATTTTCCATGTCTGTCCAAATTGCCAAAACTGCATTTTTTAGGCACAATCCAGCTCAATGTCACCCACTGTCTCACAAGACAAACACATTTATTACCAAGTGCAAGATCTCACACCAGACTCCATACAAGATATGTTGCTCTCTTCTCCCTCCATATCCATTTCTTTGTGAGAAAGTCCAGCACCATGGTGTGGGCTTAGCTGCCCCCAGAGCTGACAGGTCTTACTAACTCAAGAACTCTGAGTATTCACTGACTCCATCCCACCAAACACCTCCAGAAGCAAGAAATCACATGGAAAAAAATTAAAACATAGACAACAACAACAAAAAAATAAACATTTGGGGGTCCCAAAACAGTCACAACAAACCTTTTACTTGATCTGAAACAGGACTTCTACCTGTCCTGTATTTCCAATGCATTTTACAGTGCAACAGCAGCATGTGGGAACAAGACAAGGAAATGCGGCTTTACGGTAAAAGGGGAAAAACATTAAAAGGTATTTGTGGCATGATGGGAGATCCTGACCACATTACTGAGGGCTTGTCACGAGACACTCCTATATTTCATGTCTAATCTCAGAGTAAGAAGATAAAATTGATAAAACACATCTGTCAGAGAGCCAGGTATATGACCGAGGTTTTCCAAGATACCACAGTGGTTTGGGGTCTCAATGGGAAACATGCAAGACTTTAGAAATCTCTCAAAAATCAAAATCTTGACCCATCTTTTGCCAAGATACTGTTGAGTGATCTATGAATGTTGGCTCATCTCTCCCAGCTATTGGGAGGAACCAAGCCAAATTCCTGCCAAGAGCACAGACTTGTGTTTGACTCGAAGCATGAAAAGTACACAGTCCAGTTTCCTCAAGCTATTCAAATACAGAGACAGTGTGGGTGTATGTACACACGATTAAAAACAACTGAAAAAACAGCCTGGTGGAGCAATAACTGCATCACCCATGGTCTGGACAGCTCTGAAATCCCTATTAGTGCTCAAAAAAACACAGTGTAACAAAGGGATGTCCTCCCTACCATTAAGCTTGCTTGGTTTGAAATGACTGAAAGAACAAGCTGCCATGACCAAGTGGGAGCTCCTGCATAAATCTTGGTTTATGATACAATAAAATCAACTGTTTCTTTTCATTTAATTACAAATGAATGACCAAACTCAAAGGTTAAGACATCATCTGCCTTTCTGATAAGCAGCAGAAGTCCCCACAACCCTGAGTTTATATATTCAGCTTGGGAACACCAGAAGTGTATCCCTACATGTGAAGTCAGCACCAATGCTGGTAAAGCTGCTGTAACCTGCACTGCTGTGCACTGTCCTTCCCCTGCTGTCCTCTCCCACAGGCCAGGATAACATTTGTGCAGCCACACAGTTATTTTTGGGTTATTTTCCAGACAGAAAAATTCTCCCATTGGGTGCACCACACAGGCAGGTTACAGTTTGAAGATCCCTGAACTAAGATCTCAGGGACTTCCACTGGATGGGAGAGCACAAAAACCTTTTCTCTTCCCAACCTCTGAATCAACAGCACCCAATGCTGCTTATTAGAATTTCTCCTTCCCTCCTCAAAAGCTTTTGGAGCATACTCACCTAATTTATCTTGATCCAAAGGTATAAGGAGAGAAAAAAGACCCAAAAAGTGTCTATCATTAATTCAGGGTATCCTACAAGTTGCTTGATCAACACACCTTCGAAAAGCTGAGTCAATGAACAGTTAAAACACAAGCAATGCAATAACACATGGAGTAGCAGACAGAGGCTAAATACAATTTTTCAGAATTGCTAAGATGGCCAAAAGACCATGACAAATTATTTCAGAATGTTTTACATAAAGCATACAAGATTACTTTACAGTCAAGTCCTTCCACAACAGAAACAGAAGGCAACAAAACTGAAAAAAATTAGTTCATGCATTTGAAACAAGTCACAAAGTCACTGGCAGCTCACCACTTAAAGAGCACTTAAAAAGCAAAGAAAGTGATAGCTCTATACCAATTAAATGCCATGTGGTGCAGTCAGGAAAAGGCACATGGAACCCAAGGCTGCAGCAGAAATTTGATGTTTGAAAGAGTCACCAGCAGGATGTGAGATTTAACCTGCAATGACCAGAGTGGTTCTGGTCAATCACACTCAAAACAGATAAGCTCATCCTATAAATGCACAAAAAGGCAACTAGATAACCACAGGGTTAGGAAGATTGGCTTTTCAGGAAAAACAGCAGAAAAAGCTACTGAACTAGAAGAAGTCAAACCAATAGAGTAAAACTTCATACTGGAAACTGTACTTCTCATTAGTCACAACAGTGGGGGTCTGTAATCAGAATCAACAGGAGTAACAGGACAAAAGAGCAGTTAAAAAATAACATTAGTTTTAAGAAATTTTTTAAGTTAACAAGAGGAGGTTTTGATGACCTGTCTTCAATAGGTAACCAGATCTGGTAATGAAGATATCTCCAGTCTTATCTATGGTTCTGGTTATGTGCTCTAACAGCTGAAACCCTGAAACAACAATAGCTTTGGAAGAAAAATAAAAAAGGAGAGAGAAAAGCTAAAATTATGTGCACCTTAGAACAACTGGGCTATACTTGTCTTCCTCTAAGTTTACTTTTCAGTATTCAATCATCTGCTCTGTCTGCTCATAACAGTAATCACTCTTAGCCATCAGTCTAAAGCAGTCTTCCCATATTAAACAGAAATTAATATTCTTCTATCAAAAAGCAAATAATTTCTCTTAGCTGGCATAACCCATAATACATATATGTCAGAGACCCAAACTTGATTCATTTGGATCAATTTTTTTGCATCGTGGAAAGAGAAAAGGAAAGATCACACCATTCTGCTTGTCCTTAATAGCCAATACAACACACAGAGGAAACAGCAGTAAGAATCCTCAGCTTGTCCTACTTCAAATAGAACATGAAATTTATTATGGAGATATATTCTACTAGCATGTAAAAAATCCTTTCTGCAGCAAAAGGTGGTCATGACTCAACAAATGATCCTTCCCTCCTCTCCAGCCCAATCCAGCCTCAGGGAACAAAGTGCTTTTCCAGGCTGCTGCCTTTTCAGTGAGACAGACCAAAAGCACCAGCAAGGACTCAGTAATATTCCTGCTGTTGAGGTCACATGGGTTTTCTGGACTAATGTAGGTCATTTTACATCATATCACAATTACCTACTGAAATTTCAATTGATTAGGACATTATTTATTCCCTGCCCTAAAGCACCATTTAGAATGACTTGCTAAATCTCTGTTGGCTTTACTATTGCAATTTGAATAGTTGGACGTCAGAGAAGGAAGAATGATCTCTGTGAACTCCTTCAATACCCCACCGAGCAGAGCCCAGATTATTCTGAACATTGAATTGCAGAAAAACAAAAGATGCAACTCAGTAATACTTTATTGCCACCTTTCATCCAAATTCAGACTTCATCCTTCAAGAAATAATCCTAGCCAAGTAGGTTTTAAAAGAAATGTTTTGGCAAATCTTTCTTTTTTAACATAAAGAAAGTTCAAGGAGATGTAAAGAATGAACCTAAAATCAGGTAAAGCATTTCCTGTTGCAATGGGTGTCTCATTTAGGAGTGGCTGTGCTACCTTGTTCCTGAAGCTCATTTACATCAGGTCGCTTCCCAGCACTTCTGATCCAGGGATGATCTTTGGCATCACAGGCACCTTCTCAGGCTCTGTGCCTGCCCTCCCTGAAACTGCACCACTGAAAAACACAAGCTCCCCAAATCACAGGCTTAGCTTTCTGTACTTCTGTAGCCCAACAGGTTTTTATTGCACTTTCTTTAAATGCTTCTTCTCTCCCCAATCTTGATTTTCCCCATTATAAGTGCAAAGACGATATTCATTAGAAAAACCCCACAGCAGCAATTCAGTTTCCCCCCTTTCAGTCTCATTTGGGAATCTCCCACTTCCTACCAATATTTAAGGGTCATTCCTCACTTCATTTTCACATAATCCCCAAACAATCATTATCACATCTTTTCTCAGCATGAGATAAAATATAGACTGTGCTTCATAAACAGTGGAGACCTTAAGATTACATTCTTGGTGGGACACAGCATGATAAATATTTCAGGGATGTCTTGAAATACCCTACAATATGCAACACGTGGCCAGTGAAACAAATCTCAAAAAAAAACAAGTATATTTTGACTTATTAGAAAAAAAAAAAAAAAAAGAAAAAGGAAAAATACACCAAAACCTCCTTCCCCCATCCCACCCTGGCCATTGAGCAGGTCAGGTTTCAATTTCCTTTCTAAGGGTGGCAGAAATCTTGACCTACTTAAAGCATCATAGAGAACTTTTTTTTTTTTTTTTTGCATATTAATCATTCCAAAAAATGCTTTTTCCTCAAGCTCAAAAATAAATGGCAACTGCTATTCTAGTGCATTAAACCACTTGGTGAATGTCATGCAAACTTTTTGAAGCTAAATTGTAAGGTCATGTTCAATGCAACTACTTTAAAAATAAGGAGAACATGTCAGACCCTCATTAGCTGTGCTGGCATCTCAATCATTTCCTACAGACTGTAGGGAATAAAAACCCAGCCCTACTCCAGTGAAGCTGGAGAGAGCTTCACAAGTTACCAAACACGAAGGACAAAGTGAGCAAACATTACTCACCATTAAAAATGGAACACAAGCTGTTCTCTCAAAGTTGCAGCACATTTCAAAGAATATCACCACAATGAAAATTTGTGATGCAGATTTATTCCTTCACTGTTTGTTAGTAAGGAAAGCAACGAGGAGAATCAGTTGCACGGAGGGAGCGTTAAGTGAGACAACTTGTATTAAGGGAGGATCAAAAAGACAAAGCAAAAAAGTTTTAACAAAATACATTCTGTTCTTGTTAATGTTTCTCTCAGTACCCATTCTGCCACAAACCACACAAAGCAGAACACCCCAGAGAAGTTATTCAGCAGCGGATGCAAACACTGGGACAAGAGGGAGGAGGACACAGCTGCCTCCCCACACTGGTGGCATGACCATGATCAAATTGTTGTCAAATGATTTGAAGTCAGATAAAGATCCACAGATCTGGTCTTCATTATGTGCAGTTCCTCCCATGTACAGCAAATTCAGAGTACAGATTGTTGGGATTTTGTATGTGGCTCGTTTTCATGTGTGGAAATAGTCTAGAAGAGTATTTTGAATGCCTATTTTAGCACAAACCCCACCTGCCACTCTCTGTGCGACTGATCTAACTTACTCATTTTGCAGAGTATTTTTGTTCATTCCTATCTCTGTGTAAAGTTAATGGGAAAGAAAAGAGTTCTTAATTTTCATTCACTACTTCAGCTGTCACAGATAACCAAACCCCATTATCCATATGCTTTGGGCCACCAGAGCCCGCTGCTCCCCCTGATTAACTCAAGAGCCATTGAAAACAAGTGAGGAAAAGGAAATCTGGCCCAAGATTCAGATGGTCAGTTCCACACAATACCTGAGCTGATCTGTTTTATCCAAACATCAGCTGAGAAGCACTCCCCAATGCTGCAGGTTCTCTCATAATAAACCACATTACTCCATAATTATACAGGATCTGTGCACATACTCAAAAGCAGCATTTATTTAGCCTCACAACTGTATTAAAGGCCATGTGTAAAGAACATTGTTCCTGGCCTGAGAAACTGTGTACAGTGTTTTCCCTATCCATATAAATCACACACAATAAATGCTTGATATTATCTACAGCCACTAAAGCAGTCAAACTAAAACAAATCAGGGGAGAACACCCCTGAGCACATAACTCTAGGAAGTTTGAAATACAGGATTTTATGCTTTTTATATGCTTTTTTCTCTCAATCAAATTGTAAGCTTGTACACAATAATGAAAGGATTTTTTTTTACAACCACCCACTCGAAAAATAAAAATTAAAAAACAACACACCTATTTTAAACATAGTTTTTTGATTCTAGGGATCCTTCCAGAAAGCAATAGCCACCAGCAAAATCCACAATGACCAACAATTGGGAGATTCAGTAAAGACACAAAACAAAGCAAAAGATGAGATTTTCACAAAGCAACGACCTCCCCCATTCCTGACATTTTGGGGTGCCCATGTAACACTGACCACCTCTAACTTTCTTGACCAAGGCAAGCTGCACGTGTGCAAAATATTTAATTGTGTCTACCCAAAAAATGAATCTCTAAGGAGATACCACACTGAGAATCTACTCTCAACATTTTTATGATGCTATTTTATATTCCTGCTATTTATAACTCATTTATTGTTAATTTCTCTAAAACTCTCAGATTTCTGTGAACTTCAGCTACTTCCTTAACTTTCAGCTTTTAAAGAGCAATTCATGCTGCTTCCACCTTCTAAAACCACATGCAACATTTTGGAGAGATGTGTAAGGAATTCCACAGTTTACCAGTATTTTCTCCAAGAAACATTAAGATGTTACAGAAAAGTGACCTGTTTCCCTACTCTCACAAAGTACATAAGCCAAGTTTACTAGTAAAAATAAAAGGGATCCAAAGATAAGGAAAAGGTGGATTGCTTGTAGATATTGAAGATTGCACACAACAATTAAAGTCTCAAAAGAATCCAGTTAGGGACACAGACTGTGGTTCATGAGTCACGGTGCCATTGTGCAACTCAGGTATCTGAAAAGCTCAACTGAAAAAGCCATTTACAGCCTACCAGCCTAGCCAGGGCAGAAAACACCACGCTGGGTGTTTTCCTTGGAAAACCCTGTAAAACGAGTTTGGTGACACCACAGCACAACCCGAAGCCAATGCACAAAGTTAACCAGTTTAACGAAATTCCCCGGTGAAAAAACATGCTCCAGTTGGTCATGGAAATCAGAAAGATCAGGCCACATTCCCAAGATGACTGAACCCAACAGAGAAAGAACTGCCCTGTCTGTACAGGTGAAGCAGAACCATTCCCTGCTGCCCTGCCACCAATACCAGCCTTTAATTAACTGGGGCAGGGGGATGTCATCCCAAAACTGAACCCATCATCACACCTTAATTAGCTTGCAAACAAGCGTTGCCCAGGTCATTAGAAATAAATAAATGAGTAAATTAATTCAGTAATCCTAGAGACATAGTATTCTTTCCCCTCCTTTCAATGGTATTTCGATGGCTCTTTATGCTTAGCGGCGTATCTCGACCACTGCAACATGCTGAGCCTTCAAAATCATTTTGTATTAAAAAATAGAATACATGACTCAGAGGGTTTTAAGACATAGATGCTTACTCAAAAAAAAAAATACTCCACCCTAAAATATCACCTTCACAGCAATCTATATTACAGCTTCCAGAACTGACAAGGACTCATCTGCAGAACTTTCAAGCGACAGGACTGAGACTGTGAAATATTGAGGTTCCTGCAGAAATCAGTATTATTAAACACAGCAAGGAAACTTCCTTGCTGACCAGCCCTTAAGTAATTTTAAAACAAGGGAATGCCAAGATGATCAATTTTCACCTTTTATCTGAAAGTGTTCTCATGGAACAAAGCCTCTCCCCCACAAAGGAGTATTTCCTGCTGGTCATTCCCTCTTATCTGGTTGCTGAAGACCTTGACAATACTGACTGGAGCACTCTCACTTCTCAGGGCAGCTGCACTTAAACCACAGATACAATCACACTCCACTGCTGCCCAGCCCCTACAGGTGGAATTAAATCTCTGGCAAATTCTCATAGGCTTTAAATGATAAACTGTTGAAACTGTGGGAATGTGCACAGTGGAGGCAGCTTAAACATAATACAGTTTAATTGCATAAAGAGGGAATGCACTAATAAGATAAAGTATGTTTAGGTTGTGCTAGCAAGGCAGCAATTGTCACTCTGGGCATGAAGTCTGACAATTCAAACTGTAACCAGCACCTGCCTCACACCCCCACCTACACAGCAGTGAACAGTGAAAGACAAACCTGTGTGATTTCTGCTCAGCAGCTTTTATCAAAACCAGATTCAAGTGAGGCTAAACAGTCTATTAAATGGCCAGGCCAAAAGAGGTTCTTTGGGTTTGACAATATACAATTAAGTCACTTTTCATATGCTGAAAATAACCACTTAACAGGCATGTTAACACTCAAGACTTTCACCATCAATAAGCTAAAAAATGTGTGGCTGAACAACAGCTCACAGCTTGTACATTCTCAGACATAACATGTCAAAATGTGAATATGTTCAGGTCTTTTTTACTATGAAAAAAAATGGCCTTATCCTTCAGTCAGTGACTGCTGGGAGAGGTGAACTGGCTTCAAGGCACTCTGGGAACTGAGGTCTCAAGGAAGAAGGGGAAACAAACCCTCAGTATTTGGTGGGCTTCAAGGAGGTCCTGGATTCAGCTCCATATACTTATTTGAACAGTCTCACAGGTACCACCAGTAAACAAAAACCCTGTTCACTACTGTTTGCAAGACCAGGCCCCTCAAGGCAATGGCCTACTGAAAGCAAGCAAGAAACCCACTACAGAGAAAGGAGAAAAGAAAAAAAAAAACAGATTTAGACACTTGAGAAAACACTTATTACATGCACTGAATAAATCCCATATAACTGGAGTTTTTGCTTTCCTTAGCAACACTGCATGGTCCAGGATAGCCCAGCATTCACCTCTGCAAGCAACCCCAGCACTGAGGCCATCCTTATGCCACATATTGTAAAAAACTCACCAGGAACTACTTTTCACTTGTTCTTTGCTAGAGACAAATACTCGCCAGTCTTTGTTCAAAAACAAATGCTATAATAACTAATTATTAGGTTTTAGACTAATATTAGACTCCTTAGATTACTAGAAGGAAACCTGAACACTCATCCAGAAAAGTGAGAGCCTAAACTTGATGTTAACCTTGGCCAAGCAGACCACAATATGCTCTGTTCCACTCCCAATACCAACAACAATCTTTCCAGTGCTAAAACCAAAAGGTTTCTCTTCCTGCTCTGCAGGAATGACTTATCAACCATCAAATTCACATGCAGCAGAAAATCGAGGACAAGAACTGCATTGCTGGTCCAGGACATGGAGCCTTTCACTCCCTGTTCTGAGTCAAAAGTGCACATATTTGTACAGACACTCACTCCTGGTTGTCCTTCCTGAAGATGACTTTGCTGCAAAGGTCACAGAGCAGAAATGCTTCCTCTGTGTTTCACAGGCTGCTGATGCCACCTGGGGAAAATGCGTCAAGCCAGTCACTCCCAGGGCATTAAGGAAAACCGGTTACAAGACAAAAGCCTTCCTCAAGTTTGAGGAGTGTTTACAAATGTGATGAATGCCACTGTGTCCTAGCATGCCAGCTTGAAAATAAGTCAAACACCTGGCCCTTAGCACAAAAGGCTGACTCACCTGTACAGCATCCATTCCGCTTTGAAAAGACCCCAAGTTTAACACTCCTGTGGACACAAAGTACTTTCATGAGGCTGATGGGAGGTGAATTTTCCTGCCCTTCTCTCCCTCTGCATACACCAGCGCAGACAGAAGCTGTGGGATGGCTTTCCAAGCCAGGGGACAAGAGAGATGGGGACAAAGATGACTTGCACACCTATGATCTCTCTGATACTGCACAAACACCCCCTGACACCAGCTCATCTCCTCTGTTTCAAGGGGAGGGTGAAAGAAAACCATCAGAGAGATAAGGAGCCACAAATACTTAAATCTGTGCTCCATGGAGTTCTAACTCCAGTGTTATTTCCCATCCTGTCCTGGAGCTCCACTGAAAACTCATGCATGAAACTGGGCAAGTACTTTAGCATGAGACACTGTGCCAGCTAACTCAGGAGGAAATTGTTTCTTGTTCCTACTACTTCTTCACCTTCCCTGCCCAAATCTGTTTGCTTTTTAGACTACAGCTCATTCAAGTATTTTTCCTTTCCTTGCAGAGAACTGTGAGTTGGGACTCATGAAAGGTATTCTGGCTACTACCAACGTAAACAATGATTTAAAAAAAGAGAGAAGAGAAAAAGCAGCTTGGTGACAACAGCCACGACACATCAAATATAAAACTTGCTTCACTGCCATTCCTATTACCTTCCAAATAGATTTTACTTTGTATTACCTTCACTTTCATCTATGTAGAGAAGAAAAATAGGCAAACAAAACCCACCACTCTCATGAAGGACCATCCTGAGCACCCTCCTGAGTCATCTCTCATACCAGCTTTTCATTCACACTGGTGATGTTACAAGTCCACTGTGAACCAAATCCTGCACAAGTTTTGGAAAGACCATGGAAAGATCTAAATGTGGAGAAGAGATCTGAAAACTCTTCCCCACTTCAAAAAGAAAGCTGTCTCCTTCCCATCATGGCTCTTCAAATTGCAACACTTTCAGTAATCCACAAGTGATCCTTTTATTTTCAGGAGCAAACTTTACATAACATGAAAAGGAAGTTCCTTGCCATTTGTTTAAGTGAAATCCAAATCCACGCTACACCATGTTTGAGCAAAAGACAAATGAAGCCTCTGCAAGCTCAGGTTGTCAACTAAAACAAACATCCCAACTCCCACAGTAGGTCCTGGGGAAATTATGTGGGATCATTTGAGATCAAAGCTTTTTCTGCATGGCTGACACAACCTACACAGGCACTTTAGGCTCTAGGAATGTTTACCAGGACAGATCTCCTCTGGCACAGCACTGAAGTTATCAACACAGACACATGAACAGATTTTTATATTCATTTTTACTGGTATCAAATATGGCTACTACAAGTGCAAGATCAAGTCTAGTCCTACAGTAGCTTATCCAATTTTAGGTCTGCCAGCAACCTCTACAACAGCACACTGGCCCAGGAGCAATACAAGGAGCTAATTCAACTGATAACTGGTCTAAAACCCTGAAAGGGATCATCCTCCTGAACTGATTCACCATTCAGTGCCAAAAAAAGGGTTGGAACACAGGGATGGGACAGGCATGTGACACAGGGAACACCTGGATTTTAATTAGCTGGAGTAACCAGGGAGGCTCAAGTGGAAGTCACATGCACCTGCAGCCGGTAATTTTTATTTGTTTTCTTAATCACACCACTTCCCTTCCTGTTGTCTTTAAACATAAAAGGCAGCACCAGTGATGTCTGATCATGTCCAAAGCATAAAATTTTACACCAGCCTGGTGAGCTCATTTGTACTTCAGCAGAGTCTGGGGAGAGCCATCACATTTTGGGCCCAAGCAATGGAAAGGGTACAACCACAGACACTGGCACAGGTAAATGTTACACAGAATTTTACACCTTGAGAGTTATCCCTGCACATAGCAGGGGGTTTTGGTACTAGATGACCTTAAAATCCATTCCAACTCCTTAACACTCGATGATAAAATAAAACTTGTAAGAAATTCCAAAATTATACTGCAGAGAAAAGCTAAAAAATAATTTCCTTAACTAATTCCAATACCCCTTTCTGGAATGCCCAGCAGCTACTCACACAATTGGCACATTCTTAGTTTAACACTTGACATTAGGAGGCTTTCAAAAGGCTGGTTTTGTTTGCTGGGGAAGCAGGCTGTGTATTTGAAGATGAAGTGCTGATGGAAAAGAAGTTCTACATTCCCCTTTTAGCACACAAAAACACAGAGATTCCATAAAACCATTATGATTTTTCTCATCAGTAAGATGAGGCAGCACTGCTTTAATACCACAGGAGAAATACATAGGCATAAAAAGTTTTATATCAAAAATGCTATAGAAAAGGAAGAAAGCAATGATCCTCTTATTCATTGCATATGCTTGATATGTCCAAAAAGTAATGGATTAAAATATTGTGATTATAGCATAAAACACAACCTGCAAGATGAAAAATACCATTCTATGTCAATAATAGTACCCTACTATTTATACAGAGGAACCACACTAAGCCTGAGTCCTTATTTTGCAATTTTCTAACTTCTGGGTGCTAAACTCTAAAACAAAGCCTGGAATGTAGCTTTTATGCACTAGCTGTACAATCCTCAACAGACTCCAGGTAACAAAACTTGAATTATCATTGAAAAATCTGGGAAAAAAATCTGCAGATATTAGGAAAGAAAAATAACCAGAGTTTTATTAATGTAATTGCTCCAAACTTGCACAAAAAATTTTCTCTCATCATGAAATGAAGTTGGACTGGTGTATTTTTCACAATCCCTAGTCAAACCAAAGACTGGCAAGTCAAAGGTCTGCTAGAACTCAGAAGATGAGAGACAGGCACTGAAGACTTTTGAACTGATCATATTTAAAGGGGGAGATGACACAAACCTACACCTCTCCCTCATCTCATTCACCTTCAGCTTCTACAGTAAATAGTCCAAGCCAAATATGAGAAGTGACTGTATTAGGACAAACTCCAAGTCTGGTGCTATCAACTTATCTTAAATAAACTATTTGTCTGTGTTAAGTAAACTATTTAACAGAAAAACAACTGTCAGAAAAATTGATGTACATTTTTTAGAAGCAAAAATAAATAGTGGGGGTTTGATCCCAAAAGTAATTATCACATGCAGATTTTCACTATTTCTGTGGGCTACTTGCACAAGTAAGGCTATACTGATAAACTGAGCCAGTCTTTTGAAAGAGCAGCCTTGTTAACACAGTTCCTTCATCCACTCTTCTGTTGAGCTGTTCTGCATTCTGAATGGCTAGGAAATGGGAATTCTAAGTAGAAAACTGATTTTTTTGTAATTAGCCATCATAAATTCAGTAAATGTGGATATCAGTCCATGGTGGAAGTGTCTATCACTGATACAGAGCTGGCACTGCCCAGAGTGAAGCCTCTAGAACAGATCAGCACAGAAAATATTCATTTTCCCACTTCAGGACATGTCAGATTTGATTGCCCACACCAGACCTGATCATGTAAGGAAGGAGTCTCTGAAAGCCTTGAAAATCATTTAGGAAAGCATTCAGAAGGTAAAAAAGCAGAGTTTTTACAGGGTCATGCACTAGGGAACAATCCAGAGCAGGGATTCCAACCCAGCGTACCGCAGGTACCGCAGGCTGTGTGCATTTCCCACAGCTTCCTTCCCCTGGGCAAAGGCTCCCGTGGCAGCAGGGCAGAGCTGGGGCAGGAATGGCATCATCCCTGCCCCTCTCTGGCTGGCTGCGCTCTCAGGGACTGTCCCCAAGGCTGTGCCAACACTGGCAGTGCCAAGGACACTGCTTCAGAGCTGCACCTCCCAGGGGACGCCAGCCCGGCAGCTTCTCTTGGTCTGCACCGAGGAGAGACCACCAAGGTCAAGAAGTTCAAGTTTTATTCACTAAAGGTGGAATAAAATTGTAGGGCTGCTTCACATACCTGAAACAGTTCAGGACATCCATATAATATCCTCAGCATACTGTTTTCATTTGTGAAGCTGCTAAAAAGTGCATCAAAAGTAGGATTAAAAATATATATTGAAATAAAAACACCTGCTGGTGTAATGCTGCAAGCAAATCAATGCAAGAAAAGACGAGCTGTCAAAAGAAACCAGGATACAAACATGTGCCATGCAAGTGCAGCTTCCTCCTGGAACTAAACTATGATTCCTTTTCAAGAAGTTAAAAGATGAAACAAAAAGTTACACATTGCCAATAATGGTATTCATCCCATTCCTTCTTTGTACATTACCCCTTGTATTATTACAAAGGCAATACTATGCGTAGTAGAGAATGTTTCTGGTTGTTAAATTTTATGTTTCTCTACTCAGTGGCATTACATTATATGTGGCCTTTTTCTGCAATTAACATCCAAAACACAAATTAAATATTTATGGATAAATGTCAATTATGATTATAAGAAACAATAAAAGGACCATAAATTAAATAACGGAGATAGAACAATAATATAAATCCACATGACCAAAATAATGTTCCAGTGTTAATGCTTTCTTATTCTGATTTAGAATGTAATTATGTACTCATAGGTGTCGTTATTGCATAAAATTTGGTAAACAATACCATTTTTTCAGCACTACTATTCACTCAGTAAGAAAAATCCAAGCAAGCCTGGTTGCTTCTTCCAGCAGTGTAACATCATTGGATGCTTCATAGGTCTCTCCAGTTTGAGACTGTCCAGAGTGCAGTAGGGTATTTTCACAGCTATTCCTAGACTATTTCCATCATCTGTAATTCATTATCCACAATACTATATTTTGTGCAGTATTATCAGCTCTCCCACATACCCAAAGTATTTTCCCACTATTGTACTTTTTAACTAAGGAACTAGCCCCAGGCTTGCTAAGAAATTAAAAAAAAAAAAATACAACAAATTTTTAAAATAAATGCAAATACTCCAATATGACACTGGGACGACCACCTTGTTGTTTTAAGGCCATTGCTTCTATTTCCTGAGGCTGATTTTTATCTAAAAAAAATCAAGGTCTGAAACAAAACATTTTTACCCAACTACCAAAAGCAGCCAAAAGTCATCAGTGACAACTTAAGGAATTGTAAACTACATGGGACACACTGTTCACAAACAAATCAGATTTATGGTTATGTTCAGTTGATCCTGTTACCTGAAATTAGAATTAGAAGCTCATTAAAAATGAATACATTTCAGAGAATGCAGAGGCACAGCATTATATTGATGAAAGGTTCATTAAATTTTCAATGATAGAGCTGCTTCTATATTTGTGGAGGAAGGACACAATAGAAAGAAGTTGGGACAATTCTCCTTCAAGCAACTTTGCATCTTTCTATTCTCCCTAGAAAACAAATGGATTTTAAAGCAGAATTAGGTGTAAGAGAAAATGACTGGTCCATTGTATTCAAGGAATGGTCACTTTCAGGTCACTATTTATCTTGTATATGTTTGCCAATAATATAACTGATACTCCAGAAGAAAGAAACCATGAGAGAGAAATCAGGTTTGAGTGATCAAGCTCATATAAAATACAGGATCTGTATTTTGTCTGAACTCAATGGCACAATCACTTTTTAGAATATTCACTTTAAAAAACAGAGTATTGGAAATGAAGCTTTACCTAGCAAACAGTAAGAGACAACTTCTTGTGCAAGCAGAAATGTAAATCTATTTATCAAAGTCATGCAGTAATGCAGCTTTGTTTTTACTTCAGAGACTGAAGCCAAGAAACAGATCTCTGACAGAAAGCCAACTACAGCCAAGCCCACCACTCAACCAAATTTCTCATATTATCATTGGCAAGTCAGACAATTAAAATCTCCATATGTAACACAGGCTACATGAAAGAATCAAGAACGCAAAAGTGAAAATTCAAGCGGTCTGATCCCTCTTGTGGTCGGTGCACCACAATATAAATTTATTATATCTCCACATTGTGCTAGCCAGTTTCCTTTGGAAAAAAAAGGCTTATGCAATCAGGCTGCTGCTCAGCTCCTCCCCTCAATATCCATTACCTTATGTCAACTAAGCCAGGCAGTGGGGTAGAGGCCCCACGTCACGTTATTCCTCTAACAACCTGCACGATATATGGCCGAAGGCATTACATATTTTCCTTACAGTTGATGTAAGGATTTAGGAACCAGGATGAGGGGCTGCTCTTTCCAGTTTATTAGGATCCCACCTCTTTCAGCCTTTTGGATAGGCAACACTCAGCTTACACACACAGGCAATGCCAATTTATCCTCAGACCTTGTTTATTCTGCCCTGCTCAAATCCTGCTTCGACACGTTTACTGTTTTTCTCCCCCTCTCCAGTTTTCTTTGGCATGCACAGTCAGCATTAAATAACTGACCTTCTCAAAACCACCATGAGGTAGCATTATCCCCACATTACCAGATAAGGAAATTAAGCCACTATAATTAATGCTTGAAGCACGCCCAAATTTCACATTCCTGATTTGAGAGTGATTAGTATTAGTGCTCTATAGGATTTCCTCTGCTCAATGCCTGCTCCCAGGGAGGGCTGGAGCGGCTGCACAGAGCCTGCATTTCCACAGGGGCATCCCATGGGCACAGCAGAGCCCCTACAAAATGCTGCATTCCTGGAACTCAGCCAGCTCCACCCCAGGGCTCTGTAAAACAACTCAAACACCTGGGTACTGCTCTGGCCCAGGGAGGGAACTCAGGATCTGAGTGTCCTTCTGCACCCTTCCTTCTTCTCCTGGCCAAGACTTTTGTGTCCAGGCTTGGCTAATTTCCATTTAGGCACCTACAGCCCTTCACCACAATGTTCAAGCACACACACTCACTCACTGTCCTCCTCTGACATTCCCACACCTTCATCCTCCAAGAACCTCACATCCTTCTATGCTCATCACTCCTCTCAAAATTCTCATGTAGCCATGCATCTTTCTTCAAGCAAATCCCCCTTGTGCTCTTTGCAGCTTCCTTTACTCCACACAGTCAGACTGGCACTCAGCCTCCCCTTCTGACCACTACAGCATTTCAGCTTCCCCAGAGACACAAGGTGTTTCCCAGTCACACCTTCCCTGCACAAGAGAAAGCTCCCTTCCAAAATCTGTCAGCTGGCAGCAAAGGTTCCCTCACATGCATTTTGGGCTCCCTAACTTCATCCCAAATTACAAATCTCCAAGGGGCTGTTTCACTCACATCACTGAGATCCTGCCCGTGTGAAGGCAGATAATTCTGCACATACCTCCTGTACTCTCCCCAAAACCAGGCAGACAGAATAGAAACCAAGGATTTGTTTTCCAAAATTTTGTTGCAAGAGTAGAAATGAAAAAGCTCAAAGAAATGCAGCACTTCTAGACTAAGTTAACAGACTAAGCACTTCTAGACTAAGTATCCCTCCAGCTCCTGAATTCCTCCAAGCCTGCTCAGCTGATTGTGTTCAGCACCATCCCATCACTCTGGCACTGCCCTCAGTCCTGCTAACCTCCCTCTTCATTTACAGAACACAACCATATCCCAAAACTGAAGATAACTTTTCTTCTCTTTCCTAAAACAAGGGGTCTTGGGGATTTAAAGGCAGCCATCCATTTCTAGTTCACAGCACATCAGTCATAAGCTTATCAAACTACACAATTGCCATTGACAGTCTTTCCTGACGCCGTCCAGGGTGTGTAAGGATTATTTCTTCAGTCTTCTAAAGCCTACAGACACTACTGCCAGAGCAATCTGGACTCTTCTGTTTACACAAGGCTATTCACATACCCACAGTAAAAGTTACCTAGCCACTAGTTACACCTACAGATTGTTCAGTTCTTAATCTCCACAAAGTTTTGGTTTTTTTTTTTTTTTTTACAGATAAGCACATGACACGTTCAAGTAAGACAAAGAAGTTAAACATTTGTCTGCCTGTACTTGTCTGGGACCAGAGATCTTCCTCCTTCACCCTGGCTCTGAGGGCAGCTCTTGCAATACATCTAATCCCAGTGCCAGACTTTCCTGCCCAGTTAGACCCAACACTTCCCATTCTGGCTCAGCAGTGTGAAGGTGTCAACATTGGCCAAACCACTCCCTTCCCTTTTGCTGTCTAGGAACATCAGCCCTCCTTTGCTACCCTGGCAGACACTGCCAGTCTGGCCACACTTCTTGGAACTAATAAAAAAACTGAAGAGCACAACATTCTTGGGAACTTTCACCTCAACACTCCTTCTTAAGAGGAAACCAACGAAATACATTTCTTCTCACTCTGTCCCATCCCACTATTTTCTAACTCTCAGCAGAGTTATAAGATTTATACCACTTACCTTCTCTAAAATGTTAAAGAAGTTGTCATGCCCATGTCAAGCCCAGGATTCTGCAAATGCTCAGACATAACCTAACCTTAGTGCCAGCCATTGAGGGAGGACTGTGTGGGCACAGCAAAAGTCCTTACCTCAAGTTTCTCAATTCAAAGCCAAAATATTTATCAGACAGAAGACTTCCTCATTGTTCCATTGTGACAGAGCCATCTTGTTCTCACTGATCTGAACTTACCCACATTCCACACAAAAAAAACAACCTGCAAGAATTTCCTCATATATTCTCCCCTCCCACACGTTATATTCAAAACAAGAACAATTTAATATCATTTGCAGAGCATCAAAAACTGTTTTTAGCTATGACAGAGTTTAATTCTGTCACATTTAGCAGCACTTCCTATTAAAATCTTTTGTCAGATCTGGTCTCATCAAAATTAATTCTTGCAAAATATTTTTTAAAGAGAAACCAAGTAAATGTCTTTACAAAGTTCAGATCACTGTTAGGACACTATTTGTGACTTTTATTGCAGCCAGAGTGGTTGAGGAAACACCCACTGTTCCCTGCATATCATCAAACCAAAAGAGGGAACCAGCAACATGAACCTGAAGTGTCCCCAGTGCAAGCTCAGCACAGTGCCTGTCCCACAGTCTGTTACTTTCAGGGAATTGTTTTCCTTATTTCCTCACCAGATAGGAACAGTGGAGTATGCAATTCAACTTCCAAAATGTTAAACTGTTTTTTCTTCAAACTTCACCTTCAGTTCTCCAGAGGGGAGGAACAACCAAGCAAAGCCCCAAATGAAGAGCACATGCACACAGATGCAACTTCTGAGCACTCCGACTTCTGCATCTGCCCTGCTGTGAATTTACAGTCACCACCACACGTGTGCTTTCTAAAATGACTCAGGAAGCTTTTTGTTTAATTTCATAAATATTAAAACTATGCATATGGCTTATTAACATCTGACAGCTAATGGAACCACATAGAAGCAAGCCCATTGTCTTTTTTCCTTGCAAACCCACAGAATTATTGGCTTCAATTAAAATGAAGTAGATGCAATTAAAAGAAAGCAAAAAGAAAAACCTGCCTAATACAAAATTGTTTAAACAGCTCTTGTGTTTGGTGTTTTTTTGAGAAGTACTTGTTTTCACCACAGAGATTTACCTCACCTGTGTCACAGCATTACCACAGTCACCCCCAACAGGCTGAGCATTTACCCAGCCCTTCTAGAAGGGGCCAAGCATGTTGGAAGACTCCTCAAGCTCAGCACCCAAACCCATTTCCAGGACCACAGAACGGTTTAGGTTGGAACCTTAAAGATCATCTCATTCCAATCCCCTGCCATGGGCAGGGACAGCTTCCACTAGAACTGATTGCTCAGAGCTCCATCCAGTCTGGCCTTGAACACTTCCAGGGATGGGGCAGCCACAGCTGCTCTGGGCAACCTGTGCCAGGGCCTCACAACTCCCACAGTAAAGATTTTTTTTTCTAACAACTAATCTAAACCTGCTCTCCTTCAGTGTAAAGCCATCCCCCTGTCCTTGTCACTGCATGCTCTTGTAAAGTCTTCAATCCACGCTGCAGATTTAAACAGACTGAATTTTCTGAACCAAGGAAAAAGAATTTACTTTTCCATTTACTGACTGGAGAGACAGGATATAAACAACAGCTTTCCTTTTGCCAAGGTCACAAGGAGCAGAACCATAACTTAAATTTCCTAGAAGTACTTACAGGGAAGAGCTTACAGAAGAGCTCTGTGAGCTTTGCTAAGCAGACAAGAAGTATTACCAAGCAGACATGGAAATTGATAGCTCAACAGAGAAAAGAGAAGATTTTCTAAATATGCCAGTTTTGAAACAAAAGAATTGAACTGAGGCATTAACACCACTTCATCAGAAGTATCAAGACCATGACTCAGAGCCAAATGTAAAAGCAAATATTCACTGTCAAAAGTGGATGGTAGAAGGAAATAACCTCTTGGGTATTTCAGCAATGATTTAATCACCTCCCATGACTAACTTGTAGAGACTCTGGAAGACTAATGGGGTGGAACTGGATCCAAAGAGCATCTAATCCCAATTAATAAAACCAGGAATAACTCCAAAAAGACAAAGAAGAAAGATGACCTAGATTTTTATTCCCTAAGAAGTCGAGAAAAAGCTTTCTTTTGGAGAGAATACATCCTACTTAACATTTAAAAAAAAAACAAAAAAAGAAAAAAAAAACTGCTTGTTCCTCTGAGGAAGCAGATAGGCTTTGATATTGCAATTACTTCAATCAATCAGTTAAAGTTTCATAGTAGATCTGGCAAAATGAGTAAAAACCTCCCTGATCTGTCTCCCAAGTCACACAGAAAGAACTAAAATTCTCACACAGGTGGAAATTACTGGGAATGAAATACATTTACATTATATTAATACATTTCATTACTTATCTCCCCAAAGCAAAGCAGGCATTTTCAGGATCACACCAAATTCCTGTTCTGGTTGAGATTTTCAACTGCATGGAGTCCCAATCTTCTTTAATCCACCAAGATTATTCATGCTTTTCATACAAGCAAGGATTTACCATCCAGGAATCTAAGGTGAGGTGTGATATGGTAATAACAGCAAAAAAAAAAAAAGCCTCAGAGACAGAACAGAACACTTGCTCTCCCAGATAAGCCAACTTTTAAAGCACACATTCACGAAATGGTTAGAAAAAGATAAATTAACATTGTGTCATAAGAAGGTCCTTCCTTCCACACTATCCCTACCTCATTTGCAGACACAGATTCCTACAGATGACCCTGCACCACCTCTGATGTCTGACTAACCATTCACAAGCCACTTCAACTTGCTAGTTCTGTACAAACAGCATGAACTGAGCAAAAAAGCTCATTTTCTGCCAGGTTAGCAAACTAGATCAGCTCCTGCAAGGTTCTGGTGAGTACCAAAGCCTGGTGGTTCTTTCCTCATGCCTGCTGCCTGTTGACAAATCTTGAATCCACAGTTGCATGGCTGAACCAGCACACTCATACTTGTTTGCACTCCAAAGCCCACACACCACTTTTTTTTTAGCCTAAAAACAACATATATCACAGCCAACCTTTATGTTTACAAATGACAGCCCTGAATCATTGTCCTTGTATATCTTGTATTTAAGGTATTTTCTTTAGGAAAAAACCTTGCCAAATAAAATTCAAATGCATATTTAAGCCTCCATAATTCCCACATGCCTAAATTAAAAGTTACAGGTCTGACAGATCTTCACTGCCTACCTCTAGTTTAGACTTCTTCACTCAAACTCATTTGGCTGAAATACAGTTTTATGTTATTTTCCACAGTCTCCAGGGCTTCCCCCCATCCTAGAAGAAAGGCATTTTCTTGAACCACACTACAGAGAAGAATGCAGCAGGAAGCCAAACCATCCTTTCACTTGGAAGGGGTTTAAACAAGAAGATTCCAAACTGTTTTCCAACAAGTCCAGCCCCACGCACTGGCACGAGAGCCCATTCCCCTGAATTCACCAGGGATGTTCCTACTTCTGCCTCCCAGGGAATTTGACAGCCACAAAACTCCAAAAGCTTCTGACATTAAAATAAACACACAAATAATGAAACCTCTGTTTCTTCATCTTTGCAGCTGTTAACACTGCAATTAGAGCTCCCCAAGGATGCACTTCCCCCCTAATGAATCCCTGGAAACACCCTAAACAGGGTGCAGGGCAGATTAGAGAATCCCCACAACACAACTTGGTGAATTCATGTCTCCCCTGAGCAACACAAAGCTGGGCCTAGAGACAGTGAGCTTTTTCACACTGTCTTCGTTTTGAGACCTTATGAACAAGTTTAAATGAGAAATAAATACATCTCCCTCTGGGAACAGGAGAAAAAGAACCCTACATTTTAGGAACCCAGACACCTTTCCATAAGTCTCCTGAAGATAGGAAAGAGACCAGTAAAGCCTATAATAAAGCAAGTTAATCAACTACCATCTAAGATTGTAGCAGTACACAAACAAACCCAAAACCACCAAACTGGCAGCAGCTGAAATTGAGCTTCCTGGTTTTCTGTGGAGGCTGCCCTGGTCCCTGAGCCCTGGTCTCCCAGAGATGTCAAGCTTGGAAAAGACACTTTGAGACAGCACAACAGCTGGCATGACACTGGGGAGGAAAAGGACTTTTTTGCTTTTGCTGGTCTGCAGACTCACATTTCCTCTCTCTACAAGCCAGGATGGCTCACAGGTAGCTGGAGCACCAGGACTGACTCCTAAGGAAGAGCTTTACATACCAGTTTCCTTCCTGCTCCTATAACAAAGGTGAACCAGCAGTCCCAATTAATTACCTTTTTTACCTAACATTTTTGTGTCTCCTTGTTGGAGACCATGTGGCCAAGTTTACAGCCAAGAATAAATCTCTTTACCACTCCTGTTTGCAGTAACAACCTTAACGTTCTTTTAATGCAGGTTTGGGTGGATGCATTTCCTTTCCACTTTATGTAAGTAAATCAGTGGGATATGCTTAACCTGTCTCCTAAAACTCAACACAGGCCATGAAATCCAAGCAGGCGGAGTAAAAGATAATTCATGGTCTCAAATGAAGCCAGGTGGATTACAACTCCATTGGCAGGCATGCACCCAGCATCTGCATGCTTAGCAAAGATTCTAGGAATTGTCTGAAAAACCAAAAATTGTCACGCATGCACAATGGATTTGGAATGTGATTCTTGAGTGAATTTCTAAAAGAAAGCAAAGCCATCAGTGCACCTTAGCAACTAAGGCATTACAGGACTTTATTCAAGCATTTCTCTATAATTAGACATACTTTTCCCTGCACAAAAGGTTTTTTTAAGCCAAATATCTGATGCCTTGAACCTCTGTTATAGTTAAGAAAATAAACTCGAAAAGACATTCATTATTCTTGAACTAAGCATTTCCTTACTAAGTCCCATCCTAGAACAACTTTTAACTGCTAATTTATCATGCTCCCTCCCAGTGACAGGGAAGATTTATAGTGGAAAAGGCTTATTTAACATTGCTCTGATGCCAAAAACACATGGTGTTACACTTTTGGCAATATTGGTCAAGAAGCAATAACCAAAGAAAACAAACTACTAAGAAATAAACCCCAAAAAACCCCATTCCCACAATTGTAAGGCTTGGCAAGATTCTCTTGGAATAAACTGCATTGGAATCCCAAACTGGAAGTTGTTTATAAAAGACCAAATGAGTGATTTCATCCTCTTGTAGCCACCTGCCTATCCCTTATCTCCACTGCAGCCCTGCTGTGCTTATCAGCTCTCTGATCCACTCTGCCACAAGCACATTCCAGAGCCCCACTGCCCAGGGGAGAACTGACCATGCCAAACATGCAGCGTTAGGAGAAAGCCACTCTGAGATTCTAACAGAGAGTCAAGCCACTGACACGGGAAGGGATGCAAAGGATGAAGGAGGAGAAGTGCTACCTGCCTGCTGCTGCCAAAATCCAGAACCAATCTGATGGCAGGGTCAAGGTCACAGTGAGAAAAGAGATGGGAGGCCAGCACAGGGACTTTCATACACAGCATCTACCTCAGATGAGATTTAAATTGATGAAGTGAGGAAGAGGAGAAGAACAAACAGTTAAACCTCCAAAGCATAGGATTCCACACCAAGAAGAACCTTCACTGCAGCCATCTGTCAAAAATGAAAGAAAAAATAGGACATCTGCTGCCCAACAAGTTCTTAGATAGCCTGAGAGCTATGGGCTTTTTCATGTAAGAGGTGAGAAGGAAAAAAAAAAGGGGAGAAAATAAACCTTGATAAGAGGAATGGCTCTTATAATTTCATTCTAATCAGAGGGCAAGAACCACCTAAGAACAGGAAAGTGTGAACAACCTGGCTGACAGAAGGCATAAGAAGACAACTCTCATAGTTCTTCAGAAGAGAAAACAGAAACACAAAATGAATAAAATCAACTCATGGTAAAACCACAAGCTTTCTGAAACCCAGATGAAACAAAGATCTGAAATATACTGATAAATCAGCTAAGTAAAGGCTCTACAATTTTAAAATTCAAGGTATTTTGCACACAAGTACAAATCACATCACTGGAGGCCACTTCATTAAGAGAACAGCACAGTTGACAGAAATGGAAAGGTCAGGGCTTTAGGAAAGAAACTACCAGGAGGCAGCACTGAAGGTAAAATGAAAATATTCCTTCAGAATGCCTGCAATGCAAGAAAGCGCAGCTGAAGCAGGAGCGCATTAACCCGCTACTCAATGAGAGGGAAAATCTCTAACAGATGATGCCAAAGCACTTGGGGCATTTTCTGCATCAATCTCCACTCAGTAAGATGGATTAGCTGGCTAATGTAACTCATAGCACAGCAGAAGGAGCAGGAGCCCAAGCTGGAACTGGGAAACACATTACAGCAACTGCTCCAAGCCTCCTGAGCCAGCAAAGCCGCGGGTCTGCATTTTCCATGCAGATTTATCGGCACCCTTCAAACAAAAAGCACCATAAAGGCACTGTGCTTCTGCAGACAGCTTAATGAGCTTCCATAAACCCATGGACGTGTAGTCCATAAACCTGTGGACTACATCCAGGGGTACAGCATTAGGAGTACTTCAAGGTTTTCAAATCTGGGAGATGTAATATTTACCCTTTGAAAACTGACAAAAGCAGTTTTGGATCATCTCTGCTTTCTGCATTGAGTTCCAACAACCTAAAGAAGGGCTAAAGCACCTGCCTCTAAAGAACTGGAAACAAGTACACAGGAAAACACAGAGCAGAGTCAGGCTTACCATCAGATCCTGGGAAGATGCCAAAATAATCTGAGAAAAAAAAAAACTATCTCCTGCATATTTCAGATAACAAAACAGTTGAGATTCTACACAAATTTCTTAGGAACAAATTGTATCAAAGGAATATAATTCCCTCCAATAACACAGTAACAACACAGGTAGTGAAACAGCAATTACAGGCAATATAGTTTTGGTTTAACTGGACTTTTGACACTCTTAAACTGACAGTCATATAATCTAAACAAAAGCGGAACAGACTGAGCAGTCAGAGATGATTAGAAACCCACACCCAGAGATAAGCTATCATTATTTCAGTCAGAGGGAAAATTGGTAGCAAGCCCATTCACATGGTTCTAATCTTTTCACTGTTATAGAGAGTAACCAGGGGAAGAGGGTTATTGAGCAATGAACTTACTGCAGGCAACTTCACATTTTGCTCTGCCTCACTTGGATTTCTTATGGTCACAAGCAACAATTTCCAGTATCTCCCAGACATTTTGTCCATAAACTCCACATTAGATAATATCAGGATGTTAAAAGAGAATCATCTCAGGTTCAAAAACCTGGATGAATCGTCTCAGAATCGAAAATCACTTGAAACATGTGCAAAAATCACCTGAAGCAACAAGTTGTTTAACCAAGCAAAAAGGTAATAATAATCATCTGCACAACATAACATGGAAAGCAAGCTTGAATTCTGCTCTGCCCACACATATGCTGAGTGGTAAAATGCTAAAGAATCTAGGACTCATGCTCAACATAAATCAAATGTATCAGTGCAAAAAAAAAAAAAAATACATACATCAAGATGCAGAACCCTGCCTGGATGAAATGCAAGAATGAAAAAAAAAAAAATTTTGACTTTGGTTGTTGCACTAACGACTCAGATGGAACACCACGTCCAGCTCCAATAAAATGCAAACCAAGTGGAAAAGACTTAAAAAAACCCAGTGAGAATAGCCCCCAAGAGTAAGGAAAAAAAAATCACTGAAGAGAGGAGACTGAAGCAATAGGATTTCTTCAGAGTGAAAAACACCAAAAAGAAAGCCCTCAAAATATTCCAGACATTCCTACAAAAGAGAAGCAATAAAGAGTTCACAAGTGTGTAAAATCCGCAGTAGAGTTCTTAAATGCTTCAATTATAGCAAATAAATTTGGACTGGAAATTAGGAGTAGCATTTTCAATGGTAAGAACTGCAAAATACCAAATTAGATTGACTAAGGATAAATCTTCATCAGCAACTTACATTAGCTCATTTGCTTTGGGAGCCAATGAAACGTTCCTTCCTGGTGAATGAAATATGGTGAAACTGTGAGAACAAATGTCAATTACCTCCTTTCACTCACAGGTGGGTCATCTGAGCTTCCAGCCTCTAGATGAGTTACTGGAGAAATTTATTAACCTTTACTAAGAAATTACTTCCAATTTGAAGGCTTTGTAACACTGTATGGAAACAATAATAGATATACAACCCTGAGGGGGCTCTTGGAAGGAGAACACAGAGGAAGAGTGACACACTTGAACCACATCGAGATGGAGAGTCCTTAATTACAACAAAAACAAACCCAGAGATGCAAACGAGCTGGGGGAAGCAGAGGTAGCCCTTGTGCAGAAACAAGGAGCAAGACAAGAACATCAAACCCAAACACGGTGTCAGCAAGTGCACCCAGTAAAGCAGAAAACACCATTAATTGTCTCAAGCAAAACTCAGCTACCGAAAAAAGCCCAAAACAACTGAGAACCAAGGCAGGAGAGCAAACTGAGACATGCTGTCCTCTGCTGGAAGCGGCTCTGGAGGAGCCTGAACGCACATCAGGACCACTTTGATCAAATCCTTTGATCTTTGGTGAATGCAGATTGAGGCATCAATTTACACCCGCACGGCTTTACCTGAACGGGGCTGCTGAACTCCAGCTAAGGCTGCTGCCCCTGCACAGACAGCACTGCTGTTACCAAAGGGACACCCCTGAGGCCACCTCTCCCCCACCTTCATGGCAAGAGAAGTGCTTGCAGGACCACAGGGAACAGAATGAAAAGTAACACCTTTTTCCTAAGACAATAAGATAAATCCTTTCTTGTAATCGATTTCCTTCATCCTGTTCACTTACAACAATGTACCAATGCAAGCAAAAGCTCTTAGGCTGCCTCTTTTCAAAGTAATTCACACGTAGTTTAAAAATATGCAATCACAGGGAAGATGACAAGACAAAAAATAAAAAATATACCAAGGGCTGCTACTGCAGTACTGGACTTCTGTGGTGCACATCCAAAAAGAATTTAGATCACAGCCTTTTAAACTTCTACACTAATTAAAGATGGTCTCCAGATTTGAAAATGAATGAGTTCGGGCTATTTGTGAGTTAAATCAGCAAGAGTCAGTACTGGGTACTATCTAAGAGTTGAGTTTTGGGGAAAAAGGGGAAAAAAAGGTAATGACTGTTCCTGGAGAACAAAAAATTAGAAAAAAACCACGAACGAGTTAAGACTACCATCAGCACAGGTTAGCAAGAGGATTTTCCAACATTTTACCCAGCACGAAACCTTCAGCAAAGCACTCTTCATTCAGCAAAATTAACACATTAAAAGAATACAACACCTTTTTTCTTCACTACTCGAGCACAGTTTCAAACAAGAAATGCTTAACCCCATGGGAAATGTATATTCCCCAGCGTTCCCCGCTTCGCACGCATCGCAGCGCTGCGGGGCGGGAGCGTGTCCCGAACCCACGCCGTGCCCCGTGGCTCCCTCGCCGCTTCTCCCGGGAATTTCACTGCAGAGAAGGCACCGAGGGCAGCGTCAACCCCACAGCAGACCCAGCCCGGCCTGGCACGGACCCTCCGGGGAGACACGGGCGGGACGGAGCCGCCTCGCAAACGCCGCTCGGCTCTGGCGGAGCCGGTGTCTCCCCCACCCCCGGACCGGCAGGGGAGGGACCCCTTCCCTCAGGCCCCGCCGAGCAGCCGGGGCTCCGGCCCGCGCCCGCTCCCCCCGGGGCCCGGCGCCACTCACAGCGTGTGCCCGCAGACGTTCACCATCAGCTTCAGCGAGGGGTTGCGGTACTTGGTGGTCTTGCACCGCGGGCAGCCCAGGTCGTCCATGGCCGCCTCCCGCTCCCCTCCCTCCTCCCGCC
>VXBR01003621.1:592027-618851 GCA_013400215.1 Cisticola juncidis | reverse complement strand
TGGGGCGGCAGGCTGAGCCCGGTGGGTCCGGCGGCGCTTCCCGGCCTTGCCTCACCTCCCAGCGCTTTGCCAAATGGCCGCGGCCGGTCTCACACGTGTGGACACCCCGGGCCGGCGGAGGGGGGCCCAGGCAGCCCCCTTAGGTCGCCGGGGTGGAGGAATTTATTTACAGCTCCATAACCCAGTCTGTAAAGTTTCTCCTTTGGCGAGTGTTTGGTTTGATGTGTTCTGTTCTACGAAACCTCCTCCCTTGGCTTGAATGTTTGTTTAAAGTGCCTTGTAAAGGCAAAACACAGGAAAAAAAATTGTTCATGGAAACTCTCACATACTTATGTTAAAGCAAGAAGTCCCCCTTGGTGCAGAGATCCTGGCATGCCGTGGTAATGCAGTGTCATCTCTCCATCTTTTCCCATAGCGAGTCAGATGGCAACCCTAGCACAGAAGATGAATCCAGCAAGGGGCGTGAGGATTTATCTCCCCATCCACTCTCCAGCTCATCTGACGGCGTTACCAGCCTCAGTCTTCCCGGCCACATGGAGCCTGTCTACATGCAGCAGCTTGGAAACACTAAAATAGCCTTGAGCTCGTCTGGTGTCTTGTTGAACGGGAACCTCATGCCTGCCAGTACCTCTCCTGTCTTCCTCAATGGTAGCTCGTTTCTTCAGGGACCCAACAGTGTCATCCTCAATGGACTCAGCGTGGGCACTTCGCAGACTGTTACCTTAAATTCACCCAAAACTGCGTCGAGCGTTGTGAGCAATGGGGTGTCCATCACTGACATACTGTCATCATCGTCCTCAGAAGATGTCAAAGACTTCAAACTCCTTCAGGCCTCGGTCCCCAATGCCACAGCAGCCTTCAGCCCTAGCAACATCCCGGTCACTTTCCCAGGATTGATACCGAGCTCGGAGGTGAAAAGGGAAGGTGTAGAAACTGCTGCTTCCCAGGATGGAGGCTCCGTAGTTACTTTTACTGCTCCTGTCCAAATAAACCAGTATGGCATTGTCCAGATCCCCAATTCAGGAACAAATGGCCAGCTGCTGAACGGAAGCATTGGGTTTTCTTCTCTGCAGCTGCCTCCAGTTTCTGTGGCAGCTTCACAAGGTAAAAGCTTTGCCTCTTGCACTAGGAGGTGTGAGAAAAAGTTGGAATCAGGCACACTAAGCATTTTGGAAGCTGTGGTCCTTTTCTTCCAAGGTACCAACATGGTATCTCAGCCATGGCCACACACAGAACATCAAATAATACCGTTTGCCTCCCTTTATAGTGGGTTATGCTCATGGGCAGACTGTTAGATGAGGCTGAGCTCCCCTGTTAAGACCTCCTGGAAGGAGGTCTGGTAATTTACACCCCTTTCATCTCATTCTGTTCACAGAAGTCTGTGATATGAGTCTTCACAAATATCTGTAAATTTTACATGTTTCAGTAATTCAAAATATTCCCCGTTTGCCACTGAATTCTTTTAATGAGAAGGTTCATAAAAATGAAAATTATGGCAGCTGGAAATTGTTACCGTTGTTGTTCTTGTGGTGGTTGTTTTGTTTTTGTGTTTTCTTAACGAAGGCATTGCACAAAAATACATTTTGAATTACTGTAGACACAACAAGATCAAGCAGTTGCTTGTGCATTTTCTGTCCCATAATTAAGAAAGATTAAACTTGAGGGAAACAACAGAAGTAAGCACTAGCTGGTAGATATAAAATGTGAGGCTCTTTGGATAAAACTGCCCTCAGTCCAAGGGAAATATGTCATCACAGGTTCATGTGCCAAGTGTGCAGGCTCCTCCCCCACAAGTTTGCTTTAGAGTTGGTCTTAACATACCGTAGTCTGAATCTTGCAGCTGGCCAGGAAGAGTCCCAGGGAGCACAAACCTGGTTCTGGATCCCTCTTTGAAAGCAAGTCAGTTAAAAATCACAGTCGAACATCTTTGGTACTCATTGGCCACTTTATCTTTGGTTATGAAAATCATTAAATCGGAAAGATTCTCTCTAGTTTCAGGAGCTGTGAATACTGTAATGAAAGGTAAATTTTGCTCGTGTGCTGCTTGGAATTTAATATGTATAAGGTGTGAATTGTTCTTCCCTGTTAAGACCTCCGAACACAGGAGCTGTGCAACCACATTTCAAATGGGTGCACAATTATAAGGTCCTAAAATGTGGCACTCACAGGCACTGGAAGTTACTGGCACATAGTTTAACCAAGATTAGAGAGAGAAGACGTTTAGTCTGAATGCCACCTGTAATTACTAAAGCCAGTTAATCCACATGCTCCAAGGCATTAACTAATGGCCAGCAAAGGTGAGAAAGAAAGTTCAGTCCTTTTAAGTATTGTAGGACTGTTGTATGTGATAGTCCTAAGATTCATAATAAACTCTTCTCTGACTGTTGTCCCCATTGTTAAAAATACTGACTGCCTACTGGAGAGTGATCCACCATATCTTTGGTGCAGAGAAAAGCTCTGGTTTTCTTGGAAGGGTAGCTGGCTGTCTATTCCCAGTGAAGCATGCTGAAGCCTATTTCAAGTAAGCCAGTAAATAATACTGACAGATAACTTCAAGTTACCTGGCTTTATTATTCTAGTTTACCCATATGCATAATATCTTCCAAAAAATTATCATTGATTAACTGAAATTAACAGAGGACTAAAATAGTCCTCATGTGAGAAATTCATCTTCGGTGCTGTTCTAAAATATTCAGTTGTGTCCAACTGTAGTCTCTTATAATTAAACTGCTTGTGAGAAAGAGAGGTGTTCCAAGTGGGACTCAGCCCCAAGAGCATGTATTTCTTATTTTAGGAATTACCCTAATGACAACTGACATGGCATGTCCAGTGAAAACAACTTCAGGTCATCTGTGGCCACCTCTTCTTGCTTTGGCTCACAACATAGCACGAGTAGTGGCTTTCAGCAAGGGCAGGCAGTGCTGGGAGACTTTTCACAGCATGGTGGATGTGGTAGGATTAGGATTTTAGAAAAAAGTGATAAAGCAAGGTGAAAGGGAATAGAGCTGAGTGCTTGAGGATTATTACCTGGTGAGACCGATAGAAGTGACCGGTTTTTCGTGTTTTCTGTGTGGGTTGTCTCGGGCAGGTTCTGCCCAGCAGTAGTGGATTTCATGTGACGTGTCTCCAGTTCCCACACACAAGCTGTAGTCTGTCACTGAACTATCTTTAATAGCTTTTCATGCTTCTATTCTTAGACAGAAATTGAGTGGTGGCAACTAGTGAAGGCCAAAGCACATTCATTTTTGTCACATGGCTGGGGACTGTTTGCCCCTTAATGAGAGACTGAAAGGTACCTCATCTAATTTACCAGAAGCTTTTCTTTTTTTTTTTTTTAACTTTCTAGAAGCAACTTCTATTAACAGTATTAATTTCTTTACACCAAGTTTTCTCTCACCTGCTACAAAAATTGCTATTCAGTGTTGCATAAAATATTAGTGTATGTGTATGCTGCAAAGGTAAAAGGACCAAGACTTCATAACTCTCTGCCAGATGTAATCTCTGTTTTCTTTTCTTTTACTTCCCTTTCCCTAGGTAATGTTTCAGTAAACCCCAGCACATCTGATGGAGGAACTTTCACGACTGAATCTTCAACAGTGCAGCAAGGAAAGGTTTTCTTCAGCCCCCTTGCTCCGAGTGCAGTGGTTTATACAGTTCCCAATTCGGGCCAGGCAGTAGGATCTGTCAAGCAAGAAGGACTGGAAAGAAGCCTGGTGTTTTCTCAGTTGATGCCAGTCAGTCAGAACACACAACTGAATGTCAACATGTCTTCTGAAAATATATCCAGTGCAGGACTCCAGTCCCTGGCCTCCTCTTTAGTGAATGTAACGCCCTCACATAATTTTTCCCTCGCACCACCAACTCTTTTAAATGCTGCAGAACTGAGCTCTGGCATCTCGGAGAGCCAGCCCATGTCTTCACCTGTGACCAGTACCTCTACGGTGATATCTATCAGCAACACTAACTATGCAACCCTTCAGAACTGTCCCCTCATCACCAGTCAGGATCTGTTGTCCATTTCCACAGCACAGCCCGTGCTTGGAGAAATCGTTTCGACAAGTGGAGACCGTGTCAACCAGCCCCCCGCACAAGTGCACCAGGATTTTGGCAGAGAGCACAGGCTGGTTCTGCAAGCCGTACCTGATGTCAAAGAGAATTTCTTACCTAATTCTGAGAGTAAGTCAACTGGTAATTTAATGATGCTGGATTCCAAATCTAAGTATGTTATGAGTAACATGGTTGACACGGTATGTGAAGAACTGGAAACGGACAAAAAAGAACTTGCCAAACTGCAGACAGTTCAGATGGATGAAGTTATGCAAGACTTGTAACTCCTTTCTTTTCTTGCTTTCTATTTTAATAGATAAGTCTCCTGTTGAGGCCCTAACAAACACCTAGTGGGGTGTTTGTGGTTTTTTTTGTTTGGTGGGTTTTTTTCGTTTAAAGAATCCAGAAGAACATTTAAGTGGTCTGAATCGATGTACAGAGGAATCTCCGACAACGGAATTAGGTTCCACATTTGGTTTGCATGCAGTATTCTCTTTTAAGCAGATTAAAGGAGAAGGGAAATGGCCAGGGCAAGTACTGAGGAATGGGTAGAGGTTTGGCTACCAGGTACTACCCTGAAAATTTACCTTGACTCTCCATAGTACAACATACTCTTAACAGTAAGTATACACTCCTAGCTTCAGACAGAAAACAAAAATCTCACTCCAAAATAGTAGAAACAATGCAGACATTTTTTTTCTGTTTACTTCCAGTCCATGGGCATTGAGAGATTTCTAAGGAACTTCAGACGATACCTCTCTGGCTACTTTTATGTTATTTGAGGTTAAGAAACAAAACAGAGTCATAATATTGTTACTGGAATGTTTGCTTTTTTTCCAGCAGACTTGCATTCAAACCAAAAATCTTACATCAATCATTTACAGGTTTCTAAATGCTACAGCTAGCATTTTGTCCGTGCACCAGAAAAGGCATCGTTTGAAACTCTAATTATGCAATTCAGAAGCTTCTATCCAGTATGAATGTAAATATTGTTTCAGTTCTTATAAAGGAGACTTTTTTTTTAATTAGTACAATGGATTTTATTTATGGTTTATGTTCCCTCTCACTTTAGACACAATGCATTGAAAAGGAAAACATTTTCTGGCTTTTTAATTTATTTTATTGTTTGAGCAGGAAGTAAGCGTAGTTATTTCTGACAAAGTTTTACTTTTTTGTAGTTTTTTTTCAAGCAATAGACTGTAAAAGTAAAATGTTAATCACACTGAAACTAGAAAATTAATTCCCAGTCTCACAAACCCAGGAGGTCACTGTTTCTACCCCCTCTGTCTTTGTGTTCAGGGGTTTTTTTGTTTGTTTTGTTAGTAATTTGCGAATTAGTTGAACCCTTTTGTGTATTTTTTACAGAATTCCACGTGCCTTTCTTCCTAGTGGCCTTATCTTTGTTACTAAAGCACAGTGGCAGGAGGAATAAAAACACCGATTTGCAAATATCCGTCCTCAGGGCCAAATCCTGATGCCTTACTTCTGCAAGTGGACCCGCTGACTTGGGTGCCCCTGCTTGCACGAGTAAGAGGAGGTTTGAGAGTCTTTTGGACATGGTGGGTGATTTTGGACATCCTGACATTTCCTGGCAGTGCAGAAGGACCAGGGGATTGTGCTGAGGGGAAGCTCTTGGCTCCAACCTCAGGCAGACGAGCAGGAAAGTTTGGATGGGCAAGCCAAGGAAGGGATCCCCACGTTTACACGGGCCCATCGGCCAAACAGCCCGTGTGGGAGGGCTTCAGCTGCTGGTAGAGCAATGCCCCCATCCAGGAGAGCACTTGAGTGTGTATTTATATAAATCCTCCCAGAGAAACATCCTGGGGGATGATGGTGGGAGCTGCAGCAGCCATGCCTGAGGGTGGGTGTCCACACCTTCCTCCCTGGGGACAGCAGAAGCAGGTGGGCTCTGGGCAGGTGGAACAGATCTTAACCTTTCCTCCAGAGGAGTTTTTGTAGCATGGAAAAGCACATCCTTTAAGCTTTAAAACAATAATAAGAATTCAGATGTACAAAAATGACGTGCTGTTGTTAATCCTCATGGGTTTGGTTTTGTTATATTTTATCTTAATGTGAATATATACAGTAACTAAAGCATGTGTTCATCCTCATCAGGAACCTGGTCTGAAGCCTTTGGAAGGCAATGGGAAATGTTTTCATAAGCTTCTGTGGGCTTTGAATCAGGCTCAGGACAAAACAAGATCACTTGTAAAGGACAAAAAAAAAGGAAAGGAAAGATAACTGAGGTGGCATATCCCAGTGTGTTTGGTCTTGGCTTTAACTGGTTCCATGGAAAGCTTTTGGGGAATGAAGGTTTTTCCGTGAGCACGGCATCGGCATTCTCGTTCTAGTTTTGCACTATATTGCGTATTTTGCAAGATTTTCTGTGGAACCTTGAGGCTGAGCTCTGTTGGTGAGCCCTGGAGTCCACGCTGCGAGCCAGAGTCTCCAGAGCTGCAGGGAAAAGCGCAGGAAAAAGGAAGAGGGAGCGTGCAAGGGGAGTGCCCGTGGCTGCACGGAGCCGCTGCAGCTCTGCCGGCAGCAGCAGCCCGTCAGCAGTTGGCTGTCCCCACGTGCTCCCAGGCAAGCAGGGTGTTTGAGGCAAGAGCTTTAAAGCAGAGATTATCACAAGCAGGACATGGAGCTGTATGTTCCCCTGGCACAACTTTCCCTGACGTTCCCGGGAGCTCCGCGTGAGCAGGGAATCGGATAGTCCCGCGTTCTCCCAACCGCTCTGCTTGTTTATCTGTTTGCTGGGCCCCAGCATGAGCAATCTGGTTCCCACCTCTTCTTCACCCGTGTAACTAAGATGGTGATGACAGTAGCTGTAGCTGTTATGTGCTTTGCATGAAATCATCCAGCCATTTGGAAAATTAGGAATACCCTGTATCGCTGTCATTTTAATGGAGAATGTGTACTTGGCTCTGAAGGAGTTGATGGTGGATTAACATGTGGTCTGTGAAGCTCAGACTATATTTGGAGGCAAGCTAGGGAATATTTCAGAGCAGTTGTTGGTGTGATCATCTCTCATAAGTGAAGAGACTGTGGTGTTACAACAGTACCTGTTACTTTATTTTTAATTTTTCCTTCTTTGCGTTGGTTGTGTTACTGAGGCTCTGAATTCCACGGCTTTGCTGCACAGTTGATGTGACAAACTGTGTATGTTGTTACAGTGGCACATTTCTTGGAGTGTCTGGTACTTCTAATAGGAAACTTCCCACTCCTCAGTGGGAGTGGAGGATGTACATAAAAGCAGTGTTTTGGGACAAAGTAAGATTAATCTATTCTAGTCTTCCAGATATCAAGTAACTTCTTATTACCTTTTACTCTTTCTTTCTCCCATTGAAAATGAGTGTCATTCCCTCCAGATAACGTAGTTATAACCTCATGTTTTCTGCGGGTACATATGCACAATATAAAGACTCATTGCACGGTACAGTGTGTTTAAAATAGAAATTTAAATAAGTAGTTTTATTCCTTACAAGGGTAAGTTTTTATTTTGTGGCCCTCAGGCAGGCAGGCTCACTGCTCTCAGCAGACAGTGCTCAAAGCCCCAAAAAGTGTCCAGGGCCAGATCTTTGGCTGCTGTAAATAAGGCATTGCTCCACTGATTCCCAAACCAAGGATTTTAGGTGTTTAGGGGATTTGGATGCTGGTCTCCCACACATGGGCAGGCAGTGAGTGTCCAAGCCCCACAGACAGCCCTTATTATCACATTCTGGTGTTTAAGTGGAAGGTATGTCTACCTGGCATACACATTCCTTCTCTTCCCTCCCACTCTGTTACGGATGAGAATAAAGGATCATTTCAACTTCACATATGTTTGTAACTTCTAAGTCCACTGGAAATCTTACAGAAAACATTGCCAAATTCTACTGCTTTACTAGTCCCAGAGACAGCTTTGAAAAATATGCCTAAAGTTCAAGCAAATTTTTACAAAGCACCATGTTAAAAACCCCTCTCTTCTTTACTACTTTTGATTAAAGAAGTTGCCTCTGTTTCACCCAGAGTTCTGCAGAAAACCAGAAACATGTTGAACTGAATGCTTTTTATGGACTATTTGCAGCATTATCCCTGTGGTCTTACCTGCAAGGACATTTCAGCAATGTAAATCACAGACATCTCTTGGCCAGGCCCTCAGCTGGGCTGAACTAGCACGTTTCCATTGACTTTATTATCCTTTCATGCCAGCTGGGAATGTGGTCTATTCATTTCACTGCTGTTAGGTCAGGGACAGATTTGGCCCAGTACACAGTGGCAGCACAACCCAGAGCACAAGGCTGACACTTGGGTAGAACCAAACAGTCACAGTCTATCAAAGCCTATACCTCTTCCCATTTACTGCATTCCCCTACCTGTGGATTCAGGAAGACTCACTCAGAAAGTGACTTCACCCAGAAGTGAGGCTGGAACTGGCGTTACTGCTCTCAGTGTGAGATTGATGACAAGAATGGACAGGTTCTGACTTTAAATCATGCAAAATCACCTCAGTAACGGTTTTCAGTTAAATAAATCAGGGTGGAATTTGGCCCTGTGTGCACAGGAGCTTTTCATGTGCATCCAGTGTCTGTGCACTTTTCTTAGAAAGGGCAGATGAACAAGGGCGTGCATCCCTCATGAAATATGTATGCAAGGCTCTGGGGACATGAATTTCCCAGTCCTTGTGGTCAAGAAGAATGTCAAAACATCAAAAAGAAAAGTAATTTTATAATTCTGAAAACAAAAATAATGGTATTTTTAAAAGCAAGGATGCCTGAAGTCTTCCTGTATCTCCTAGCAGTTATTTTCTTGAAGGATATTTTATACCTTAGTTGGATGTTTCATATAATTTAAAACTTGCTTCTTAAATTTCTGAACTCAAGGAGGGGGTGAATCTTCTGGCTTTCAGGATTCACATTCAGAGGATGTTTGTTCTTTTGCTGCATGTACTGTTTGTCCAGAACTAACCAGTTATTTCTCCAGTATGGGTTTTATTGTGCCTTACAACAAATATTAAATTTAAGCAGAATGTATGCGTTAGAGGAGGGAATAATCAAGAAGATTTTACTGCACTGTTAGGTGATGCTGCCCCAGAGTGTATCATCAAACATATCTGTGCTTAATTACCCAACCAAAGAGATCTAAAATATGTATGTTTGTTGTACTGTAATAGGGGTTTGTGCCTGGACAATTAAGTGTTTTATTTGTATTCTGAGATGATGTGAACTTATTTTTCTAAACACTATACTGAATAAACTTTATATTTATACACATCTTGTGTAAATATTTCTATTTGGATGTCATGCAAGGGCTTTGAATTTTGAGTTAGAAAAGCAATCTGAAGTAGAAACTTGGCTTCTAATGACTCATTGTGAAAGGTGATGGCAACTAGGAACGCCTGTGCTTGCCAGGGATTTGATCTAAACCCTATCCAAGCAAGAATGAGACTTTCTGTTGGTTTGAGGGGGTTTTGTTGGAATTCTAAAATACTAAATTAAAAAACATAAATCTCACACTTCATATTTAACCTATTTGTGTCTCAAACCAAATGTATACCATAATTAGTTAGGTACTATGAAAATCTATTTCCACCTGCTACTTAGGATTGGTCAGTATTTACTTGTGGTTCCCATGACACTGGCATGCTTTCTATGTCAGGGGCTTTTTTGGAGTAGGTGTACTCCTATTTGCTAAATTCCTGTTTGTTGAAATTTTTCTTTAAAATGTTTCACATAGTGTCAGACATTGGTTTTGGCAGCCTTGTGAGAACAGCTTGAAATGTTATGTTCCCCCAACATTAAAGGATTTAAACACATTACCATATTACCTCAGATCTGCGTTCCAAGCACCAGGATTGCCTGGTTACGATTTTGATGCCAAAATGAATCATGGTAAATCCAAATAGACTAATCCATGCAGGTGAAATAATTTCCCTCACTGAAGTTGTATATACATTAAGGATAATTTACACCAGCAGGAAAGCATCCTTCCATCCCCTTAAACTTGTTTGGGCCACCTTGTGTTTAGGCCATAGGAAGCAAGATGAGGTCTGAGATTTTTTTTTTTTTTAATAGATACAGTTAAAAAACGTGAAATTCATTCTTTTCTTACTCGCTAAGACATTACCTTGGTGTTTTTCACCATTCCTCCACCTTTGCAGTTCATCACAGCGGGACACATTCATGTCCCGCTCGCCCCTCGCAGCTCAGTGCCAAAGCACAGGGAGGACAAAGTCACCTCCCGGCCCGGGGAGCATCTCCCTGCTCTGCCTGAGGCTGGCACGGCTCTGCAGCTGCCACAGTAAATGCAGGAACCCGGGAGCAGCCCTAAGGCAGAGCCCATTGCCTCCATGCCCAGTTCCTGTTTCCTTCCCAGGAGCAGCGCTGGCTCAGTCCTGTGCACAGCCCTTCCCTCTGCCGTGCCTTGGTTCTGCCTGAGCACCAGGTCTGGGATGTTTTCCTGCCCTGTAGATACCGAATTCCCAATTGATTCCCGGGCAGCAGCTCTGTCCCAACTTTGCTTGCAGCAAAAATCTTTCTTGTGTTCAGGTAAGGTTGTCTGTGTTCAGACTTAGCAGAGGATGTTCCCAAGAACTAAAGGTGTGCTGGGGCAATTCCCAGTTACTCATCCGGTCCCTGCAGGGGAGACATTAAGTGATGGTTTTGTAAAACCTGCAATCCATCCTTCAGCCTGGCTGGGAGCAGTTTCTCTCGATGCAGACACAGGGGAAGGGGCTCCAGGCCGCGGCTGCCGGGCTGGCTCCAGCCCATCCCCCGGGAGGGGATTTCTGGCCGTGCAGCCCCCTCGCTCTGGATGAGGCGCGGGGCTTTGAGAGCAGCGAGAAGCGGAAGGTCTCAGCAGCGTATGCAAATGCCCAAATTCTCCCCGAGCAGCCACCCATGCGGTATGCAGGATGAATCATGTCCTAACGGAGCGCATTCCTGCTACTTTGGAGGGCTTCGCAGATGTGTTCCAGGTCACCCTGGGCGAGAAAACCACACACAGCCGCGGCTCCTTCTTCCCTGGCAGCCTGTGCACAGATGGAAAAAGGGGGGACAGGACCCTGCTGGCTCCCTGGGAGCCCCTGCCTTTCACACAGGGCCTGGGGATGCTGCAGGGAGGAAGGGGGGCTGCCAAGGCAGTAGCTGGGATGGAGCTGATGGTAGGAAGGCTCGGGAAGATGGGTGGTTTCTCTTGATCCACCAGGGAGGCAAGCTGGGAAGGGAGACAGTGCTGGAAGACAGCACTTTTTATCCTCTATATTTGTCTTAATTTGTCCCTGGTGCCAGATCAGAAGGGGATTTTGCTGCTCCAAGAGGCAGAGGTTGGGTCAGTAAAACAGGATTTTAATATGAATACTCACAGCTTGGAAAGCAGAGGTCTCCCTCCAGGCTGCATCCCCTGTTGTGGTGATCTCTGGCTGCAGAAATCTCTGGGCTGGAATCTTAGGCCGGTAGATGGATATAGATCACATTTTTAATATAAAAATACATTTTAGAAGGAAAATGATTCCCAGAAATAGGAATTCATCTGCCAAGCAATGTGCACATAACCGATTTCACACTTAAGAGGTGCCAGAAAGTTCAGGAATGAGACCAACAATAAAAAACCAACACACGTGTGAAAAACCTACAGCATTTAAAGCCAGATTCAATAAAAATAGCACCTAGTTTATATGCTACAGGAGCTGGCACTCGCCTGCAAAAGCTGAAGGGAAGAGATAAAACGTTCAGAAGTTGCACACAGTCCAGAGGAACGGAGCAGCCCTGGAGCAGTGCTGATGGTTACTCAATAACTCATGTACAATATTCTCCCGTGTAAGTGCTTTAATTCTTCATCCTGCTACTTCTCGGGCAGAAAGACACAATTTGGAATGCTTGAGGCTGATCAATAAGCTTTGTTGTGGCAGCCAAAGTGCTTTGTGATAGACCTTTACGTTATGAGAGGGCTCCCAGGCTGTTACACGGCATCATTTTCTCTGCTGGTCTTCTGCTGGCAGGCAGCGAATTCGGTGTTCACGGTATCCCTTCCCCTATCCCGCCCCTCCCCTGGGGCGCTTACAGTGCACAGAAATAAAAGCAGGCTGCGAGGGGAGGGGAGGGAGGAGGTGATGTGCCCGGGGCCGTGCAGGGGTGGGTGGCACAGGCAGGTTGCAAAGCCAGGTCTCTGACTCCCCCTGTTGCTTTGCCCACTGGCTCACGCCTCCTCCTCGGCAGCCCGATCCCGCTTGGATGCGACATCCCTTGAGAGCAGCAGGAGGACTTGCTGCTGACACCGAAGCTGAGCTTGCTTCTTTCATTTATTTATTGTGTTTACAGCCACCTCCTCATGCCGACCAACAGCCCTGTTGATAACTAGACTGGCCCTGGACCAGCATCCCTGAGCCTCCAAGCACTCAGCCTCCAAAAAGCTGTTCCTGCCTGGACCATCAGCTCAGGGAGATGCTCATGCAGGCCCTGGAGGACCCCAAAGTCACCCACTTCCAGATCAAAGCAATCTGAGAAAGGTTTGACTCATCCCCCACCAAGTCCAAGGAGCAGAGGGGGAGAAATGCTCAGAGGAATGAGGAAGGGTTAGTCCAGAGTCTGAGCTGTGCATGCTCTTGCATGTCCTAAGTCAGTGGTTTCTTAAAAGAATACATTGAGAACAAATGACAATTTAGATGTTACTCATGTCCTAGGGAGATGCTGGGGATTTTGCTGTTTACTGCTGTTTTATCAAACCTAGGCAGGCCAGGGGATCAGAAGGCAGCTCTAAAAGGCAACATTCAATGCCATCTCAAGCACATTTACAGTGCACATACAAATATACAAGTTCTCTGTAGTAAAAAACATCATCTGTTGTGTTGTATGCATGCAGGTGGAAGTGAGCACTGACCAGATTAAGACTAAAAAATAATATCTTTATTTTGAGATATAACTCCACTATGGAACTGTGCAAGAGTTGTGCAGCCTCTTCTCCCTCTTGCAGGCAACACATATTAGAGCCCAGTCCCGAAACTCCACAAACAGCTTCAGATTTCTGAATTGCTGCTGCTAACGACATTGTCCCCTTGCTCAGAGCCTGTGGCAGAAGAGCAGCAGAGGCAGCAGGGGCTGGCTGCCCTGTGAGGGCTGTTCTTGCAGGAGAGGCAGACTCAGTATCAGCAAGAGAGCTGCAAACTCTGGGGAAGTGACACCACCTGCATGCCAAGGGATTAAGGGACATCACACCCCTGTGTGGGGAGTCACATCAGCTTCTGAGGGCTGCTGCAGCTCTTCTCCTCCTCTTTCCTGCTGATGTAGTGGTGTTTTCCCCAGAGCTCCAAAACATTGAGGTGTTTTTACTTTTTACGTCATCCTCAGGGTTTGGTGTCCCCCAGGTTTGCCAAGAAAGCAGTGAACTCCAGGCCAGAAAAGTGAGAGTCACTTTTACACATCTGCCCATGAGAACAAGGACTGGGTGCAAAATCACAGCAGGCCCAGCCTCCAGGGCATTTTTTGCTCATGACCTCCCCAGGACCCACCAGATAAATTCCAAAGGAGGTGTTTAGGGGCTGCTCTCATTTGCCATCTTCCCCTCAGCCCTGCAGCCCTGTTGATACGAGGTAGGACCCAGGACTTCCAAAAACAGCAGTACCTGGCAGCAGGCTGTTGATAGCAGCCTATTTCGAGGTCTGGCTTTATCAGGGAGGGCCTGGAAGTGCTCCCAGGAGCACAGGGCATGCTGCACATTCCAGGCACAGCTGCCTTGCACTGACCAGCAGTGCTGCAGGGTGCCTGCTCCCAGGACAGAGATCACACAGCCCCAGCCAGCCCTCCACTGCTCCAGGACACTTCACTGCCCCAGTACAGAGGTGCCAGCACATCTGGCACCTCCTGCTACACTCAGCAGGTCCCAGTAAACCCCTCCTGGCCTCACTTTCTTGTAGCTATAGTGGGGATTTTTCTTGTGCAAACCAAAGGCAGAGATAACCTGAGCCTCAAGCCAGGAGAGCTGGATCCCATTCCTTTGGGAAAGTCAGGCCCAGCAAATGGAACCACTGGACCAGTTGGTCACAGTTTGTTACCTGGTAAAGGCAGCAAGCACTGCTCACCTGTAAATGGTGAGAAGTGCTCCTGTTCCTTCCAGACTTCTTCACCAAGATCTGAATCCTTTTCACTTATATTTTGGATCAGTTTGGGATACAAAAGCAAGTCTTGTTCCAGGTGAATAATGCTCATGACAAACATTTGCTGATGGGCTGGAGGACCAGACCCTCAGATTAAAGTACAGGGTAGAGCCTGCTTCTCTTCAGCTCTTAATTATTCTCAGTTATTAGGGTCTTTTTAGAAGCCATAATAAATGAATGACAAATAAGCAGTGTTTTGAACATGCTCACAGCACTGGAAAGCAGTGGGAGAGCTATACCTCAGCCCAAAAGTAGACAACACTCCTGCCTAGGTTTTACCAGAGCCAAGTCCAGTGGAAGAAGTGTCTCCTGTCCTGCAAGCTCTGCTTCCAGCACAGACACCACAAGATCCCACAGTTCAGGATCCAGGTCTCCACCCTGTGAAACTTGTGCAGAATCATCAGTTTATCTGTATTGTATCTGTACCCTCTTCCAACATCCAGGATGTCCCTGCAAACAAAGCCTAAAGCTGTGTTGAGTAGAAACACTTGATCAAGAGGTGGTGGTTTTTTGACCTGGAACCACAAGACAATCACCATTTCAGAATAATTTCCCATTCACCCTACAGAGACCTTGCCCAGATCACATTTCCCCAGTTCATGGGGACATGGAACTGGCATGATGAACAGGCTGGCAGATGCCAAGCTGTGTCACATCTGAAGGCTCTTCCCTTTCCAAGCACAGTATCATGTCATCAAAGGCAACGAGGCTGGCACATCATCATTTGAGAATCCCACTTTATAGCCAGTAGAAATCGAATCCCAGCAAGTCTGTCAGTAATGATATATTCCAGGTAACACAGGATTGAAACCTCCTGGCCCCAAGTCTGAGTCTTAGACTTGAACAAAGCTCTGATTTGTCAACTTTCACAATTTATGGTCTTTGCAATATTTAGTAGATGGTGAGAAAGGGGAAATAGGCAACGGGGTTATGGCCACAACTTCCTGTTCAACTTCATTCTTAAGTTCCTGGTTTTAAAATACAGAAATAAATTTGGAGATACTGGAGGTCTCCAAGCCGGAATATTTATAAATTTGGGTGTTCCACATCTATCTGTCTATTTATCTATCTATCTGCATTTTATCTCAAATCTGGTGTCACCTCATGCTCTCCAAGCCTTTCGGTCTGATAGCACTGTGTGTAACAAAACACTTCAGAAAAATAAACAAGGGTATAAAATAGGTGCCATTTTAGAAATAAAATTAATAAATGGTCTACAAATTCAAGAGGATATCTGTCAAAGCTGCCTCTGGGCCCAAATTTCCATAAACTCAAAATTAGGCTTCTGAATTAATTTTCTAGACTACTGCAGTATACTCAGTAAAGCTAACAGCTGATAAAAAAAAAAAAAATTGAGTATAACTCAAGTTAGAGACCTAACTCAAGTTATTCCACTGACCTAGAAACAACCCCCGAAACCAAACATACAAATGCATTTCCTAATATCAGCACTGTAGAAGCAGTTCTGTTCTTAAGGAATTCAAGCAGATTCATTCCATATCCCTGTCTGACACAGGCAGGATTTCCAGAGCATCCTGCTCCTGGCAGCTCTCAGGGCTGGCAGCACAGACCATGGCAGGAGACCCCAGCTCCACACCACACCTCAATACCTGTCTGCATTCAAACTGCATTTTGTATCCATAATTACCACAAATGGTTCCCAGTTTTAACAAATGGTTTTCAGCCCAGGAAAAATCTGAAGTGTTTGTTCTCCCAGAGAAACCAAATCAATTTTGGGATTTTCATTTGTTGTAAACTAACAAGGTGTTGCAAGAAGAAAAATCACTGAGCTGCTCAGCTAGCTCTGCTTCCTAAAGCTTTGGCCTAAAACAGAAATTTCAAAGGCTAATGGTGATCTTCCTTCAGTCCTGACTATAGTGGGTGTTAAAATGTTCCAAGTACTTGTAATTTTGCAAAATAACAGGAAGCACAGAGAGAAAGATGGGTTATACTTTATTTTACAAGCCCTACTCAGAGGCAGCTTGAACTGTAACTATCCCAAGATTAGTTGATGTTAACCACTGGGAACCAAAACTCCAGTCCCTAAACATCTGGATTTCCATCTCCCCATCAGTACAAGAGCAGTAACAGCAATTCCCTCCTCCATGGCAAGGGTACAGCCAGGCTGGGGTTCACCCATCTGGAGTGGCACAGTCAAAATACTGAGGCCAGACCCTACTGGTCAAACATATTTATTTATTTGTATGAAATAGATATTTAAATATATAATGTATTTACATGTATATATTCTGGTTTTCATAAGTAAAATATATTTATATTATATAATCTAAATGTGTTATTTTATATTATATGTACATAATATATAGAATGGATTTTTGGATGGTGTGAAGGTTTCAGCTTACACAGATGACTGCTCAGAATTGCATGATCAATCTCTCCCTAAGCTGTGCCAATGCCTCTCACCTCCCTGTCCCTGCCCACCTCCTGCCCCAGGAGCAGGGCACAGCAATAGAACTCTGCTTTTCCCTTTGGGGGGGCCTTTACATCCCCACTTCAGTAACATTTGACCAATTCTGTTCCTCTTCAGTCCATGTACAGAGAAGGAAAAGTTATTTTTCAGAGAAACATAGGATGGTTTGGGTTGGAAGGAACCCTAAAACCCATCCCATAGATGGGGACACTTTCCACCAGGCCAGGTTGCTCCAAGCCCCATCCAGCCTGGCCTGGGACACTGCCACAGATGAGGCAGCCACGGCTGCTCATTTTAGTTGAGTCAGGAGGACTCTTCAGCAGCCAAAGCTGGACACTGCTTTACCTCCTGGCAGTGCATTTTAAGAGCCATTCCTTAAACAAACTGCTCCTTTCATTGTCTGTCTCCCAAATCCACCAGCACAGCTCTGCATCCTATAACACTCTCCCCCCTCCTGAGCTCCCAGTGGGTGTCACTGACCCACCCAACAGAGCTGTCACAACTTTTCTGGTTGTGTCACAGCCACTTCTACCAGCACAGAGATCACACTCACAAATCACTGCCTGGAAAGTCTGTGTGGTATGTGGCTTAATTTTCTTTTCCATAATATGAAATCCAATCTGAAATGCACAGATTAGTTTACTAATCTGTGTAAATCCTATTAATAGCACTTACTCTGCTGTGCTCCCATTCACATTCTAACAAATCTGCTTGGACTGGCTTGGTTTCCCCTCACCTCCTGCAAGATCTTCACACCTGGCTGCAGTCACGTCTTCAAAAAATAGCTGGCCACGAATGGAAACTTGTGCTTTGCAGTCATCTCTCATATTTTAATTGGTGTCCCATGGTCCATCGTGTTCTGGATCAAAGCATTAGTGCTGTAAATCACCATGGTGCCATCGAAGCTAAAGGGATTATACAGAGGATCACACAGCTCCAGAGGGGAAGGGCAGAGCTTGTACCCTCCGCTCCCCCAGCATCTCTGGCTTCTGCTCCTGCTCCAGCTGCATCCTGCCTCTCACAGCTCCATTGGCAGCCCAGTGACTCCATCCTGCCCTGGGCACATGGCCCAAAAATGACCCAAACACCAGCAAAGGACCTGCTTGCAGGGAAGAGGTGATGGACCACGTCTGGAGCCTCTGGATATGTTCACAGCAGCCCTACACACATCCCCTCGTCACCTGTGGGGTTAGGGTGGCACACCTGGCACCTGGGCTTGTTCCTGCCAGAAGGAGCAGCTGGGTGGGCTCCAATCCCCTGAGCTCAATGTGTGCTCTCAAAGAGAATGCACCCTCTGCTCTGCTGCAGAATAAACCTTCCTCTGTTTGAAACAACAATATTTCCTTCTCCTATAGTGGGCTCCAGTGGTTCCCTATGGCACAGTCATGGTGAGAGGGGTCAGGACAGGAGAGGAGGAGAGCAGGGCTTGTGCACCTGCCTCCAGCTTCCCAATCAAGCTGTGCATTAATTAGCTAATCCAGCTCCATGCTGCTGTCCCCTGCCCTCGTTTCACCACCGTCCTGAAGTCCTTGTGACCGAGCACCTTCTGCAGCCCCAGCCAGTCCCACAGCACTCCAGCTCCGTGCAGAGCCATGGCCACACTGCTCCCTTGAGCTGAGGAGTCCTTGCCCTTGGGCCAGGTTGGAATTTGCCAAAAGCAGCCCTTGGGGAGGGCCCTGAGCTGCTGCCACTCCTGCCTTGTGCCCTTGCACCCTTCCAGCACCTGCTGATGCTTTCCACTCCGTGTGCTGGGCAGGAGAAGGTGGAAGCAGGATAGGAAGATGCCCTGCCAGGAAAGGAGCTCTCCAGAATTTACCAGATGGAAGGTTTCAGTGGAGAACAGAACATGGAAACTCTCAGGTGATGAAGGGAAAAAGTTCTACTCTAAATCATAAAAAGGAAAGGGTTTGAGTTAAAGCTGCTTTTACAGAGGTTCACAGTAGGACAAACCCACTGCTGGTCTCCCTGCCAAGGGATCCCTGCTCCTTGTATGAGTCTGTTTCCCCACCATCCAGCTCTCCCAAATTCCCAGGGCCAAGCTCTGAAGTGCTTTCACTAACCTCAATAAAAAGGCCAGACCTACAGTGCCAAGACAATTCCAGCACAACCTGGATACATTTCCAATGTTTTTTCTACCAGAATATGAAAGAAATTATTAGCATCAAAGATTTGTGGATCTTCTCTTTCCTTCCCTACAGCTGGACTGCCTCTACCACCCATCCAAAAGCATAAAGGCTTTATCTCATCGCTGCAGAAACTTTTCAAGGTCAAAAATGCTCCACTCTCTCTTAGTTTCCCCTAAAATGGTTTTAAAGTTTTAATTACCTGAATAATTGTGGGTGGCTTACTTGAGTGTTAGCTCAGGAATTGTTTGTCATACCTTAGTTTTGTGGAAGAAATATTTTAGAAGCATTACTCACACTCAAGAAATTTTACCCAAATTCTCTTTTACCAGGGGTTCTTACTTGTTACCTGTGTTAAAGCTTGCCTGTAAATCTCTGGGTAAGGGTGACAGTTATGAGATATTAAAATGCTGCAGAGGAAATAATAATAATAATAATAATAATAATAATAATAATAATAATAATAATAAAACAAAAGAGGAATTTTTAGAGTGAGAGAGACAACCAGCCAAATACAATATGTGGCCAGACAGAATCACAAGTGCTGGCTGCAGAACAAACCCAAGAGGCATCAGAAAAACCTCCCCAGCCACGGTGGTAAGGGTTCACCAGCAAAAGGAATGTACAGAACAAAACGGGGGGAAGATCCCCCTCTTCCTCCTCTGTCTTAACCCCAAAAGAGCATCTGACTCGGCTGATGCCTTGTGCAAATGTGATGCAAATGTGCCACTTGGGAAGGACAAACAGGCACTCCTGGACAAGAATTTGCCTTTGGTGTCCTGCCTGCCCCACCCTCTGCAGGCAGAGCTTAGAAAAGTGGTGTTTAAAATACTAAAGGGTGAGATAAGAGAAGGGGAGCAGCCCATCTCAGCCCTTTGTACTTCCGAAGGGCTCCTTTGTAAAATGAGATTTCTGTCACCCTCGCTGCAGAGCATCGTGTGCTGGAGACCTTGTCCCAACATCAAGCTCGTGTGTGCTCAGAGCCAGCCTGTGCTCATTTTCCTGCTGGAACAGCTCTTTCCTCTTGGATGTGGCTCTAGGGGACAGTCACAGTCCCTCTCTCACCCTGCCTGTACTGCACAGCCTGACCAAGCTCTGACAGAGCTTGGCCAGCTAAGAGTTCCCTGTCCTGAGGTCAAACCCAGCTCCACACCCATCCTCAGCTGGGACACAGCACACCCTGCAAGAGCCCCTCTGGTTTTCTGCACCCAAGGAGCTCCTAATTCACCTTCTCCTCCCTGCTGCTCACAGTCCTTGAAGGAACATGCAGGGGAGTTCAGCTCTGCCAGGAAGGTACATCCAAAATGTGAACTTCACTCACAGCTGCTCTCCAAACCCTGCCCAAGGACACACTCACGAGCTCTGATCACTCATTCTCAGCCCTGTCAGGGCTTTTTGCCCCTGCCTGTCCCCAGGACAAAAGTTTCTGCCTCCCTGTGGTTTTGGCAGAAGTAGTGATGTGTCCCCTCCATGCTCATTGCACCTGCTGCACCAATGCACTCTGCAGGGGCAGGTGACTCCAGCCAGGACATCAGGTCACAAACGTGGTTACAAAGGGTTCTGCTACCAGGGGGACAAAGATCTTTTGGAAGGAAAAGGTGGATAAGCAAGAGAAGTCACCTCTGAAACCTCGTGAAGGCTAAAATCCTAGATCAGCCTTTGCAGCCTGGCTCATCCCAGCTTTTGGCTTCAGAGATTCAGAGTTCAATTTCTGCTACAAAACTGTAGCGTTTAATTTCTGCAACTTGCTGCTTTACCTCCTGCCTCCACACACCTGGATGTCAGAGGAATACTGGCATTGTCTGGTGTAGTTGTGCTCTGGGGGCAGCAATAGGAGAATTCTTGTACAGTTTCCTCCACATCAGCCCTACAAAACCCTTTTTCCCCTCCCTGGAGTGTAAATTTCTATCACTCCTCTCTATCTCCAGTGCTGAGTTGCACAGGACCCCATCTTTAGGGAAGCATCACAGTGATAAAACCCCCTTTCAAATGAATTTTAATGGAAATATTTATAATTAATATTGGAAGCTGTGTAAAGGATCCTGGCCCTTGGTGTCTCCCAGTCCTCCATGCACAAACACAAATGAGCTGCCAACACACTCCTCAAAGCTGCATCCTGCAGCTCTGTGATCCCATTGAGGTCTACATGCTTGGGAAGAAATTATAGGGGTGCCAGCAGCAGCCATGACCACGTGGTCTTTAAAGCCAAGGAATGCTTTGGAAACCAGTTGTGTACAAAAACAATCATAAAAACCCCAAATTTTTCATGCCGTCCTCATGCTCAGCCTAACAGCTTCTCCAAGCACCTATCTATCACAACTGATGATAAAGATAATTTTCTACTACCACAACCTTACCTCAAGAGGTGCAACCCCATGTGCATTCACACATGTGCTTTGGGAGTTCAGTGGAATTGCTGGAAATCTCCCAGAACTGAAGGAACTTCACTTGAACATGAGAAAAAGGGGAGGAAACCACAGTCATTAGATTAGACACTGATCTGATCTACTTGGGGCACAAAGGACATTAAACTAAAACTGAAACTCAAATTTGATGAAGCCACAAGAAAGCAAAGCTGGGTGTAATTAACCTGCAAGATTCACAGGCACAAATTATCACAGAGGCCAAGAGCTTGTCCCTGAAAGTGTAGAAATATATACATTTATACACACACCTGAGCAGATATCAATATATGTGTATAACTGTGTTCTCTCAGGGCTGAAAGGGACTTGACAGCAGCATTCAGTCTTTCCCCCAGCTCCAAGACAAGATCAAATAGACGTCGGTATTTTCTGACAGATGTTTGTCTAGACCTGCTTTTAAACAGAGAATCTCCCACCTCCTCGGGCAATTTATTCCAGCACTTCCTTTTCTTCTTCAGCTGCATCCACACACGCACAGGTACCTTTATCTCGGAAGGTGAGCGGAGCAGCCTCTGATGACTCGCACATCAAAAGGCTTTGTGAAGTCATTTCTCATGGCAAGACCTTTCTTGCGGATGACGTGGGAGCCCAAAAGATCCCATTGTGACCTGAAGTGACAGCCTGGGCTTGGGGGACCAGCGAGGGGGGCAAATGGGAAAGGAGGGGAAATTCAGGCTTTTCCTTATTAACCTGCCAGATTTGTCTGCTGATAAGAGAGACAAACTTTGTACACTCCATTTTTAGATCAGACATTAAGTTCCTCTCTTTTTTTGATAAAATAAATACATTTTTGGCTGCTTCAGCAGCCACTTCGGAGGAGATGCTGTCCTGTCAAACTTCAGCAAGGCAAAGGAAGGGATGAGGAATGAGGCTGTGCAGCTGGAGTATGTGAACGGCAGGATGGAGAGTAGCACTTTTCCAGCCAGCCTGGATATCTATTACCTCCACTTTTGGACTGACAATGCACCAAATGTTTCATTGCCTGGGGCCTTACAAAGCTGACCAGCTTTTATAGCCGAAAGCACTAATGTAGAAAGGCAATTGGGAATTAATTATTTAATGTGGTTCTCATTGGTAGAAAGCTTCCACCCCTCCTGCATCTCAGCTACCATTATACATATGTTGCTTTTCTTCAGACTGCAGCGATTAGAGAAGCAGAGGAAATGATGGCTAAGCCCTGTTCTCACTTGCAATGAACTCCATTTAAATCAGCAAATTTGCATTCAATAACCAAGGGCACAGTTTAGCCCCGTGCTAGGAAAACATCATTTATGACAACAACCATAAACAGATTGCAGCGTCTCAATTTCTGAAAATAAGCCTTCTCATTCCTCTGCTCCCAAATTCCATCTTTGAAGGGCAAAATATTCCTTCTTGAAAACTAAAATCCATAGAAATAGCCCTATTCGTAGGAAATCAGATGGAGTTCCCTTTAATTTGGCTGCTTGCATGCCTCACTGGAGCAGACAGAAAGGTGTATCCCGAATCCACTGCATGTTGGTTCAGCTCCAGCTTCTCCCGGATTCTCAAGATAAGCATCTATTTCATTTAGAGCCTTTTTAGTTATGACCTGTGAAGAAGCAAATGTCCTTTTGAAGATCTCTCTGCAACAGCTGCATGCCAGAGACTCCCGGCCAAGTTGCTTGAAGAGCTTAAGGATCATGCCCCACGTATTTAAAAAAATAAAGTGCAAAATAAGATTCTGCAGTGGAGCTGAGAGGGGGCATGAACTTACCTGTCAGTTGTGATACGTGGTAAACTGGTAACTTCTTCCCTGCAGTCACCACTTCCCGAATCATTCCAGATGAAGCTCCAACAGCATCCTGCTGAAATTCAAAGTAGTAAATTACACCGGGAATTAACTTATTGCAACGTGTCATATTTTTCCAAATACGTTTGGTTTGGANTTTGGTCCCTTAGATGAAAGATATACTGCTGTACAGATGTGCTTTTCTAAGATCCAGTGGCATGAAACCTGAAAAGCCCCAGCAAGATTCAGGAGCGAGTTTTAATCACCATGGAAGCACAACACTTTTGAAGGTCTATGAAATTATACACCCAGGTCTGAGAATAGTAAACTTATCCGTCTGGGCAGATCTGCTGATAAACAGAGACAACTCGTTTTCTCCTGGAAAGCTGCATTTTATGCTGTTTGAAAAAAATAATCGGTTGTTAGAGAGACAGCTTTGTGCTGGGAAGAGAAAGGAGAAAAAAAATCTCTGGGAGAGGCTTTCTGTAAGGGAAAAGGAAAGGCAGTGTGAAAGTACTCCCTGTAAATGCAGGAAGAGAAGACGGGCTGAGCATCTCTCAGGGCCAGACAGAGCAAGGCTGGCGACGACAGAGGCATATGGAGACCCACCCAGGGCGCAGACAGACCGGAGGACCCCCAGACCCCGGCTTACGCAAGGTGACCTTTCCCCTCTCTAAAATTTCAAAGCTGGCGTTGCCGGCGCTGAACAGACTGTGTGCCATATGTAACATGACCTCAGCTCGGCTCTGCCAAGCCACTGATGGCATCACTAATGAGAGGTGAAAGGTCCCCTCCTCGCAGCCAGCTTGGAAACCCACCGGGACGGTGGGTGCAGGGTGGGCCCCCAGCCCTGGATCGCTAGAGGCAGGACCCCACTGCCCCACATCCCACACGTGGGTGCCACTGACCCACCACAGGGCACACACCCATCCAAAGGGTGATGGTGCCTCTTCCCTCTGCCCAGCTGAAACCGGCACAGTCCCCCAGCAATGGGAATATTTGTTTGGTACCCGAATGCAAAGCACACAGGCAAACAGAGCTGGGATGTAAATCCTGTCCCCAGTCCAGCTGCCACAGGCAGCAGCTTCCTGCCAGTGTGGATCATGCCTTGGCCAGGTGAGGAGAAGGATTTGTGCTGGGGGATGGTACAGAAGGAAGAGAAACCTCAAAGTGCCTGCCTCGATCCGGGGAGGACCCAAAATTTAATTCATATTTTTTCCCAAGCATTTCGCATGAAAATCATTACAATAATNCGCATGAAAATCATTACAATAATGTATTGCAGAAAAAAAAAAAAAAAATCAACCATCACCCTTGCTGCCTTTTTTTGTTGTTGTTATTCCTTTTTCAAAAAAAGGGTGTTTGGGGGTTTTTTGCAGTTTTCCCGCTGTCAGTGCCCCCGTGCTAGCCATTACCTAAGGCAGGGACAGACAGGACCCATCTGCATGCCAGCCCTGAGCTCCCTGCCCCAGACACGTGTGAGCGTGGGTGGGTGCCACAGGTGAGGGTGGGATGGGGAACCCGGCCGGATGCGTGCACACAGGGCTGCGGGAGCGTTCACATGGCTCGGTGTGAGCACACACGGGGGTCCGCCCACAGGTGAGCTATGGGTGCCCACGGGTGAGCTGTGTGTGCCCACGGGAGCGCGGGAGGGGTGTCTGTCCCACTTGAGTGTGCATTCGGGGGAGGGGAGTGTCGCACACACGGCTGGGGGGTGCTCACGGGTGGATTTGGGGGTGTGGGCACACCAGGGGCACAGGTGGGATGTGTGCGGGTCGGTGGGAGCGCACACGCGGGGTGTGTGGGGTGACACGTGGGTGTCACAGCGGGTGCGGGCGGGTTCAGCCCCGGTTCCCCGGGGGATCGGCAGGGCTGCAGCCGCCTCCGCGGGCGCACGGCGCGGGGAAGGCGCCCGTGGCTTGTTTCGGTTCTGGAGTGACTCACTCCTGGCAGATGTGGCACCGCCGAGGTGCAGCGGGGACCCACCCACGCCCTCTAGACAAAAACCCCACCCGCGAACGTGCTGCTGCCTCCCCACGCAGGGCCAGGGCCCGCGGGGAAGGGGCTGGATTTACCCACCCCTGCTCTTCTGCCGGGATTCATTCTTACATCCCAGCCGGCGCTGAGACATTCAATTATTCGTTTCAGAATTATTCTGCCCCTCGCTTTCAGCACACCCTCGTCTCACAGGGGAGCAGACGAGGCTGCCCACGCGTGTTGGGTCTCCGTGGGATATATCCCACTGCCGGCCGAGGAGCGGCTGCCGAGGGGTAGCTGGGGTGTGTTTTTCTCCCACGGAGGAGCCGCATCCCAAGGGAACATCCTGCCGGCTGCGGGGCAGCAGCTCTCGAACCAGCGGCAGCCCCGCGCCTGCTTTGGCCGCAGCCGAATTCCTGCTGCGATATCTTATTTTTTAAAATTCTTTAAAAATCAAGAAAGGGGCAGAAGTTGCCGCTAACATCGCCCCGTGTTACGGTAAATGCTGCAACGCTGGGAAAAGGCAGGAAAACAGTCGCGGAGAAGCGACCCGCAGAGCTAACACCGCGGGTCCCGCGCGGGGGGAACCCAGCACCCCTTCCCCCCCTGGGCGTGGGGATCCCACCCCGCGGGGGCTGCAGACCCGCCGAGGCGGCAGACCTGCAGAGGGGTTGGGGCGCTGGGAGCAGCTGGGGATGGTGGGGGTCTCCCCCTTTGAACGGGGGGGCTGCAGCTGCCGGGGGGAGCTGCGCAGCCCCCCGGGTACCCGCGGCCGTGTCACGGACACGCGGGGACAGCGGCAGCACAGCCCGGGAGGCTGGAAGGAGAGGTGCAGGCTTCCGTGCAGAAAAGGAGTTAAACCCCGCCGCTGTCCTTTGATTTAGGAAATGGCTCATCCAATTCAGTTCCAGATTATTCAGGGGCAGGCTGCCTCGCTCGCTCCCTCTCTCCCCACACCAGCCCAAACATCTTGAAGTAATCAGCAGCTGAGAACGGAGACGTCCCCCTGGCATCTCAGGTTAAAGAAGGAGGTCCAGGAAAATGTGGTAGAGCCATTACAAGAAACCTGAGATGCATTCATCAGAGACTCCAATTGCCATCGCATTAGGATTGATTAGAGACCAGCAGTACCGTAATGACCCGGAAAGCGGGGCATACGGGGATTATTAATATCAGACTTCTCAAAGGGAAAAAAAAAAAAAAAAAAAAAAAACCGGAGGAAAAGAGGGAAGAAGCAGGAGGGAAAATTTAAAAAACAAAAACACATCGCGGGGCTCCTGCTCGGATGCAGACTTACCTGAGAGCACACGCACCGGCGAGCAGCACCGACGAGAATTTGTCTAACTTCTGGAGGGGAAAAAAAGCAAATAAACATGGAAAAAAAATCACCTCTGGACCCACTGAAATCGCCTGCTCCCATGCACGGCTCTCACAGAGACTCCCAGCGCTGCGGCCTCGGGGGTCGGGCCGGCCACGGTTCGGGGATCCCACCGGGGTCTCCCCCACCCGGGCCAAAAGACGCCGGTCCCCGGGCTGGCGACAGCAAGGACAATTTTAAGAGCCACCAAAGAGGAGCAAGGAGACCTCGGTGGCTCGTCTCCTTCTCAGTTCCCTGCGCCAAAACAAATCAGCCCCTCCTGGTCTCGGTTTAAATGTAGCTCACTGGATAATTAACTCCATCTTTCCAGCCCTGCTTTAACTGTTTATTTAGTGTCACCCCGTATTACCATCACTAGCACTTTCCTCTGAACAGGAGGAGCTGGAGGGTTTCACCTCCCAAAAGGAAATTCTTCGTAGCTTAAAAGAATCAGCATCCAGGAGGTACATTAGCGAAGAGGAAAGGGGGGGAGGGACGGGATCTGGGGGTCCCACGGCAAAAGCAGGAGGAAATAAGGGTGGAGGTGGGGGGACAAGGACAGAAAGACGTATCGGCCCTCGGAGGAA
>VXBR01003621.1:548584-584917 GCA_013400215.1 Cisticola juncidis | reverse complement strand
TGTGTGCCGCCACCCCGAGCTCGGCTGCCTGCATGGGGAAGGGGACCGGAGGCGGGTCCCACTGAGTGATCCCCGGGAGCTTGGGGGACAGGACGGGACGCTCCATGTCCCCCGGTCCAGGCTCGCCCTCTCCTCTCTTCCCGGGGACCTTCATCACCCTCCCGGGGGTCTCATGCAGTCCCACCGTGACCCGTCACAAAGCGGCCCCTCCCGGCCCCTCGGGCAGGAAAGGGGGAGCCCCGGGGAAATGAAGGATGTTTTTTGGGTCAGCAGCTGCGGGCTCCATGCCTCGAGGATGGGTAAGCTCCAGCTCCGTTGTTTTTTTTTTTCCCAAACCACTGGCTCGGTGAAGAGGAAGGATAAATATTGCCCGGGGCTCCAGCCCTTCGAGGCGCGGAAAGCCAAGCAAGGACTCTCAAACCAGGAGTTGTTTTCAAAGCAAACAGCTCCGAGGCGCTTCCTGCATGTAGGCAGGGACAGGCTTGATTGTCGGAGGGTTGGGGAAGATGCCACGGGATGTTCCCCTTGCCCAAATCCGCATTTCCCTCACACACCTGCAGACCGGGGGCTCCCCCAGCCTCAGAGCCCTGCCCACCCCGGCTCTCCTTTTCCCCAAAAGGAAGAGGGACGAGGTTGGCAACAGGCAGGAAGTGGAAAGGAGGGATGGAGGGTGCTGAGGGCATCCCCCTGGAAATAACTCCCTGGCCAGCCGTCAGGTAGGAGCAGGGAGGCCCTGGAGCTGAGCCAGGCGCAGGTTGCTGAGCTCTCCTCCATCAGGCTTGACCTCGCAGCAAGCTTTTCACAGCACAGCCAGCCTAGGGAGGCAGCCTGAGGCTCTTTCTCACCTAGCTCTGCTTTGTATTTCCACCGGCAGGAAGGAGTTAATTCACCCTCCTCAGGACAGATTTCACACTGTGTCCAGGTCAGCCAAAAAAGGGGAGGAAACGGAGAACAGCAAAATGATTAATTCTACCTGCTTTTCCCATGAGTGATCACCTGCTTTCGGGGTCATGAATAGCAGGTAGCTCTCTCAGTCTCCAGCTCTGAGAGGCTCATTTGTTTGGTGACAGCTGAGTGACAAGACCTGAAATCCGAGCCCTCAACTTTGCCTGATGTGTGGATAAAACCCTGGATGTTCCCTCAAACATTTCAGGAAATGAAAGTTGTAACGCGATCCCTCGTGCGCCCACATCTCCCCCAGCAACACACAAAAGCTCAAAGGAACCTTCTCGGATTAAATTCAGCCTGGAGAGGATGGAAGGAAAATGGAGAGCAGGCTGAGAAAGCTGGAACTGGCAGGCTTTTCTTCAGCACTTATTGGAAATGTCTGTCCAAAGCAGGGATTTAGAAAGGTCACCTCTACCGTAAGCGCTTCTTCCTCCACCGGAGTCAGCCGGGCAGCCCGCTGCTCCCAGCCCATCCCCACCTTTGGGACAGCCTGGGGAGGGCTGTGGGGTGCACTTAGAATTCCCCAAGCAGGAAATTCAGTGTATAAAAGCAAATACACAAGGAGAAAGCCAGCCCCCTGCTCTCTGGTTTGATTTCTGGGTCACTCTGAGGCAGCGCTGTGCTGTCCCCAAAGCACAGGGGCAGCTCTGCCCCTGTCCTGCTGCAGCTCCTGCCCCTTCCCTTTCCCACCAGCCCCCCGAGGAGCAGGCACAGTGCCACCCTCTGCCCCCAAAGTCCTGGGCCATGTGCTGGAAATTCTCCACAGGAGCTGCTGGTGAGGAGTGTATACTTGCTCAGCCCACGAATTAAGTCCAACATTTCCAGGCCTGACTCCCTAAAGCTTGCAAGTCCAGGAGCCCAGAGCCAAGATGTGGCACGTTTGTGCTCTGTGTCTTTGCAAACCAGGCCTGAACAGCCAGAAAGTCAGAGTTTCATTTCATGCACACGGGTTTGGGAATGTCAGCAGCTGGAATGAGTCCAGGTGTGTGGTGCTGTCAGGATCAGGCCAAGGCATCCCAATTCCCTCTCTCCTGGGTAGGTGGTTTTATGGAGCTGCCTGTCACCAGGCAGCCTGTGTGCTGTTATCCAGCCTGAAGATAAAGCACTATTTAACAATTGTTTAACTGTTCCTGAAGTGCTTCTGGATCTGCAGTCTCTCTAAAAGAAACAGCACATGCCCCGAGATAACTCTTCACCTCTGAGCTTCTCCCCTGCTCCTGCTTTTCACAGGACTGCAGCTCATGAATGCTGCACAGGTGGAAAATCTCAGTCTGCTCACCCAGTGTGCTTTGCTGTCAGTAATTCTGCACCCAAGGAAGAGCTTGCTGTGGGTGACACTGCTGCAGATTGGTCTCAGCCTCCAGGGCAGGTGCTGCAGCCTGCCCCATGCCACAAGCAGCAGAACACAGAGCCTGCACATCCTGGCTGTGCCAATCTGTGTCCAAGGATGGATTTAGCTCTTCCTGTTGGGGCTGAAGCTGTCAGGTTTTCTGAGGGCACCAGGTGCTGTGTGGGGAGAGCAGGGGTGGCAGAGGCCGGATCCACAGGGGTTGGGTGCAGGGTGCAAAGCAACCTGAGCCACTGCTGTCTTTCCCAGCTGGATGTGGACACAGTTTTAAATATGGAAATGAAGGAAAATTTCTTTTAATCTTCAGGCAGAGAGAGCAAATTACCAGGCTCCCCAGAGGTTTTTAGTGCTCACCCCAACTGCAGCCCCATGCTGCCTGGAAGGAGGGCACCAGGCTGAAGCCCCTTCCCGTGCCACCCTGTCTTTCCTTCCAGCTGGGCTTTTCACCAAGTGCAGGGACATTCCCTCTCTCCCTGTGGTTTATTGCATTCATCCACATCTCCCAAGTTTTAAACAGAGGCTGAACTTTCTCTGAAGCATATAATCCCAATCCTAATAATGAGGTTAAAGAGGCAGATTTAGTTCAATTACGGTTTCCTGTTTTCATTTGTCCAGTGCTTTTGGAAAATACCTCTGTGGGCAGATGACTCCCCATTCCTGTCTTAGCTTCTCATCCACATCATTCTCATTCACAGTTCTGCAGGGCCAGAGATGCTTTGGCACCTGCTCAGACTCAGATGAATTTCAGCTGTGGTAGAAGAGTTATGGGAAATCCTCATGCCTGCATCTCAGAATGGAAGAAAGGGGGAAAAACTCTTCTTTTTCTGGCTTCAGGATGGAAAAGCTTTTAAGATAATAGCTGGGGCATGGATCAGCCCTGTTTTACAGGAGGGGAATCTGAGACCTGGGGAGATGACAGACCTGCTGGAGGTCAGAGCAAGGGCAGGTGATGGGGCTCTGCACTCCCACGCTGCCTCCCTTTATAGTCCCCATCATAAGTCACCACAGCTTATCATTATGTAACACAATATTCCTAATAACACGAGACAAAACCAATTGACTAAAAAACAATGCCAAATGAGGCTTGTGGCTAACACTCCCTGAAGAAATGGCCTCTTTTCTAGAACTGAAAAAAAAACCCCACCAAACAAAAAACCCCAAGCAAATTGGAAACAATTGAAAAATGAAATTGCATCTGCAAACTGCCAGAGTGCTTCTCCTGAGCCCCAAAAGGAGCCTGTGTCCCCCCACCCCTGCTCCCACTGCCCTGTGTGGGGTGTTGGGTGTCACAGGGACCTGCAGCTCTGTCCAGGAGGGCACAGGAGGGATTTTGTGGCAGTGCCTGGGATGCTGGCAGACACAGTGCGTGCTTCATTCAACACAAGGGCAGCACCATCTTAGAGCAAATCAGAGATGTATTTAGGGAATTAAGATCTTCTTATGCCTAATGTCCTCGAGCTGGCAGAGAAACATGAAGAGAAAGAGTTTAAGAGGGAAATAACTCCAGTTTATAAACTCCTATTCCCTTCCTGGGAGCTCTCTGGGGCTGGGCAGAGGCACTGGCACAAAGGAACTGCAGAATTCACCCAGGAATCCTACCAGGGGCTGCTGGGGTCTCCACAGCCAGCAGCTGCCCTCTGCCCACCCAGCAGGGCTTTCCTGCAGGAGCAGCACCAAAGTGAGCAGGAGCTGGGAATGCTGTGCAGGCTCAGCAGTGCCCATTGCAGGGGACAATTCTGTCCCTGCTGTGGTGGCTTCCAGCCCTGTCAGCAAACAGGACCCCTGGGGGTTCACACCACAGGCCCTTCTCAGAGGATCTGGGATGGGGATGCTGGGCCCTGTTCCAGCCACCCCCGTGTGTTTGGAGTCTCTTGGGTGAGCAGTGGGGGAAGCACGTGGTTTTCCACTGCTGGGACAGCTCAGGCTGGGACACTGCTGCCCTGTGGGAGGGAGAGAGGCTAAGATTGAGCCTGGAGGAATCTCCCACCCCTGGAAGTGTCCAGGGCCAGGCTGGATGGGGCTTTGAGCCGCCTGGTCTGGTGAGAGGTGGCTCTGCCCAAACCATTCTGAATTTCTGTGATTCTATGAACTTCTATTTTCAGAATTGTCCCTTGAGGCAACACCTCCAAGGAGGTGGGATCATTTCTTGGAGGGAACAGCACAGGGAAAGGATGTGGGGATGCTGAAGCTGTGCTATTCCAACAGTGCCTGCTGGAGTGGACAGACACACTCAGAGCAACAAGAAGCCAAGGGGCTGATGCCACCTGGGGCTGTACCAGCCACAGCCCTTGTGTGCAGGATCTGCTTCCGAACCCTCCAGATCCCAAGGGAGACTTGGGCTGGGTTCAAAAAGCCCTCAGAAGAGCAAAGCAAAGCGGGGCTTGAGGATGGGGAGCTGCAGGAGGCTTGGTCAGAGACCCCCAGCTCTGCTCTGCCTCTGAACTCTCCAACAGGCAGGGCTGGGCTGAAGGAGACCTTCAGACCTTCAGAAAAGGGACTTTGGGGCTCTGCTGCTGGCTTGTGTGACTTGCACTTGGCACTGGTGGACAGTGATGTGGCCAAAGCCTGTGCTGCTGCTGCTGAGGATGGTCAGCAGCCAGCACCCCACCCCAGTCTGCTCCCACTCAGGGATGAATTTCATCCTAGCAGGGAAGTTTTAGGAGGAGAATCAAGCTCCCACATGGTGATGATTTTCAGGGAAGTGTTTAGCAGGTTTGATCCAGGCTCACAGCACACCAAATGTCCAACGCTCATCACAGGGGTCCCTTCTAGTTTATGGATATGTCAAATTTGCTAATCTAACATAGATTAAAAAAAAAAAAAAGAAAAAAAAGAATTGATGTTGCATGATCTGAAGGCACCAGTATGACGGGGATTTGTTAAAATCCTCTGAAGCAGAAGGAAAAGAGGCAAAAGGAGCCAAAGCTGTGAATAGGACTGAGACATAACATGTTCCCCCAGCCAAGGGAAGTCCAAGGTGACACCACAATGACTCTGCAGCAGCTGCAGGGTTAACTTCAAACCTAAAACATTTCCTAAAGGACAAACCCTGATTTGCATGGTGATTTTTTTGTGCCATGGCTCAGCAGCCTCCACAAACCCAGCACGGATGTCTCACGGGTGCATTCAGCCTGTGCCCTTGGGCAGCACACGAGGGGACTGTCCTGGCAGCAGAGCATCCTGTGGCTTGGGATGGGACTACAGGATGTGTGTCCTGGGGTGCCCGGGTGCTGCACCCTGTGCACCTCTGGGTGAGGTTTTGGGGCTTGGCTTTGCTCAGGATGCCTCTCTGTCCTCACCTCCTCCTCTGCCAGGGTTTGCTGGTGGCCCCACAAACAGAATTTCCTGCCTCTGCCATGCCCACACAGCTGCCAGGTTTGAAAGAGGAACTGGCAGGAGGGGAAGAGGCCAAAATGGGTGTGCCGAGGATGGGGGAATCACATCCAAATCACCTCCACCCCAAACAGGGACCCATCCTCACACAGAGTAGTGAGATGGGGAAAATAAAAACCCTACTTGCAAGAAATCTCTCAAGGCAACACGCAAGGGGCCGGGGGCTGAGGGCAGATTTAAATCGAACCTGCTGCCCAGTGATCCATGAGGAAGGCTCAAACAACGAGCAGGGAAGGGAGGCTGAAATGATGGTCACCGGGAGAACCTGAAACCCGCGTTGGGGAAAACAAATAAATCCAGCGAGCAGAGCCTTCCCCATCCCGGCTGAGGCAATCTGCGCTTATGCAACCCTACCCCGGGGCTGCCTATCTCTGTGTACAATCTGCGCTGATAAGATTGTTCCCTGCTGAAAATCAAAACCGCAGGGATTCCAGGCGGCTCAGCCGGAGTCAGATTGTCCACCTGAACACCGGGGCACTTTCATGTGGAAAAATAATCGCAGGTTATTTAGCAGAAATGAGGAGAGGGGCAGAGAGAGGTCCTTGGAGGATTTCAAGGGGGTGCTGGGTGTGTGCTGCATGGCAGGGACGCCAGCTAAGGCCACCACCCCGGGGCTGAGATGTCCCCATGGCATGACAATTGTTGCCTGAAGCAATCGCAGAAAAAGCAATGGGCTCTTGTCCAAACCTCACTGGTTTTTAGTGAGAACTGCTTGGGGTTTTTTTTAGGGTCTGGGGACTTGGAATTGGCAGCTCTGGTGCAATAAACCCTCAAATAAGAGACACAGGAGTGACAGTGGAAGCAGCTGTGCCACTTTTAAGGATTTTTTTGGGTGGAGCAGCACATGATTAATGTCTACACTGAGTGGGAGACAGAATACATAAACATCTCCTGTACATAGAGAGATAAATGCACCTGATAGAGCCACTGTGTGCAACAACTCACCTGATAAGCCATTCCCAGGAGCAAGATGTGCAGGATTAGATCCTTGTTTGCACTTATAAAGTAGATAGTGGGGATTTTTTTCTCTATTGTAATCCTAAAAGCTGTGGTTTGGGGCATGTGCCTCAACACCTGCCTGATTAGATCCCACCTGCTCTGAACGTCCTTTTCTCAAGAAAAAAAATGTTATTTGGGATAAATGGCAGCAAGAGATTGCTTGGTGATGCTGGAAATGGAACCTCCTTTCACTCAGATGGGAGTGGGAGGCTCAGATCCTGTACCCTGAAGAAGAAACAGGACAATACATGACCACCTGAAACAGCTTTTGGGTTTATTTTGCACATTTAGCACCATGTGTTCACAAATTTTAAATGCTGCTAAGTGAATTCAAACAGCAGAAATTTCCACTGGAGGGGTGAGACGTAGATGATACAGGCTGGGGAGCTGGGCCCCCAACCCCTTGCCAAATTCCTACACCAAGGGCAGAGATCCTGGTAAAAACAGTTCCAAGGGCTATGTGTGCTCCTGTGACTCCTGCTCTGTTGCTACAGCTTCACAATTGGGATTTTCCAGGGGAATTCGTGGCTGACAATCTGTCTCTCCCTGCTGCAGCAGAAACCATGTGAGCTTGGAGGGGATTAGCTCACCAGCCAGGGTGGGCTGGGCTGCACATGTGGCATTATCACCTCAGCAGACAGACTGGGCTAAAAACGAGTAAAAATCAGTGCTCCCCCTGCTCTGTCATCTCTCCTCATCCCTCAGGTCCCTCCAGTTACAGCAATCCTGATGTAAAAGAGAAATCTGTGTAAAACTGTGCTTGCAGATGGAATAGATCCCTTTAATCTTGCAGAGGTGCCGTATTCCCAGGGCCACTGCCAGCCCAGGACAGGATGCATGTGCACACACAAAAACACACATAAAAACACATAAAAACACACAAAAACACACAAAAAACACACACTCACAGTGTTCTGGGTGGCTGATGAGAAACAAAGTCCTTTAGTCCTGCCCATGGGCAGCGTGTCCTGCAGTGGTTGTCGTTCTCCAGGGCTTGGCGTTCCTGGCAAAGCTCATGTGAAATGAAAACGCCTGTAATTATCTGAAATTCCTTAATCCTGCTTATTTTCTCTCTTTCCCCGAGAGATCGGAAGCCGCAGTGGTCTCCTCAAGCCCACCCAATAATTACAAGACATGAGCTCAACCCACTGCTGGCCAGAAACAACATCACAGGACCAAACACCAGGAACCAGCACTGAGCCCTGCAGAAAACTGCCTGAGGGTCTGTCACCAAGAGCTTGGCAAGGACACAGCAGCCAAATCAAAGCAAGAAAGAAGGAAAATATCAATTTTCCTTCCTTCACCAGTAATCCTGCCTTTCCTAGAGCCACTGCTCCAATGTCTGTGTCCCACTTGTCTGACCCCATGATGCTCCTTTAGGTCTTGCTTTATTTGGCTGCCAATTTTTTTTCCCCAGATTTGACCCATTTATCTTTCCAATTTGCTTGAAAAGGTCAAGCCCTTCAGCAGTGCTGGGGGTTTCCAGCAGGAGGGTGGCATCTAGCAGAAAAAATCTTCTCCGGGGAGAAATTAGATCAGACAGAGCCCCGAGGAAGCCGGGCTAAAAATAAAGCCTGAACTCACAGAGGAGTTACAGGATGGGAACAGAGGCTGTGGTGCATCCCTGGTTTTATTCTTAGCAGACACAACTGGAGAGATGGGTATAAATTTACTGGCATAAATCACTACAGTTCATGGAAGGATGTTGGGTTTTCTTTAAAAGCTGTGCTCACAGTCACAGTTTTACATCAGGTCGGGTTCTTTGCCTAAATCCCCCAGGTCTGCAGGGGCTCACTGCACTTTCTCCAGGCTGCCTTGACTTCAGGGACTGCTTCTCCCCTCCTGCTTTCCCTGTGCACAAACAGCAGGCACGTTCAGCTTCCTGCATCCCAAAAATCCAGCGATGCCAGAGTGAGGATGAGGCTCCTCTGCTCCAGGTCTTATCCTGGAGGGGCCAAGAGGTGGCCAAAGTGTTTTCTTTTATTCCAGCAGGCTCCCAGACTCCCTGCACCAAAACCTCACTGAGAACAGGGGTTCCCTGGACACCCTGCTCTGGCATGGGTTGGGAATAGCACCCCAAATTCTCCTGCTTGGTGTGGGTGGAACTGCGGGGTGCCAGGGAAGCTTCTGTGATCTGATCCGGGAGTGCAGAAGTGGGAATACAGGAGTGGGAGTGCGGGAGAGGGTGTATGGAAGTGGGAGTGTGTGTGGATGTGGGAATGGGAGTGCGGGATCAGCTCGTTCCTGGGGCTGCAGTGCCACCTGCTGTCACCGCCGCCTCCCCGGGCACATCCCTTGGGGACACGCCGGGGACACTCTGTGCCTCCGCCTCCCCACGGCTTAGAAACGCGAAGTTAAACGAGAAAACGCCAGCTGGATGGTCTGAGCAAGAAAAGGCAGCGCTGGGTCACAGGGGCAGAGTGAGATGACACAGAGACATCCCCCTGTCCCAGCACCCGGCAGGAATTATCTCTTCTCTCCCTCTGGATATTCGGACGTGAGCTTTTCCTTCCTTCTTTGCCTAAACGTGTCCTTCAGGAGCTTAACCCTGGATCATCACCACTTCTTGCTGGCTCTGTGTAAAGCCTGGAATTTCCCCCACGTCCAAGTGCAGCTGCTCAGTCCCACCTCTCCAGTTCAAGCTCTCAACCTAAATTTTCCAAGTGTCCCATCCTGGGTCACCCATCATCAAAAGAGGGGAGATTTAGATTGGATATTGGAAAGAAATTCTTCCCTGTGAGAGTGGTGAGGCCCTGGCACAGGGTGCCCACAGAAGCTGTGGATTTCCCACTCCTGGCAGTGTCCAAGGCCAGGTCGGACAGGGCTAGGAGCACCTGGGATAGTGGAAAGTGTCCCTGCCCTTGAATGATCTTGAAGGTCCCTCCCACCTAAACCCTTTTGTGATCCTATAATCACCACTGTTAACCTCTGTTAACCTAAACAAAGAGAGTTTGTGCCCTGCAGAAAAGCCCAAAAGACCCTCCATTGCCTCCATTTATGTTAAAAAAAAAAAAAAAAAAAANAAAAAAAAAAAAAAAAAAAAAAAAAAAAAAAAAAAAAAAAAAAAAAAAAAAAAAAAGAAAGAAAAAAAAAAAAAGGAAAAAACAAAACCTCTGAAAAAAAAAAAAAAAAAAAAAAAAAAAAAAAAAAAGGTAAAGAAAAAATAATAAAAGAAGAGCAGGGAGATCCTAGTTGCTGAAAACGAAGCATTAAGGGGGAAAAAATGCTCACAAAAGCCAGATCCAGACTGGCTGGGCAGCTTTCAGAAACAACAACAATTAAGTTTGGAGGAAACCAGATACTCACCATGAAAATTTGCAATTCTTTGTTGAACAAATGTTTCCATGGCAAAGCTCTGTTTACCCCTCACTTGTCCTGTCAGCTCCTGGGCTGGGATGCTGAGCAGCTGGGCAGGCAGTGCCCAGAGGGCCCAGCAGGTCTGGGACAGAGCACTGAGCCTGTATTTGCCTTTTGTATCTTCTACCTGTGTGGGTTAGAGCATGAAATGCATCAATGCCTCACAGGCAGCCCAGTTTGGGGAGGGAGGGCTGCAAGAGCCTGGTCCCTGAGCAGGCAGCAGCTGGGATGGACAGAGACTGGGATGTGCAGGGGCCAGTGGAGCAGCCTGCTGGGGATTTTAGGAGAAACCTGCTGGAAAAGCTCACCAGGTCCAGCCTTGGTGTCCAGAAGTGCGTGGACAAAAACATGAGACTGTCAGGAGGAAAAGCCTCATTTTTGAAAGATCAGACTCACACTCATCTGATCCAATTTCTTTTTTCTTTTTTCTTTTTTTTCCCTTTTTTTCTTTTTTCTTTTTTCTTTTTTTCTTTTTTCCTTTTTTTTCTGTTTTTTTCTTTTTTCTTTTCTTTTCCTTTTTTCCTTTTTTTCTTTTTCTTTTTCTTTTTCTTTTTCTTTTTCTTTTTCTTTTTCTTTTTCTTTTTCTTTTTCTTTTTCTTTTTCTTTTTCTTTTTCTTTTTCTTTTTTCCTTTTTTTCTTTTTCTTTCTTTTTCTATTTTTCCTTTTTTTTTTCTTTTTCTTTCTTTTTTTCTTCCTTTTCTTTTCTTTTTTCTTTTTTCTTTTTCCTTTTTTTCTTTTTCTTCTTTTTTTTTTCTTTTTCTTCTTTTTTTTTTCTTTTTTTCCTTTTTTTCTTTTTTTTCTTTTTTCTTTTTCTATTTTTTTCTTTTTTTTTCTCAGCAAAGACACAAAGTAGCAGCTCTTTTCCACCAGTCCCTGCAGTCCCATCCCAGGCTGCAGCCAGGAATCTGCTGGGTGCAGCTTTTGGAGCAGGGGAGCCACCACGGGGAGAGGCTGCAGCCCACCCCAGGCACCCGCACCCCGAGAAATGAAACAGGGAAAGGAAAACCAGGGGAAAACCTGGTTTTACTTTCACAGGCTCCTTCAAGAAGTTTGCTGGTTTGCTGGTTTGCTCTCTGCTGTGTCCTGGGGGCTGGGAGAGGAGCCAGGGAGAGGCTGGAGCCTGGGAAGCAGCCCTGCCCCCGGGCAGCGCTCACTGCCAGCAGTGGGAAGCAGGGGAAGCACCCATGGGCTCCCCATCTCCTCTGCTGCTCTGGCAGGAGCCCGGGTGTTGCTGCCCTGCTGGGAACAACCTGCATCCCTCTTGCAGCACTCAGTGAGGATTTGGGAGTCCTGTTCCTGCACAGGGAAAGAGTTTTGGGGCCTTCACTGCCCTTTGAACATCCGACTCTCGGGGTTGGTGCATCACATGCTGCTCTTGGCTGTGTCCCTCTCTTCCTTGTCCAGTTGCTCCCTGGATTGCTGGGAGCCCTTTCCTGCTGCTCCACAGCCCAGTGCCCTCCCCACTCCTGCTGGGGACTGTCCCTTGCTCTGTGCAGCTCCAGCTCTGGTTCCAGCAGGAGCCTGTCCACAGCAGCTGCACCATTGTCATTTACGAGGCTGTGCTGACAAACACCATCCAGGTCCCTGGTGGGGACATGCCCTAAATCCTCCCTCACACCCACCCCCAGGCTCAAATGTGTGTTTGGGACTTGTCTGTCACTCAGGCTCTGTCTGGTCCTCATCCCTGTCCTGCTCCCTGCCTCTCCTTTCCCCCTGAAGATGCTGAGTGCCTCTTCAGCGTGCCCAGCTCCAGCACTGCATCTCCACAGGCCAAGCATTCACTCGGTGCCAAACTGGCAGGCAGCTCACTTTCCTGGCACGTGGCCTCCTTGGCTTTCCATCCAGACTGATTTCTTTTAATTTTATGGTTTTATTTTTTTCCTCATCTTTGAAATTCACTGTTGGTTTTGATTAGGTGGCTGTGGACTTGCAGCCCTTGGGCTTCCAAGAACGGGAAAGGGGAGGACTGACGTGGTGGGTCTGGAGCAGCAGTGCCTCAACCCAGCTTATCTTGCTTTTGAGAGAGGGGAACTGCTCTGAGACAGGGGCCAAGAGGTGGCCAAAGTGTTTTCTTTTATTCCAGCTCCCTGCAGCTCCTGGGTTCCACCATGGAAATGCCACCTCGAGGAGATGCCAGGGTGAGGAGAGCGTTGGTGGCAGAGAAAGAAGATGGGGGCGAGTTCCCAGCCCAAAGAACAGGAATAATGGGGGCAACCACAAAGAAAAAGCAAATGTCTGAAATGTGGAAGAAGTTGTTCATGCAGAGGAGCTCCATGGTCAGCTTGGAGAAAGTGGGGTCAGTCCCTTCCTGGCTGTGGCTCCCAGGGGGAGATTCAGACCCATCTCTCATGTCCCCTGCCCATCTCCAAACTGCTGAGAGTTTGTGCACCCTGTGCTCCCTGTCCACCTGGGACAGCCAGGTGCAGAGTCTGTCCTGCACAACCTTCCCTCTGTAAGATAATTACTAGGGGAAAAATAAAAAAAAAATATTTTTCCCCTACTGATTTTGTATGACCTGTGCCTGCGGGGATCAGGGTATGGGAACCAACAAACGGGGTTTTAGTGATTTGATTTTCAGTGGTTTCACCTCTGGACATAAATGTTGGAGCAAGTGAATGGCTGTGGGTTGACAGGATTTGCAGATCCATATTGGGGCAGTTCTGGGATAACCAGGTTTAAATTCCTGGGAGGACATCATTGATTTGGGGTGTTCAGGAGATTTTATCCCCCCAGTCCTTGAGCAGAGACCACGAGCCACCACAGAGGCAGGTTGGAGGGATGGAGCTGAGGATGGCTTGGGTGGGACATCTCTTCCCAGGATAGCATCTGCAGCAAACCTTTCCCCCAGGGGAGATGTGGCAGGGTTGAAGAGCAGCCTGCTGTCATCACTGCCACCCAAACATCTCCTGGGAGTCCCAGATTCCACCCTCCATCCTCCCCCACATCAGGGAGAGAAGGCAGTGAGAGGAGAACCTGGCTCTGCCCCAGGGCTGAGCCCCACCACAGCAAAACCAAGCCCCACAAACCCTCCATGCTTTGCCAGACCCCAAAATATCCCAGCCCCTCCACCCTGCTGCTGTTCTTTCATTTTATTTTTAGACCCCATTGCTCCTGTTAGCTCTTTTCTATTTGTTTTTGGTTCTTATTATTCCTGGCTCCCCTCAGTGTTTTGCTTTCCCTCCTCAGCCCTCATCCGGATGTTTATCCTCACCGCGTGTTTTTCTGCCTTCCCGAGGTGCCTCCTGCCTGGAGCTGGGCAGAGCTCTGTGTTTGGGCTGGGCAAGGGCTCTCATGTGGCTGGGCTGGGACCAGAACCTCATCTGGAGACACCAGCCTGCTCCAGGAGGGGAGAAGCCTTGGGCACTGGGTTTGTGTGAGTAGGAACGTGGCTGGTGTAGGAATGTGGCAGCCCCTGTGACAGAAGAGCTGGCAGCAGGGTGAAAAAAGTGGGGAAAAAAGGAGTTATCCCATCTCTGAGGAGCTCCAAGGGACAATAGTGATGGAGCCAAGGTCACACAGAGGATCTCCAGCAGCCCTGGGAGCTGCCTCACCCTTGTGTCTTCATCATCTCATTGCCAGTGTGGTCGTGCCTTGAGGTGTCTTGGAAACCAGGCTGGGCCAGTCAGTCCCTCTGCCCACTAAAACTCAAAAAGTTTTCCTTTTGAGGATAAATACATCCAAATCTGGCTCTGTTTCTCCCATGCTCACCTCTCTCCCAAGCATGGATTTTTCTGTGTGTTTTCTCTCTGCTCATCCAGAAGTGATTTTAGGTGTTTTGGGACTCCAGCTAAGACACATCCCCATGGAATAGGTGGAATGGGATGTTGCCTCATGGGCCCACAGGCTAAGAATATCCCTGGCTTTTGCTTTATTTTGTGTCTCACTGGGAGGAAAAGTGATGCAGTGTGACAAAGGCACTGCAATATCTCACATCAAAGAGCCATGAGGGCTCTGGGTATTTTATTGCAGAATTGCAGATAGACACAGCACACACAGCATTTCCTGCCAGAAATGTCCTGGATTCCTTTGTTAAATTATTTATTCCAGTGCAAGGGTGCAGATTTTTATGTATTTTATGCTTTTGGTGATCCTCTCTGTTCTTTCCATCCTACAGCCTTTCTGATATTGAGGTGCCCAGAGCCACATGGAGCAAGGAAGCTCCCAGCAAGGAGATGCTCACAGTCGTGGGTGAGATGAGGATATTCTCTAATCTGTAGGTATTTATTTGAAGAACAACACAGTCATGAGACCAATGCAATAATCTGGAGCAGCCTTCCACAGTTTTGGTACAGTTACAGTGAAATTTGCATCTGAGACATAAAAGGGCTGGTCTGGAACTCTGCACATGGGCACAGGGACTTTTTATTGCTCGACTTCAAAGAGGTTCAATAACTGGAATGAGTGTTCAGGTAGGGAAAAGTTCTTTCTTTCCATGTGCAAAAGCCTGCCAGAGGACACACAGGCAACCCTGCACACACGGAGTTACAGGGCTCTGGAGAGAGTTAAAACAGAGCAGGCTGAGGAGTTTGCATCAAAAATAGTATTATTTTTGGAAGGAAAAGTCAGATGACACAATGGTCCAAGCTGTCAGGATCTTTTAGCTTTGGGCCAGGGTGGGGTGAGGGGGAGAAATCCAAATGAAAAGAGCTCAGTTGGCTGAAAGGAACCCAAACATGGCAAATTTTGATCAGCTTGAGGCCAAAGCCTGCAGAGCTTAATGAGAGGTGGAGTCTGGGTGCTGGGGACATCAACTCCAGGTCCCTGCCCTTGAACCATGCACAGGGATGGGGACAGAGTGTCCCCCAGTGTGTCATTCCCCAAGGGCTGGGGCTCCTGAAGGCCACATCCAGTCTGAATTTGATTCAGCAGAAGAAATGTAAATATTTCACTACACAGGCACTGAGTCCTGCCACTTCTACATCCAAACTTGGCAATAATTCTGAGCTTTCTTCATGTGTGGGGCTTTTCTCTGTTGTTTTTTTTTTTTTTTTTTGATTCTACAGGCAGAGCTGACTCTTTGTAGCTTGCTTGCTGCTTGGAGTGAAAGCAAGTGTTTAAAAACCATGGGAAACATTTCATTCATGTTCTAACCTGGGGAAATTTGGGTCTTCTGCATCCAGAAAGAGCCTCCTCTAGGAAATCACATCCAGTGCAGGAACCTGTGGCAGCTGCTCACAGACCTGCTTCCCTGCCCTTCCCCAGGACAAAAAAGGCTCATTTGTCTGATTCCCTGGTTTCTCTGCCATCCCTTTGGACTCCATGGCACAGGGGCACAGGTGCTCATGCAGATGTCCATACCAGGGATCTGAATTTTCCCTTATTCCCACGTGGGGATGCAACCCCTGCTATCACTCATAGCAGCTGAGGGCTGCAGAGATACAGCCACACCTGCAGAGGACCATCTCTGCAAGTCTGATGGTTTTTGTCCTGGTCTTTTCCTCCTCTGGTTTCCAGCTCATCACTATGAGGTTCAGCCCCTAAAAGGGCATGGCTGCATGCTGGCTCCATGGAGTCTTTGATCCAAACAGGTCCCTCCCTGTCTGCTTCCCATCCTTAGGCAAGACCCACACGTGCCTGTAAGTGTTCCGTGGATTTTTACATCCTGCCTGCTCTGTCCTGCACAGGAGAGAGAAAGAGAGAGAGCCAGGGTAGGGCTGAGGGCAGAGCCAGGGTAGGGCTGAGGGCAGAGCCAGCAGTTCTCCTCCCAGAGTGTTTCATTAAGTGGAAATAAACCCAAGGAAGCAATTCCAGGAGCCCTGTGCCAGCCCTGTTTGCAGAGGCACAAGGCACAGAAAGTTCTGTCTCTTCCTGCAGGCACAGTGGGGCTCTGGTCTGGTGAGGAGCATGCAGGCAGGGCCAGAATCCTTGGAAAAATATTCAAATGCAGCCTCAAAGAGGAGTGATGGTGCTGGAAATCGGCCTGGCAGCCCATCCTATTTGTGGTATGGGTGGGATGGATGGTGTAACACCCAGACTCAGCTCCACACTTTGCTTTTGACCTCTTTTAACTGTAAAGAGAAATATAATTAGTCCTTATCAGCATCTTCCATCTCACGGCTTTCCCTGCCCCTTTAAACATTCCCCCATATTTTCTTCCATCATTAACTCTTTGTTGAGATCCTGTGATCCTCCACACCCTGTTGCTCCGGTTTTACCTGGATATCCCCTTCTGTCGAGCTGGCACTGGAGCTGTTCCCTGCCAATTTTCTGTAGCTCTGCAGCAAACTGGGGCTGAACTGTGGCTCATGCTGTGCTCTGGATCCAAACCCGTGGTGAGCCCCTGCTGCCCTGCCCGAGCTCAGCCCCAGCTCCAGCCCAGGAATGCAGAGCTGGATGAGCCTTCCCTGGGAGCCTTGCAGGATTTCCCAGACGGGGAGGGAGTTCAGCCCTTCCCTGGCTGCTGTCTCCGGAGGGAGCGGCTGCCAGGCAGCGGGGTCACCTCTGCGGGTGTCGGGGCTGCTTCCCTGGTGTTTTGTGAGCAGCTCCCTGTCCCTGTCCCTGTCCCTGTCCCTGTCCCTGTCCCTGTCCCTGTCCCTGTCCCTGTCCCTGTCCCTGTCCCTGTCCCAGTTCTCATCCCCCCGAGGCAGCTCCCGCAGGGAACCGCATCATCCTTTGCTGGCTGCGGGCACGGGATTTTAATTGCCGGGGTTTTGGCAAGCCTGGGAGGCAGCAGCGGCCCCGCTGCGCCAGCTCCGGGCTGGAGAACGTGCCCGAGGCATTTCCTTAGGCTGGGACGAGTCTGGAGGGTCACTGGGAGCAGATCCCAGCGCAGGGCACGGGTACAAACGAGCAGGGCAGGAGCAGCAGGAGCTGCCGGGGGTGGGCAGTGCAGCGAGGCTGGGACATCCCAGGGCACGGCCTGGACCTTCCCTCTGCAGCTCTCTGGGCAGGAGCCAGCCACCACACTGAGGAGATGTGGAGGTGACACTGAGGGGATGTGGAGGTGACACACTGAGGAGATGTGGATGTGACACACTGAGGAGATGTGGAGGTGACACTGAGGAGATGTGGAGGTGACACTGAGGGGATGTGGAGGTGACACACTGAGGAGATGTGGAGACTACACACTGACAAGATGTGGAGATGACACTCAGGCCAGAGCTGAGTGACAGAGAGACTTTCCAGATGTTGTTTCAATAAATTCTTCTTGTCCTTTTCTGTAGATATACACATTTTTGGAAAGCCTTTTTTTGTTTGTTTGTTTTTCTTTCTTCTTTTTTTTTTTTTTTCTTTTTTTTCTTTTTTTTCTTTTTTTTCTTTTTTTTCTTTTTTTTCTTTTTTTTCTTTTTTTTCTTTTTTTTCTTTTTTTTCTTTTTTTTCTTTTTTTTCTTTTTTTTCTTTTTTTTTTTTCCAGGCTGGAATGGTGTTCAGGTTAAAGAGAGAGGAGTCACAGAGATGGTCAGCACAGAGCTGGCCATGGTCATACCTGATGCCACCTAAACCTTGGGTGACACCTTTGCCTGGAGCACATTTGCAAACATCCAGCAGCAGCCACAGCACTGCCTGAAATACAGATTTTCTCCCCCATTTTCTCACTCCCATTGGCCCACCAAGGCTCAGGGACAGACCTGTGCAGGTTGTGTGGCATCACAGACCGATCTGCCACATTCCCCCTGCACAGGACACACAGGGGAGGGATCAGTCACGATTTAATTCCCCTGCAGGGGAACATTTACACCCTCGGGGCACAGCCAGCACCTCCCAGCACCTCTGGAGGGAACGGCTGCTCTGATTTTGTGCTGTATGAATGACACAGGAGGGACAAAATACAATTCTCTGTATCTCTGACAAATCTTCCTCTGACAGATGAGCTCTGACATACTTTGCAGTGGATCCAGATGTTTAAATTTATGAATGCAGACACATTTCCCTCACACCTGGTAAGGAAAGTTGTATTGCTGCCCACCTATGTGGCCTCTTGGGCAGAGGAGCTGGATTTCATGGGAAAATACCTTTTGTGGTTCAATCCTAGAGGTTTTTAAAAGAAAGGAAAGCATGAGATCATGCCATGCCTTTCAATTCCAGTGGTACAAACCAAGGAAAGTTTGAGTGATAACATTTATATCAAGCTGAAAACTGCTGCTAGGAAAGAATTCCTAACCTGACTTTTCAGAGGGTCACCTTTTCACAGCCTCTGTCTTGGCATTGTTTATGACTCCTTCCCTGGGATTTCACACTTGCTGGTATCCAAAAAGAAGTTTTATGGTACAGGACACAATTTAGCAAATTTTCCTCATTCTCTCAATAAATCCCTTTTTCAACCATGCAAATGGCAGAGCAGTATCCTTGGACCCTCCCTGCCACAGCAGTGGTGTGCATCTGGAAAAGAAACATTATTCTGCTGCTGACCTCCTATGTGAGTTTTACTCCTTCAAAGTACCCCAGGTGGTGATAGAAGTTTGCAAAAGCACCTTGAAAGTGCCAATATCCTGAAATACAACTTGGATATGAATCCCACTGATTTTATTTGATGTGGGTACCAGAATTAGGGTCATTTAATTTGCAGCTTCTGCTCTTTTAGAAGTTATGGTGATTTCTTAATGGTAAGCCAGTTTAAAACCAACATAAAATGAAAACAAATATAAATACAGAATAGCACACCAAGAGACATATTTTTTTTTTATTTTCAGATTTTAAAGGTACTTGCTCATTGCCCAGACTTCCCAAATTAAAACAACATAAAGATGCTTAGATTTGGTATCAGAAGATACTGGTAGAGGCTGAAATATAGGGTATATTTCAGGGTATATAGGCTTGAAGGAAGATATTCAGAAAGATTTAAGACTTGTTCAAATTCTCCATTCTGTGAGATGTCTGATGCTGTGTGATGTCAGGGAAGGGCTCTGCCTGTCTTTCACAGAAGCACCACTCAAATGCTAATTTATCTGTCAGTTTAGCCAAAAGCTTTTCCTGCTGGAGGCAGTGAAGCAGCAGCCTGGTGAACCAAGAGTAGAACAAAATTCTTGACTTTGCTGTTGTCCAGATTCAACATGAGGAAGGAGTTCCCTCTGACATCCCCCAATAAATCCACAATCCTGCAGCCTGTAGCCTGCTGGCCAGGATGCTCTCCTGGGGGGGATGCATTTCGAGTTCTTACAGCTGCACTGGACGGGACAGGCAAAGATCCTCTTTTTTGGTGGTTTTGTTTGTTTGTTTGGTTGGTTGGTTGGTTGGTTTTGGTGGTAGTTTTTTATTGGGTTGTGGGTTTTTTTTTTTTTTGTTTTTTTTTTTTTTTTTTTTTTTTTTTTTTTTTTTTTTTTTTTTTGGGTTTTTTTTTTTTTTTTTTTTTTAATGAACAAAACCCACCTGTAAGTCCACTTAATAAGGACCTTCATCCTGTATTAAAATGCCAAGGGCACCCCTGGAGAAATGAGAATTATTTGGTTATCCTTTTCCATGGAAGATGACTTGTCCAGTGCTGGCTTGGCCAGGAGTGCAAGCACGGAGGATTTTCTGTTCCAGGAAGCAGGGAAGGAATTTTCACCTTTGTGGCTGGCTGGCTGCTGAGCTGACATGAATTTGCCCTGCAGTTTTGGGTTTCCACCCCTAAAGCTTGCCCAAGGCTCGCTCCAGCTCTCTCCACCCCTTTGAGAGCAGCTGCTTTTCTTGCTGCACCTCTTGCCACAGGAGGATGGAGCACAAGCAGAGCAGGCGCTCACCTGTCCAGCAGCTGCTCTGTTTCCCCCTGACTGTATTATTTGATGTGACACAGTGATCCTCCTGTCACCTCTTGCCACTGCTGTGGTGACAACACAAGTGACACTGAGTGCCAGGACACTGCCTGGGCTGCCCCACACGGGAGCATCCTCGTCCCTCCAGAGCGGCTTTTCTGCTCATACCCGAGCCCCAGTGAGATCAGCTGCACCCAGGCTCACCCCAAAATATTCCCCAGCCCCCCTGCACTCCCATCTGCTGCCCACAGCAGAGGTGGCACTGGCACCGGTGCCAGCAGCAAAGCGAGGTTTCCACAAGGTGGCATCCAAAGACCTGGGCTTCCCCTCTCAGGGCTCGGATCCCGCAGGGTTCAGGGTTTTTGTGGGATGGTTCAGCACCCGCTGCTTCCAGAGCCCGCCCTGGGGAGAGGGAAGAGGGGAGGCTTCTTTGGGATTTGTCCTTTAGGGGTCAGCCGACCCTGACACACCGCACTGCCCTCCTGGGGCTGCAGGGATGTTTGTCCATCTCATCTCATCGGGAAAGGCAGGCACGGACAGCAAACTGTGGAGGGATCCTTAAGGATTTCAATGTGCTCCCATCCGTGCAAAAAAATCTGCAGCGAGGGGATTGGTGGAGAGGGGAAAAGAATAGTGAGCAATGGGGGATGGCAGCAGGTACCAAAAAGGTACCTGCTGGAAAGAATGATGTCCTAGCTGAACCCAGGACTGAGGTATCCTGATGAGGAAAGTTTGTTTTTCACAGGGCAGCAAAGTCAGAGAGAATCCCCGGGGAGAGGGGAACACCAAACCTGTGTGTGAGCCCAGAGCTCCCTCTTTTTACACAGCTCAGAACAACCCCATGGTTTTATTTCCAGGCTGGAAGGTGAGGTTTGCCAGCCCTTATCCCACAGATATCATCCCCGGGGTGTGCCGAGCTCCTGCTAAGCTTTTTGGGCGCGACACTCAGTTCTTCACCACCCTGGGTGAGATGGCCCTGAGATGAGCAGTGCATTAGAAGGATGGGATCAGACCCTGAGTGAGAGGGTTTGAGTAAACACAAAACATGGCTCTGTTGTGACTGTTTTGGGGAGAGGCAGGCTCCAGCGGGACTGTTAAACCACTGCAGCCCTCGGAGGGATCACAAACCAAAAAAAAGTCAAATCGGTGAGCTCGTCCTTTCGCAGCAGCAGGAAAGGGGAACCAGGGGAGGCTGAGTGCCACAGGGGGTGAAGCCAGCAGCGGGGCCCACCAGGAGTCACTGAAGGCTCCGGGGAGGTGCAGAGCAGCAGGCTGCGATTTGGACAATATTTAACCGTGTGCTGTCCCCTCCTGTCACAATCAGCGGGCCCTTCTGCCACAGCCCAGAAGAAAATCCCACCTGCACGGGTGGCTGGGCCGGTGGCGTGCTGGTTTGCTTTCTAAAATGTTTTTAAACTTTAAAAAAAAGATCAGTAGTGATGATTTAAGAGTAAATAAAGGCACAGCTGGGCCGTCGGTGGTGCCCGGCTCTCACACGGTGGAGCTGTTGCTCCGCGGCAGCGCAGGAGCCCCGGTCCCACCCCGACAGTCAAGAGTTCACTTTTCTCTCAAAACTCGCGATTTGGCTGTGGGACACGACAGCAAGCACGGGTGTAGCCGAACCACCACCGAAATTTTAGTTGATTTTTTTTTTTTTATTTTTTTTTTTTTTTTTTTTTTTTTTTTTTTTTTTGAGCAAGGGGCTGAGACAATGAGAGAGGATTTAATCAGGTAGAGGGGGTTGGAGTGGAACTGGAGGTGAACTTTTACCCAGAACTTTGCCTCAGGTATGCTTGGACTGCTGAAGCGAGTCCAGAGAGGCCAGGAAGATGCTCAGAGGGCTGGAGCAGCCTGTGGGGACAGGCTGAGAGAGCTGGGGATGTTCAGCCTGGAGAAGGGAAGGGGAGACCTTATTGGAGTCTTCTAATGCCTGAAGTGGGCTTATAAAAACGTGGGGAAATGACTTTTTACACAAGCAGGCAATGACAAGAAAAGTGGGAGCAGTTTTAAATTAAAGGAGAATTAGAATGAAGAGGTATTTAATTAGATATTAGGAAGGAATTCTTCCCCGTGAGGGTGGTGAGGCCCTGGCTCAGGTCTCAGCTGTGGCTGCCCCATCCCTGGAGGTGCTCAAGGCCAGGTTTGATGGGGCTTGGAGACACCTGGTCTGGTGGAAGGTGTCCCTGGCAGGGGGGCTGGAAAAAAATTGTCTTTAATATCCCTTTCAACATAAATGACTATCATTCTATGATAATTCTGTTACCATCTAGGAAAAAAAATTACTACCTAGAGAAAAATAAAATTTGAAAAATCCCAACAGTTCCAGCTGCTGCTCCAGCCTTCCCAGTGGGGTCCCCTGCCTGAGCACAGGGACTCCCTGACCCAAAACCTCTCTAAGCATCTGGCTCTGCCAAGCAGCAACAAAACTGCCTGTCTGTTCTATCTAAATATTATAATATAAGCTGTTCTATCTAAATATTCAATGTTAACACTACCAGAGAAACTCTTCCCTTCCTTTCCAAGCAATGGAGGAACACAATAGCTGTCCCATGAGGAAGACACTGCTGCCATCCAGCTTTCATGGGAGGGGGTCATTGCAGCCCTGGCATCACATCCTGCACACCATGGGCCAGCACTGAGCCTGGGGGCAGCCTAAAATATCCCAGACATTTTTTGAGAGGCTTCTCTGGGAAGCCAGTGGGGCAGAAGATTGTGCTTAAGTGGTTCCCTGGCTTGGGGCTTGTATTTACTAATAATCATAGTTAATCTCTGCCTCATACAAGTCAGCCTGCAAACACATCTTGTTTAAGCTTTTTAAGATGTGCTTTTGTTTACAGCAAGCACCTCTGAGCCATCATTTTCTCACAAATGGCCTATGAATAATCAGTTATGTGCTATTAATGTTGTATGGCAATGCTCAGTGACAGAGGAGCAAAAGAAATCTGCTGGTCTTCAGAGGAAAACCTTGAATAACCCCATGCAAATCCAAGTGTTTTCAGCCTGCTGCAAGGCTATGAATATTGCAGATATTACATGTCTTTGTATGGTATTTGTTAAATAATTAAGATGGAGGGAGAGATTTTAGTCTAAATGGCTGCTTGAAGTTGCAGCATTAGGGATTTGCAAAATTATTGCTGGAACCCATAAACACAGGTTTGCTTTTGGATCCAGTCTCTTAACATTTTGTATAGGTTAGGCAGCTTTTTCCCAGAGATCAAGTAAAGGTTCCAGCTCCTCCTACCAGGAGCTGTGAAGAGACAAAGGAAGGGAGAGATAATGAATGGACAGCAGAGTCCTGTTGGGCCAAGCAAATCCAAATGCTCTTGGGCATGAATGAATTTTTACATTGTGCAGAAGGTGTTTATAGACTGGGTTTTTTGAAATATCCTCAGAATTTCCTGAGCTGGTGTAGAGGAAAGTTAATTTTCACAGAATCGTAGAATTGTTAAGGTTGGAAAAGGCCCTTAAGACCATCAAGTCCAACTGATAAGCCAGCACTGGCACGTTCATCAATAAATTATGTCCCAAAGTGCCACATCCACGACGCCTTTTAAAATCAGGAGTGGTGACTCCATCACTGCCCTGGGCTGGCTGTTCCACTGCCTGAGCATCCTTTCAGTGAAGAATTTTTTTCTAATATTAAATCCAAACCTACCCTAGTGCAACTGGAGGCCATTCCCTCCTGTCCTGTCACTTTTAGCCAAGAGAAGAGCCCGACCCCACCTGGCTACCCCTACGTGTCAGGGAGTTTTGGAGAGTGAGAAGGTCCCTCCTGAACCTCCTTTTCTCCAACCCCTTGACTGGACCAAGCTCCTTGCTGTCCTGTCCCCTGCCTCTTGCTGTCCCTCTGGTCAATGCAGTCCCTTGGTGTCTCCAATGGAAACCATCCAGAAGCTGCTCAGCTCCACCAGAGCCCTGGAGAAGAGCTGTGAGATGGAGCCAAGCCAGACCAAGCCTGTGTTTAGCAGGTTTTCACAGAATCACAGAATTTGGGCTGGAAGTGACATTTCAAGGCCATCCAGCCATCCCTCTGCAGCAATCAGGGATGCCTTCAACAGACCTCTCCAACTTGGCCTTAAATGTTTCAAGGAACAGGGAATTCACCAGTTCTGGGCAACATGTGCCAGCGCCTCACCACCCTAACCAAAAACAATTTCTTCCTCATATGTACTCCCCATTAGTTTAAAATCATTGTTCTTTGTCTTATTGCCATTTAAAAAGTCTGTCTACACCAGCATTTGATGTGTTAAATTCAGCAGCAGCTGGATCCTCCTCCTTTGGTGGGTTGCACAGGAAGATGTGGCTCATGGGATCAGCTGAAGCCATGGCTGGCTGCTAGGGCACCTTCACAGCTTCACATTGGGCTCTCAGGTGTGAGGGCTGCTGCCAACACCCAGGGGATTTTCACACATGCTCAGGAGCAGGCAGGAAAAATGAACTCTCTCTGGCAACTCCGTATGGTTTTGTCTTTTCCATCATCCACCTCCTGGGAAATGGGCTCCATCCTCTCCCACCTGCAGGCTGCTGGGAGAGCAAAAGCAACTTCCAGTACCTGGAAGGTCCAAAACCCAGCTCAGCCAAGCCCTGCTGGTGCTGCAGCCCCTCTAAGCAGGGTGAAGCCCCCCAAGGACAGCAGCACCCCCAGCCCTCTGTGCTGCTCAGCCAGGCTTGACTGGTTTTTTTCCTGCAGTCACCTTTGGGCACTGGCAGTAATCTCACAGCATCTGCTCCAAATCATCCAGGATTACAGGAATTAAAAAGAAAAAAAAAAACCCAATTAGAGACCCAGGGTCCTGCAAGCACAAATCCGTTTAGCTCTAATCCAGGCTGCTGCCCCTTCCCAAAAGGCAAAGGGAGGGTCCTTGGGGGCTGCTTTTTGTGTGCCCCAGCACCACCACCTCTTCTCAGTCTGAATTTACCCAATTTTGGCCCAGGTAGCACCAGGGGAGCTGCTCAGGTCAGTGGGGAAATGGAACTCTTGGCTTTGGGCTCTGAAATCAGCTGCTCAGACATGGGGGCAGTGCCAAGCTCTTCCCCTGGGCACACCCAGAGGGGTGGATGGAAAGGGGGGTGCAAACACATCTGAATGTGCCACAGGGCCTGTCAGGTTCTGAACACCAGGCAGAGGTTCCTCCATACCTGCTGACCATCCTGTCCATTCCTCTGTGTCACCAAGGCCACCCTCAGGGCTCTCTGTGCTCTGCACTCAGCATGGACTGGGACATCTGCAGTCCCCTGCTCACTTTGCTGGCAATTCAGTGTGGAAATGCTGTTCTGAGATAAGGCACAGAAATTGGAATCTTTCAGTAGAGTGAGGGTAGAGACTGAAAACACACTAGGAAAACATCTTCTTTCCTTTGAAATCCTCTATTTCTTTCAGTGGGGTCTTCTCTAGCTTGTTAAACCTTTCATCTGCAGCCCTAAACATCTAAGATAAAAATGCATTATCATGGACATATGTCCCAGTATGCCCATAAACTCTGTGCATAACATATTTTAATCAACATTTTATCTCTCTTATGTGTGACAGCCTTTGTCTCTGTTTGTAAATTTTACATCCAGAAGACATCCAGAAGGAAAACAATCAATGCTTTCATTGTTAAGAATTGAATGGGAAAATCGTTGAATTAATATTCAAGAACTCAGGGGGTTTGCACACTTCCAAGAGATGGGTGACTGTTACAGCAGGAGAGAAACAAAATGCTTATTCCATCTTGCTTTTTTTCTTACATATGATGCAAGAAAAGCTGCTCATATCAGAATTTCCAGACAGAAGATGCTGTGACAATCAGCACCACCTTTGGGTGTGCTGAGACATGAGATGCTCTGGGTGGTAAATCTTTCACAATTCAAAGGGGTGTTCGTGGGTGGGAAATCCTTTTCTGTCCCAAAAAGTCCCTGGCTGTGGGGATCCTCCCAGGACCAGGGTGTTCTGCTCTTTTCTGGCACCTCCTGCTGCTGCCAGGCCAAGTTCACCTCCAGGCTTGGTGTGACAAGGACAGGGGGTGGAAAAGCTGTGTCTGGTGAGCAGAGGGGTCCACCTTGGTGCCAGGACTTTCCATGGGCCTCAGAGGGGATTGGAGAAGCTCCAGAGATAAATGGGGAGAGGACCTGTCCAAAGGTGATGGGAGAGGGCTGGAAAAGAGGAGGGGACCACAGGGGTTGAAAAGATGCTGGAGCAAAGATCACATGGACAAGGGAGGGTTTGTGATGAGCAAACAGACACTGCAGAGGATCCACCATGAGAACATCCAAGCACTTCCTCCAAGTGCTTCAGATTTGCTCCAAATCCTGTTTGTTTTGGGGTCTGGTACCTCTAAAGCCTCAGTGCTGCAGGGATCCAGTGCCCCAGGGGGCACTCCAAGTGCTTCAGACTTGCTCCAAATCCTGTTTGTTTTGGGGTCTGGTACCTCTAAAGCCTCAGTGCTGCAGGGATCCCAGTGCCCCGGGGTGGGTGGCACTCTGAGGGTGTGGGGGTGTGGGCAGGGCCACAGTTGTCCTGTGAGCATGGGCAAGGTCAGGGTGTCTCTGTGCTTTGTCCTCGTGGGACACCAGAGCCATGACTGACCCACCATGTCTGCACGGCCCTCAGCTCACAGACTTCTGCATTTGCTGACTTTTACTAAAAGCTTTGTTAATTTGGTGTATTGACAACCTAACCCTGACTTGAAGATCTATCAGCTTCCTTGGAACCTGGAGCTTTAATCTTGGGTTGGTAGGAGATGCCAGCTGGATGTGATCAGTCCTGGCTTGCTAAGAGCAGCATCCATTGAAGGACTCTCCTTGTGAATAAAAAATTGCAAGATAAAAAATACAGGTAACTCATTTTTCTAAGGCCAGTTCCTGAAACTTCTCTGAGGCAGAAATGAGAGACAGGAATAACATCACACAACATCCAGAGCTGTGTACTTCTTCCATCCCTCACAAAGATGAACAGGCTGGAAGTTGAAAATAATCCCAGGCTTCTGCATAATGGCTAATTTTAATTTGACTGGAGCTGTGGATATCCCATCCCTGGAAGTGCTCCAGGCCAGGTAGGATAGGACTCAGAGCAATCTGGGATAGGGGAAGATGTTCCTGCCCATGGCAGCAGGTTGGATGGTCTTTAAGTCCTTTCCAAACCAAACCATTCTATGATTCTGTGATTTAATACACTTTGATACCCATCACAAGAGTTTCCTTCTAGCTCCAAAAGGGAAGCTGCAGTCCATCTCCCCAAGATCCAAGCAGTGAGAGCTCCTCTCTGGATTTTGTTAATGCTTGGCAGCACAGCCTCTTCTGGAGATACCACACAGAACTGCAAGGGTGGAAAAAGACTTCTCTTAGTTTCTGTTGTGCAGCTTGTTACAAAGTTTTTAATGTCCAGGTAATTAAAACCCTGAGAGTATATTCTCATGCTATTGTAGAAAGATTTGATCTAATGGCCATGGAAGTCAATAAGAACTTCTCATCTTAAGATATGTTTGGTTCTGGCTTGAATTGACAGTGAGATGCAATGTAGATCTCAGCAATTAATACTGATGGAAATACAGTTTATTTAGTTATGCATTAGATAATTAATACATTTCTATTAAAGAAATTAAATCAATTCATTAATCATGCCTACTTTGCAATGTAATGAAGGAATCCCTCTGCTCCATCACTCTTGGTCTCTTCTGATACTTTGCTTGTGCTGCCAGGCACTTCTTGTCCTCTCTGAGCCTTGCCCTCACAGCCTAAATAAATATTCTACAAGTGCAAACAAGATCACCAATGCCAGAGTGAGCAGCTGGACCGAGGCCCTGGGCCAGGGCACTGAGCTCTCGTGTGTGTGCTTGGAAGGTGAAACTCAGAAATCTCACAATGACTGGGTCAGTCCTGCAACACAAACCAACCTGAACAGACAAAATGCATCCCTACAACCCCATGTATGCAGTGACACGTAGAGGTGACATGTGAACAGCCAGCTGTAATGCCTGGAAGGCTGAAAGAGCCTTGGCAAGGTGACTTATTCGTAACAAAGCACAGGAAATTGTTAAAAGCAATAAAAATATCAAATGAGAATTATGTTGCAGCACTGCCTTTCCTGTGTCACCCTGTGCCACACAATGAGGGTAGGATCCTGCTGTGGGTATGATCCTGCAGCCCCTCAATGCTTCCTGGCACCACAAACATCCCACTGGCAGCAGCAGGACTGCAGGGAGGCTGGGGACTGCTGATCATGAAGGTGACAGTGCAGGATGAGGGCAGCACACAGTGACAGATCAGCCCTGCTTCTGCAGTGCAATGCAGCAGAAAAGAAAAAAAAAAGGAATTTTTGATGAAATAGTTGAAGCAATGGGGATTTACTGAACCAGTGCTACACTGTCCATGCAGCTTGCTCAGTTTCCTGTTGCCAGCTACTCAGATATTGTCCAAGCTGTCCTGCTCATCAGTGCATGAACTCTGAAAACACTTAGCCACTACCAGCTCTTTGCATTATTTCAGCTGGAAGAACCGTGGTAGGTAAAGCAGCGATGATGGATCTAAACGATAATAAAGTCTCCCTGTTGAAAATTTAAAGTGCTATACAACTATTTTTAGTGACCTCTCCAGCTGAGATAATGCAGAAAGCTAACTAGATGTGAACATCCATCTTAGGAGAATTGATTCTTGCAGTTTGCAAACCAAGGTGAACTGTAGAAGGTTAATGTTCATGCTCCAATACGAGAGATATCAGCTGTATGAAAAGTTATATACCGTACATGTAAAGTAATAACCCATTCAATGGCTAATGTGGATGCAATGGCTTTTTTTTTTCTTTCTTGAGCATGTTTATTTCCATAATGGACATTTAGTTTAGACAGAACACTAAGAGCTCCCTCCATCACAGCCTCCTCCCTCTCCTCCCTCTGTGTGTGTGATGTGTGTGGGCATGAGGGAGGGAGAAGAATCTGGTTTTGGTTCAGGAAAGTGAACATGAAATCATTCAAGCATGGCCCAAACCTAAGTTCTTGGCTCAGCATTTTCAAATTCAGGCTTTTAAAACGAGATGACTGCATTTTGTGGCTTCCTAAATAAAAGAGCTGAGCACCAGCAGTTGATGGAGAGCACAGGGTGCCTTTACAGAAATGCAGCACATACTGCAAAATGCAGCACATACTGCAAAGTGCAGCACATACTGCAAAATGCAGCCCATATTCCAGGGCTGCTACAGCAAATCCTCTGCTTCTCAGAGCACATTTATCTCAGAAGGGCTCCACATTCAGCAATGCAGCCTGCTGCCCTGCCCCTCCAAACCCTCAGATGGCAATTAGCAACATCAATAAGTAATAGAACAAATACTTTGCCTCTAAAGAAACAAGCCACAGGCAGAGCAGCTCATTCACTTTACTCTGAGACTGTGCTAAAACCCTAAATTTTTAATATTTCATCTGCTTAAAGCCCCAGCCCTACAAACACTTAATTTTGAGATGAGACACTTGAAAGCCAATGTGTGATGAAGGAAGGGTGAAAGGCAAGACCTGATGCTTGTAAAGAGCCATATCCATCAAGTCTGGTGCACACCAAGGATGCTGCTGTGGGGAAGATTTTTAGCAGAGTTCCTGTGGTTCACCTCTTTAGCAAAGAGAAAATGATTTTCCATCAGTAGCAAAGCCTAAATAAAAGTGCAGAAAACAGCTAAAATACTGTAACAGGAAGATTTATTAGCATTAACTAGTAATAAATTGAAATATTACTGGGAAAATGGCTTTAAAAAGTTAAAAAATAATGAAATCCACCAAGAAGCCATGAGGTTTATGCTCTTAATGTGGTTCTAGTGTTGCTTCAAGAACCATTCCTTGCAGAAGACATCCCACCCTGAAGCCCCTCTGACCCAAGAGTGACCTGCCACCTGAGTCTGCCAGGAAACACTGCAGCAGTTTAAGCTTAACAGCCAAATTGGTTTGCATCACTCCTTCAGCACTTGGGGCTCTCAGGGGATAAAAAGGATCACGGGCTGAGTGGGAACAATACTCACAGAAATCAAGCCTGGCCTCAGGAGTCTCCTCTCACTCTGCGGTCAATAGGCAGAGACGAGCCTTGGCAGACAGTGAACTTGATTAGAGAGATGATCTTGGTTAAAACTGCCTGGATCTCCTTGCTGCTAAGGGCAGAGGGGGAGGAGGGTGAGGCAGGCTCTCCAGGCAACACAGCCTGATTGACAGGGCTGGATTACAGCGCCAGCGGAACCAGAGCGGGATTAGGAGCCCTGAGTCACCGACCTGAGCACTGCTCTCTCCCACTGACCACTCTGCAGCCCCTGAAAATCAACCCACTCCACACCAGTTTGGGGACATCTGTCCCCAAGGTGGCTCCAAGTGGCTGCTGACCTGCACTGGTGGAAGGTGTGGTAGAGAAAGGGGCACAAACCAAGGTAATTTTGAAATACGACCCATAAAGTCTTCAAACTGACTGAAGAAACGACCTGGCCTGAAGAGCAGTTTCCAGTATAAATGTCCTGATAGAGATGTTTATGTGAAGGATTTTTCCCAGCCTGCAGACACAGTGATCTGCTCCCTGAGGAACTGTTGTGTGTTCTTGTGTTCCTCTGAGGTGGAGAGACACACTGGAGCTGTGTGTCCCTGTGTGTGTCTGGTTCACCGTACATTTAACAGGGAATTACCCTCCCAGAGTTCTCAGAAGGGCTCTCATTCCACCCTCAGTTACCTTGGTATTACAACTACTTGTTATGAAAGCATTTCAAGAACTGCTTCTGAAGAAGCACACGCATTTCACTCTGTGAAACTGGGAGGAATTCTATGGCTTTGAACTGACTGGAACCACTAATGGCATTGAGAGAAGATTCAGACTAGAAAAAGGCTTCCAGATGAAAAAAAAAATCAAGTCCTGCTCTCCTGTTGTAGAGCTCTCTGTTGAAATCAACAGGTCTTGAAAAAGAGAAGGTAGTGCTGGGTTAAAACTTCCTGCTTGTCCTAGAGGAACCCCAGATAGTGTCATTGGGGTTACTATGGAGTTATTGAATAAAGGCTGAGAAGCTCGTTCTGCTGATCAATACCTGTGCGTGCATGCAGACCCCAGCAGTGACTGTTTGTCTCTTAGAGGCTCCACTCTGAAACCTTTATCCAGATTTTGTGGAGTTTTCAAAGGGGTTGAACTTCTGAGACCAGTGCAAATGAGATTTGGGTGCTCAGGACAAATAGATGCCTCCATTCTGCTGCTACCTCTAGATTATTATAACCTCTTTTCTCATATCTTTNGAGAGAGAGAGAGAGAGAAAAGGGGGTATCAAGAGGAACAGCTTTAAATGGAAATAAAGAGATGTGTCTAAATCCTTTAGGCTGTTTGGGATGTCTCAAGTGATTTAGTCTGGCTGTATCTGTACATTAAAGCATATGAGGGCACTGAGGTTCACCACTTATCCTATTAAAACGTTAGAAGAGTCCCTGGCTCAGGTTTGCCTCAGACCAGGCAGAGCTGGTCTGTCTCACACCATCCCTGGGGCACAGCTCAAGAGCTAGCACAGCATGCAGAGTCTTCCCCATGGACACAGGGGACCTTATTGGGAGGGTGAGGGGGCTGAAAATCATGGATCAGTGTCCCCACCAGCAGGCAGCAGTATCAGGACAAGTCATCTAACAGCACAGACATGGCAGAGTGCCCTCCTGCTCCACGGCAAGTCTGTACTGTGACAACAGAGAGATAAAACCCTGCCAGGTATTTCCCAGTCAGGAGTGGGTGCTGGATGAAGGTGAGGTAGAAAAAAAGAGAAACCACCCCATAAGTCTGGTCTCCATATGGACACCCTCCTTATAAGGCTGTCCTGGTTGCCTGAAAATGAGCTGCAAATGCAGATTTTGGGGATAGTGAGCTGCAAGTCTTGTCTGACACCATTTATTTGGCTGCACAGTGGGGAGGAAGTCCTGGAGGTGCCACCAAGCCCCCCTGCTGGAAAGGAGATGCTTTTCTCTCAGCAGTAAGTGGGGAGGGTGAGGATCCCATCCTGGCCATGCTGGGTGTAAGGATCACCCACAGAAGTGCGTTTAGCTCAGTGCTGTTGGACAATCCCAAATAAAAGACAATTCCCCTGGGTTTTACTCCATACAGTGAGAGAAGTCCCTGTAAAGGGAGGGCCCTGGATGACTGGCACAATTTTTAGGATTTCTGGGACAGAAATAGTGGAAACAGTGGTGAGGGCTGATGCTCTGGGCTGACTGCAGTGGGATGGAAAGGCACCAGCTCTGCTAAGTGTAAGGAGAAAATTAACAAAGTGTGGAGGATTATGGGCTCCCACCTCTAGGGAAAGGCAGAGAAGACAAATATGTGAACCCATTTTGCTTTTACATGGTTTGAAGCTGGAAATTTCCTTCCAAAGTGCATTTCTTCCAGGGGAAAATGTGTGCAGAGAGGCCTATGTCACAGATCAGAAGGCAGCAGGGTTAAAATTAACTTTCTGGGGATTTTCTGCAGTTTGGGGGAGTTTAGACTGGATGCAGATGAAGGAAGGGAAGCCTTTTCCTGGGCTTTGACTGGGGGTTTTGCAGCCAGTCCTGACAGAAGGAAATATTCATCCACAGGTTTTTTCTGTTACCCTGGTGTCAAGAATAAACGCTGATAGAGTGCTAAGTGCTGTAAGCCTCGGAGGATCTAAGAGGAAATGTTTCTTCCCTGGGTCCTCAGCTCAGTCTCACCCTCATGGGGGCACAACAAGGTCAGCCCAGGGTTCAGCTTTGGGGTGCTGGGGCTGCGGGGCAACTTTGGGGAAGGGACAAGGGAAAGGACAGGTCAAAATTGGGCAGCTCCTGCACCCCACAGTGCCCGTTCCCTTTGGCCTCTGACTCCTCCATCCTCCTCTCCAGCAAACACGCGTGGCTCTTCTCCTGGAGAAGAAAGAAATAACAGGAAGATGGCAAAGCCGGCGCCTGGCATTGCTGGGAGGCGGGGCAGACACGGCTGGGGAGAATTACGCTCTCTCTCACGGTATTACCCCAGCAGCAGCCAGGGGTAACTGGATCTGCCAGAGTCTGATCCTCCCAAGCCCTTAATTGGATGCGTGAAACGTCCAAAACGCGGCTCACTCTCCTGCTTCCCACAGCCATGACACACAAACGCTCTTCTTGTCACACAGGGGTGTTTCCCCCTGAACCCAGCCACTTCTACATCTCCCAGCACCCCAGCAAGCTAAAGCTGCCCCTTTGTACAGGACCTCTCCCAGCTGAGAGAAGTGCTGCTGGTAGTGCAATATTCAGCAGATTTCCAGACACCCCATTTTTCTGTTCTTCAAAGAAAACACCTTGGGTAGACAAGGGGCAAAAGGCAGTGGCAGAACAAATAGGGAACAGTCCCTTTTGTGGGACTGGGCTGTGGGATGAGGATGGGATTAAGGCTCTGCAAGGGCTGGAGAGTGAGGATGGGTGTGCAAGGAGCACCCACATGGACAAGGCAGAAGCTGGGCCAGAATCCCCACCCTGGAGAGCCTGGTGTGGCTTTTCCAAGGCTCTTGCATCCCCCAGCCCTCCCTCCACCCCAATTTCCACTGCAAGCAGCAGCAGCAGTCCTCCTCTGCAGTGTGGGACTGGGACAATGCTCCCTGGATAAGTGGCCTTGTGTCCACAGCTGCACCAGAGCCAGGCTCTCCCCCAAACCTGCAAGGTTCTTTTTTTTTTTCTTTTTTTTCTTGTTTTTTGTTTTTTGTTTTTTGTTTTTGTTTTTGGTTTGTTTGTGTGTTTTTTTGTGGTGTGTTTTTGTGTTTTCTTTTTTGGTTGTTGTTGCAAGGTGGGCTTTGGGTTTTTGGTGGTTTTTTTTGTTTTTGTTTTTGTTTTTGTTTTTGTTTTGGGGTTTTTTTTTGGTTCTTTGGGGTTTGTAGGTTTGTTTTGTTTTGATTTGTTTTCTTTTGCAAAATCAATTTATGGACAGCTCACACACTTTTTTCCCCCTTGCAAACTTATTAGGTATTCAGTCCCGGCTAGCACTCGCAAGCATCCTTTGTCCCAGGGAGGGCTGGAGACCCCTTCATTAGCAGTGATTACCTCTGAGCAGTTTGACAGCCTCCCAGGCCGCTTACAAGACTTTCCCATTCAGCCCTGCCCGGGGCTGCCCCGCTTCTCAAAAGAAACGGAAATATTCAGACATTTCTCCCCCCTTCCCAGCTGAAGAGAGGAAAAGCTGTTTCTCTTCTCCGCCTTCCCCATTCACTTCACTTTTGATACAATATTTTTCTTCTTTGTTAAACCTCAGAGAGAGGGGTCAAGGCAGACTTTTTAGTGACCATTTTCGGAGCGTTTTGTTTAATGTAAATACAAGGTCCTTCACTCTTATCCGTTTATAATTATTATTAGTTTTAAAGCAACCAGAGGCTCGGGAGGGCGACGGCTTGGGCTGATTTTTAGGGGGGGAAAAAGTGCTGAAAAAGCCAGGGGACGGACATTCACTTTAAATAAGGGAAGATAAAGGGCAGCTGGAAAAAAACAAACGGAGGGACGGGGTGGAGAAACCGCGGGTTTTTTATTATTTTGGGTCTTACTGGCCGAACTAAAGGCGCCGGCGCAGCCCCTCGGCCCCTGCAGAGCTCCGGCGGGGGAGAAGCGGAGCAGGGACACCCTCGGTTCTGGCGTTCTCCCACAGCTCCCAAGGCCGGGCAGCGGGGCTGCTCTTCCCACGGTGCTCCTTTCCCCGCCCCACCCGCTGTTTCCGAAGGGGCTGGTTTGTGTTCTTGCCGCCAGCATCCGCGGGAGGGTCCCTGCACTGCCCACTCGGGAGATCCCGCGTCCTGCATGACACTCAAACCCTTTGTCGAAAGAGACAATATCATCCCCTCTGCCTAGTGAATAAATTCCAGGTGTTTTTTTTAGTGGGAAGGAAATCCCACGTTAGCAGACGCTGAGCGCATGTGCTCTCCGCTCTCTTTATACCTTTAATTCCCCACAATAAGCGCTGCTACTCTGCCCGCAGAAGCCGACGGAGAAATTGAATCAAATTCACCGATTTCCCGGGGAAGAAAAGAAATAAAGAAAGAACACGATGTATTTCAGCAGATTCCGTTTTGAGGGTGAACACAGCTTTTGCTCCCAAAACAACCTCATGGGTGGGAAGCGCTGCCCATCAGCGAACCCCAAACCCAAGGCAAAACCCCAAGCGTCCTTTGAGGCTTGAACAGCACAGCAGGGCTCTTCTTGCACGGCTTAAATCTGGTGGGGTTCAGGGGGCAACAAACCTCAGGGTTTGGGGTGCAAAGTGCTCTCCGGACCCTCCCACAGGTGGGTACCCCAAAGGCAGGTGGAGACCCCTACTCTGCCCTCGCCCCACGCCCTGCGATCCGACCCTCCCGCTATCCAAAAATGTAGATTATTTGCCTGTTACACCTCATCAGGGATAGGGCTGCCTGTAAATTGACTTGAAAAAACAGCTAAAAAAATCCTGCTACCTCGCCCATCCCTGGAATAGTCTGTAAGGAAAACCAAGGCACATGCATTCAGGGACAGAATGCATGAAACGCTTTGAATCCGGGTTTTAAATTCAAACTTAGGCAGAGAGGGGAAAATCACCGCTGAGACGGGAATATACCTCCCGATAAAAGGCAGGAGGACTGAATTAAACTATCACGGAGCAGAAACGCCCCTGTGTCCTCCCGGCCGCTGCCCTTGCAGGCAGCCGGAGCCGAGCGGGAGCCGGGGCATCTCCCGCTCCCAGCGCTGCTCGGCTTCCCCCGGTGCCAGACTTCGGCTGCTAAATAAAACGAGCCAAGCAATCAGCTTACCGGGGAGCATCTCTCTGAGGACAGGGAAGTAAACGCGATGAGACCGAGAAGACAAAAAAAGCACAGCTCAGGCGATTTAAAGATCAATGTCAAATTGTATAATATAAAATCCTTCTGCTGGGGAAAAAAGCTTAGCACGCTTCTTGGACCTGGCGTTTGGTCTCCTCCGGCAAAACCGCCGCAGAACAAAGCGAGGGAGGAGGATGGTGGGGACAGCCACGGGCACATCGCAGGGGTCGCGATTTGGGGTAATTTCGCCCCCATATTGGCCTTTCACTGCCATGGAGAACTGTTAATTCTCCATCTTCTCCTTGCCTTTGTCAGGTGAGGGAGGAAGCTTAGCTTCCCCGGCGGGATTGTGTCCCAACCATGCCTCTCCATAATATTATCTTTTTCTTTTTTCCCCCCTCGTTCCTCTCAGAAAGTTCGCCTCGATAATCCCCAAAGATTCAACTCTCGGGAGAGAAGCAGCTGCGGCGATGCCGCCTCCTTCCCTTCCTCGGGCACCCGCATCCCTCGCCAGCCCCGTTCCCTCTCCTCTCGCCTCATCCCGGCTCCTCCCGGCTCCCTGCCTGGCACGGACATCACCCCCGGTCCCGAGGACCGGCCGGTTCCGTTCCTGCCGAGCTGCTGCTGAAATACCCGTGGCCTCGGAGATCTGCTCTGCGTAAACTGGCGGGCTTGAGAGCGACACCGTCATTTCAAAGCAGATGCGAGGGTCGTTCACCAAATATTTTATTATGGTTTTAGGCTGCTTCATACAGTTTCGTCCTGCACATGCTCTACAAGTCACCTGTGCACATAGAGAACAAGCCAAAAATAATAATAATAATTAATAATAATAATAGAAAAAATCTACCATAGCAATCCCTTAAATAAGTAAATAAACATTCTATATATAT